>CM056994.1:153554956-153934956 GCA_029891345.1 Dryococelus australis
AACAGAGTGAAAGGTTTCACCAAGATATAAAGGAAATGGAACGACGATATCAAGGAAGATGGAACGTCAGCATGATAGCCGACTACAGCTGGATGCTAAAGAGGGACTGTTCGCATAAAGAGCACACACTAGCACAAGTAACAAAAGAAGCGTCGAAATAAAGAGGAAAAGATATTACAAAGACATGTGTTAAAATTTCTCGTTAAAGTATTTAGAATGTATTTATATTAGCTAAATTAAAGTGTTATGTATGTATTTCTATGAACTAAATATTATGTACTTTGTCGCTCATGTAAAGGTGTTTTTTTAATTTGATACCTTTTGGTAAAAAATCTTTATTTGATAAAAATGTGAGGCCATATTTCAAATGAACCACCAAAATATACCTATAGAAATCATTTACATTCGGTACTCTTTGATCTTTGTATCAGCTACATCAAATTCGTCACTTAAAAATTCTGACGCGATAAAAAATCTAATGTGTTTTAAAATCAGCAACAAAATAACCGATACAAATCAGTTACATTTTGTAATCGTTGACATTTGTATCATTTGCAGCAATATTGTTACTTTTTTGTGTTTCTTAATAAGATATGACACCTTTGTGTTAAAAATCCTGATGTGACAGAAAAAAATTGATGTCATATTAGAAATCAGCAACAAAAACTTACAGAAATCAGTAACACTTTGTATTCCATGTCGTTGTGGAATACAAATAAATATTTATAATTTGAAGAATTTTTTTAACATTTTCCCCTCCCTTTATAAAATTCAATACATTTCTGTAAAAAAATCCTTACTTACTAGGAAAAAACTGAGGTCGAATTTGAAATCAGGAACAAAAAATCTATAGAGAGTAGTTAAAAACTTCAGACAATTTAGAAAAAGTTTTATTTTGTAGCCCTGTGTAATTTCTCGCCTGTAACTATCGATGGGTTGGCAAAGGAGTGTTACTACAAGTTTTACATGCTGGGTCCTGAACTGAGAATAGCTAAGCAAACATATTTCTTCGGGGACAGTATTTATTTATATTTTTTTTTGCTCTCTAACTGAATCACAAATATTGCCAACATCGTACACAATTTAATATTTTGTCATGTGTTGCATAACATTCTGGCTATCACAACGAGAGGGTTTTATGCTTCATTGCACTACGTTACAGAATTGCTAGAGCCTAAGCGGTGGCCTAGGTGAGTAGTAGGGGCGTGGTGATAATAGATCACTTTTGATTAATCGGATTATCGATTTGATTGATTGAATTAATTGGATTATTCCGATCTTAATATGATCAAAAAATTTAATTCGATTTTACCAATGAAATTCTTTAGTTAATCCTTAATCCTAATCCGATTTTATAGGATTGTTTTATAAAATAAATTTGATCAAAGTTTTTGGAGCAATATGGTTTGATCAAATTTCTGTGATAAATTTTTTTAAAATTTTGAGACATCTGCCACAACAATTTACAAAAAATACAAATTACGAACATATGCTATTATTCAGGGTTTCAAGCCTCTCAATCAAAATACACTTTACCATAAAAATTGATTTAAACATACAATATAAAATTTGCTTTGCTTTAAAAAGATATAAACCCCTGGACGAACACAAATGGTCCATACTGAAGTGCTGTGAAAAATTTCAAGTAATTAAGGGCTCCTTTCAACCAACCAGTACTAAACATTACACAAAACATATACTCAATAGAGAAAATGCAACTGCAGTTCTGAATTCAAAAGAATTAAGTTAAAATAAGTTCAAAATATTTAACTGCTCTTCTCATATTAATACTGAAAATTATTACTGAGATTCATTAGAGCGCCATGATGGCCTTCCAAAGTCTAGTGACAATTAAAAAGGTGTTCTGACAAGCACCATTTAAAAACACGAATTAAAAAACAACAAACCATCCTCGGTTCGTACAATTTAAAATTATTTCACAAAGGTGGGTTACCTCTATTGTATCACCATGTTGCACAAGCCGGTGCGGGCCCATTGAACAAGCCATCACGATTCTGGCAGCTGGCAAAATATGAATTTCCCAAACTATTTTCAACCATAATCTAAGTGCAAGGCTACAACCAACAGAAAACTCTATGGGCCACACAACTAATAAGTTAAGCCAAAAACCAGAATTTAAACACTGGTGGCACAAAATGAATATAGACTAAAAGCTACATGCACAACCATAGAATTCCTTGACTAGCACACACAAAACATTAATTCAAGCTGATAGCATTATACGGCAAACCCACCTATGCTTCTCGCCATCAGCCATAATGAATTCTAACTTTCGTCAGCTACCAAGTTGTAATGCATAGCAACCTAATATTCCATGAAAACCCACCAGGGCCAGGAACGGAAATTAAAGCGAAGTTACTCAAATTCTTGTTGGTGTAGAAGTGGACGAGCCATCAACATGAGCAGAAGGCCCAAACTTCAAACTGTAGCCAGTGGCCAATGAGAGAGAAGCTCGATATGCATGCGCGGTAGGAGGGGATCCATAGATATGGGAAGAAATAAAAGCAGATAGGTTGCCAAGACAGCCCAAAGATGGAGCAGCCGAGCACAGCAAGTTGTTAAAGTTCGGAGCACACTCTATACTTCGCAATTTGATAAGTGCATATTTTAGTGTACTTTATTTAATTTCTTTCTTTTTTTGGCGTGGAGAGGCTCTGGCATGTCCTCACCCTTAGAACTCTGGCGTGGTATGAGGTGTGATGTGCTGGCGAAGGGGTGTATATATATGTTGAGTTTTGTGCAACAGTGGCATAAGTGCTGTGAGATAGGTGACTTTGAAAGATAGTATTTACATTTTGTATGTTACTATTTTTCCATATGAATAACAGCGGTGACGTATAGAGAAATGAGGAGTGTTTAAAATATAACGTACCCCAGATATGGAAAGAAATAAAATTATTTTAATATACATCCATTGGGTTTGGGAGATCTCAGAATGAATGACTTATAGTCCCATATTTCTGGAAAATAAAATCTACCCCATCTGATTAGATATGCATTTCGAAATTAATTAAATGGCTGATGTTAGAGATGTATAATTAATGGACTGATAACAAACACAACTACATGACAAATTGATAATAATAATGTTTATGATGGAATGCTAATATATAAATTACACTACTTGTGTAAGGTCAGACAAGGAATGACTTATAGATGTGGAGCTTGTAGCCGAGTTGAAATTATAGGAAAGAGAGTTGAACACGACTCACTTTCTAGCATTTTCAAACTAGTTTATATTTCCCTAGAAAACTCGTTTACCACCCATTTTGATAACTCGAAAATGGAATAAACCACATGTTCAGAATATGCAAACTTACTGATGAACTGATTTCAAAACACTACAACAGACAGCTTTTCACAATAAAGAACGATATAGCAGTCCTATTTAACACAGGAAAATAAAGATTCCCAAACTCGCATTTTGAATTATACCAAAAAAATCCTATTTCCCTACTAATTAAATTTTAACCAGACACAATAGCATAATAGACATACACGTACATCTCCCTCTCATTTGTACACATACCTTAATCGATTTTTTTTCATGTCCGTTCGTTGCGGAGTCTGATGTAGGAATGAGTTTAGTGTAGCACTTAGGTCGACTTATAAGCTGTGTGTTATAGCAGAGGCAATGTCAACCAAGATTATGGGGGGAAACTCCTTGTCATAAAAATTTTATGTCACAAATCAATAAAAGTATCCTATTTACGAATTTAACAGTTTGTATTTCCCTATCAATCTACTTTTAATCAGTTATTATCCACCAACAATTTAATCAGTCTTCGTGAATGTCTCACATGAAATTTAAAAAAAATAATCTTACCCTGTTGCCATGTTTGAAATTCACAATTTCACTTCCCTGGGATAAGTAAATAAATAATTCACTCACATCATAAAACAATGTATCCAGAGAACTGGCTTACTGCTACAAATAAATGTTCCTATTGTAAGAAGAATAATAATTCACTTTTAACTTTAACTTCCGTTGAAGATTAGCACGAGGTTCGGCTCGTGTCGCAATTACTGATGGTATAATTAGGATGAAGATTAACTTAAAAATGGAAATCGCACTTATTTAATTAGAAAATATAATCACAATGTAACGGACTGATATGAGTATACAAAATTCCTCGAAGAAAAATGATGAAATGAATATTATGTTACTTAACACAAACACAGCATATCGATCCGAAAAGGAAAAGAAGTTCACACATGAAAAATTTTCCCGATTAATTGATGCTTATAAAAAGTACTGAAAAAATATTTCGAAAAATATTGGTACGAAGACTGTGAGCAAATATTTCGAGCAAGATCAGAACCCAGAGCATATAATATTACTTTACGAGAATCATGGCTAGCAGTCAGGCATACTATGTGTCTAGTGCCTAGGCTCTCCGAAGCCAGCTGGCCATGGGTCTGCTACCCCTCTATCGTCGCACAGGACACTGCTTGAATGCCGAATGCGGGTGGTGCGTGTAACCATGGTAAGGCTTATCATCAAACTAAATATGGCACCAGTCAGCAGGGATTGTTGATCGCTCCTGATTGCACTCCCTCCACCTCCAGCCTACCAAAATCATAGTCCAGAATGTATTTTCGGCTAGCTAGAGCACTGCCTGCTTCCGCTAGGCTCTATTCCCCCTCCATCCTTTCTCCAGCCCCTTGTCCAGCACAAGAGCTGTCCATCTGCCAGACACCACCTTGGGCCAGCGAATTTTGAACTCAACCAAAAGCATTAATCTATTTGTAAAAACTGTCCTCTCCCCACAAATGTGAAGTGGATCAGTCTGCTTACCTCCCCTCTTCCCTCTGCCTTACAAACTTTCACTGCTGCTTATCCATTGACATGTTCAGAAAGGAAGGTTTCTCCATCTCTAAAACCCTGGCTTGCTTCCAGCGTAATAAAATTTTCTACTTAAGTCCCGGTGATAAAATTATTTCCATGAAGTTAAAATGAATTCTAATTCCAAGATATGAATTTTAAACCAACAAATTTCGATCAGAATATATAAACATTTCCTAAGAACCTGCTTTTAAGATTAATCCTGTAAACTTTGAAGACATTTTATCCTGTTTTCCAGCAAATGTATTACAGTTAGTATAGGAAACTACAACTAACTATAAGATATTTTCACTCACAAAATTTTTGTAAGTAATGAAAAACACTTATCATTCGATTTGAGTAATACACTAGTTAAACTTTTTTCACCTATTGAAAACTTACATTAAGCACACTCATGTTAAAATCAAATGTCTTTAAATTCAGGAAAAGGGGAAAAAACATATTAAATCAGTTTCAAATATTTGCACACAGCAGAGAAGAATACGTATTTCACATGTAGATTTCTCTGTAAGCTTCAATGCGAGATATTCGACTATACCATCTAGCTGAAATGTGTATATTTGAACAAATTAAAACTTATTTTATTTACAAATACTACTTTTTCGACGTAATGTAAATGAAATAGTACGAATCCAGCCTGAAATAACTGCTATTGCAGCTGAAATCCATTAAATTTCATGTTTTTTTCTAGAAAGTCCAAATTTAAACTAATTTAAATGTAATAGGTGGCCATTTTTAACCCCAGTTTAGTTTTAAAAAAATAAATTCAAAGTTGTTTATATTTGTGTAATGTAGGTGGGTGTTTTACCAACAGACATCATTGTGTCGAATCCCAGAAGTAGTAGTAATAATCTGTCTTGTGTAATAAAACATTTTTGTTAAAAGTTTGGAGGGCTCAGCCACTAGCTGCGGCTGCTGTAGAGATGAATGTCAGGGGAAACATTCTTGTAGGTATGATGGTGAGAGTTTGTTTACCTAGCACTAAAAAGGCATTTTTTTCAATCAAGCTACCCCCTTGTCTGGACACCATTGTGTTCTATGTTAAGCTGTAGCGATGGGGTTTTTCTCAAGATACTACGACTCCCCTCGTTTCATGTATTCAGGCATACAATTCTTTTCTGAGACATTTTTGTAAATATATTTCCCGTTAGTCCACAGTTGTCTGATTAAATTATAATTAAAATGTTAGTTTAAAAATATGTTATAATTTAATTTATAAACATATTTTTCTCCCTCATGAATACTGAAGCAAGAAACTTGTATTTCTCATTAAAGCCACCCAGACACCTGATCTTGAATCCAAACTAGAGCTGAAAAGCCTAATGCTAGTCACCCACTCATTTTCATGTTTACCAACATTTATTTTCAAACTTCTCTTTAGTAATATTAAACGTTTTAGTAATGCATCCTACTCGAAATAGTATATAATGACACGATGAATTAAACTAATAAATAAAAAATCACATTACTCATGTTATCAAAAAATTTATTTTTATTTAAAAATTCATAAAACACATCTTATTTAACATTTCCAAGGCAAATACCCCTCATATTTCATCTCAAAATAATTAAAATAATCTCATAATTCATATTCAACAGGAGATATTTAAATGTTTTTTTTTTTTGCCATTTATATCTGAGAGCACTACATGTTTAAAAATCTTTCCTTCATATTATATCGCAAATATTATTTCACCTCAAATCATTAAAATATTCACATCAATCATGTTTCAACTTTAAACATGACCTTGGCTGTCTGCTTCATGAAATGTTAAGTGCCTGGGTCATCTCCAGGGTATTATAAAACCGAAGTGCTTTCTGCGAGGCTTATTGGACACAGGCGTGCACCCTCTGTGATCTCAATTTGTGGTTGGTAGCACTGGAAAGAAGTTGAATTTGAAACTTATACCTTATGAGTCTGCTCAAAGATTGCTAGCACTGCTAGGCCTGTATAGCTCTAAACATATTTGTTTTTACTCGTCTATAGACATTTACAAATGCTATAAGTTTACCAATTCGAAGCTAGTATAAATTATTCTTCGCCATTCACTTAGATCAAAGCATCTATACAATTGAGCACATATACTTTTTACAGGAACATTAGTTATGTTTATTGTATTAATCAAGGATGCCATTTTCTCATTTATTAGGAAATCAAGTTCACTTTTAAGAGGTGAAGTTAATAAAAGAAACTTTTTTTTAAGACAAATTTATTAATAGGAAGACATACAAACATAGTTTATTTCACAAAATTAATGTACTTTTATTTACTATAGAATGTTTCAAAATGTAAAAAAAAAAATGTTTTTTCCGAAACAAAGTCGAAAAGGTTTACTCCAACGTGCTAATAACTTGCTGATATTCAATTTAATCTTCGATTTCTGTATGCAGAAACAGGTGATTTTGTTCTCTTGTTATTTCATTTGTACAAACTACTGGATTACACACAACCAAATATTTTTTATACTACATTTCACTCATCAGTTCACAATTTTCTCTCTCATCCTAAATAATGCCATATCACTTGTATAATATCCGCAGGTGATTCTGGAGGAGAATCACCATAGTCTCTTTCACCTCAGTAAGACACCATTCCCCAAGTTAGTATTAATTTAGAGTTTTCCTCTGCAGAAAAAATTGTTGAATCAGATTGGAGTGTTTTACATAATTGTATAAATGATGGGCAATTGTATTCTTTTTGACTATCTGTTAGTTTCAAAATCTAGACACTTTCGAAAATACTTTTTTCTTCAACTGCACAGACATAAATTTCACAATTATTTAAGTATTGTTTACAAATATCTTCAATATATCCATACTCCATACACCCACTCTCCCATAATAAACCTTGATGGTATTTGCTTGACCAACTATTAGTTTTCTTGTATTTGGGCATTAGATATTTACAATATAAAATTGTATTGAATCAATTACACTACTAGTAATTGTGTTGTCTTGTTTGCTTACATCAAATACAAATAAAACTCCTCTATTTTTAAAGGTTTTGGGATCTAAAATCGGTAAAGTAATTTTGTTTTTAATACAATTCCTGGAAATTTGTATACATATTGTAGCAAATAGGTAATACTCCATTATCAAAATTCATTTTAAAAAACATAGAGAAAAGCTTGACTGTTTAGATATAGTTTAATATTTTACATATCACAATTATCGAATAATTTTCTATCCACTTTTTAATTGTTTTGTCGGTTTGTTTGAAAACATATGATAACAAATTGTGGTTTCTCAGATGAAAAACTTGATGTCACACTCCACACTACTTTTTGTGTAGTTGGTAGAGTTGGGAAGGTCTTCAGAGCCCATGATCTGTATCCAATGTCTAAATTCTTCCCTTGTTCGATATATTTTAAAAACTTTACATGATTGTGTGTGTTGATATCAATATTGGTATTAACAATTCGACAAAGTTTAATTCAAATGCTACACCTTTCTTGTTACTAGCTGTATCATATATGGCATTCAAATGCATGTTAGCAAATAAAATAATAAAAACTTGTTTGGCATTAAAAATAACATGTCTATAGCCTCATTAAATCCCAAAACCATACTTTAAGGTATAACAACCTTGTGTATTCTGCCCGGATTGATTTTTAGTGAACAATTGCTAGCATTGCTCCAACTAGCCATCAGACCTATATAAAGATTTTTACAGTTTGCTAGAGAAAGTTTTTTATTCCAGAAGACGTAATTCCAAAATCTCTTGCCTTATAGATTTCCACTCCATTCAGCTAATATGAAATTTTATCAATTAAATGAAGTATTCAGTATCTTACCATTTTTGTAGTAACTTGATTGCTTGCATCGACTGTTGTTTTTAATTATTCTTCTCAACCTTAAACTTGATTTTGATGGTAATGTGTAAATAACGTAATTTTGTATGGAAATCCTTGTTTCCAATGGAAATGTATACGGACAAACTTGGAATGGTTCATACACAACTATTTCTGTATATGTGATTGCATCATCATAGCTGATCGGTTCTTCATTATAAAGTATGTTCTCCATTTTGATTAATGCATAACCCTATTCTTTTTAAAATTATTTGTACCCTGGCGTTGACTTCACAGGTAACTTATTTGAAGTGAACATTTAATGATTGCGTTTACATCTTTTTGTAGTTTCTTTCTTCAAAATACATTTCTTAGTGAGATATTTATTAAAACAATCTGCCTAATTTAAGTCTGTATTGGGTGTTATATACAATAACTATTTCGATTGTAATGTATACAGAATGCAACTGTTTATAAAGCTATGTAAACGAACAGTAGTGTCTTTGTTTATAAAATTAATACGTTTACCATCTTGAGCGACAATTGTAACAACTATTTCATCAACACGATTCAATAATATTGGAATATATATAAATGTATTCGGTTTTCAATTATTTTATGTTTGGAGTCACTGCTCGTGGGCTATCACATAGTGTCTTTGTTGGTTTCCCATTCAAATATGAACCTCCTAAAACATTAGGATTTATATGGCATACATTTACTGACAATATATTAACATGTTCGGATAATTTGTGCAATTCATTAGTGGGATACACTCTCCATTCCTAACCTAACATATTTGCAATTGAATTGTCTTCCAAGAAATCGATATCGATGTTACTGTACATCGCACTAGTTACTGTAATTTGAATTTTAAGGTAATTGGAAATGCATATCTTTAGGTAATGCTGCTTGCTTTAATTAACATTTCTTATTCATCCAAATTATAAGATCCTATCTATATCACAATTTTGTAGGTTTTTCACAATTGTTAACCATAAATGATTGGTTGTGCATATCAATGTTTGGTATACTGTTGTAAGTAACGAATTTGATTAGACTTATTTGGCATTCTCCGTCTAATTCCAACACAAAGAAATATACTGCATGCAGTTGCATTGAATTATCACTTAATATCAACATTATTAACATATAAGTTATATGTTTAACATTTCACATACTTTTATATCCTATTTATAGCCAAAAATAGTAGACATAAATATCCCCAATTGATTATATTTGGTAATTGGACCTTAATTGCATGTCTTTCAAACAATTATGTAATTCAATTGGAGGATTTAAATCACTAAAGCTGTCATAATACAATGATTGATTTATGTTTTTATATTAATGCTACCAATGTGTACTTTTGTTTGGTTAGAATCTAAATTTACATTAATACATTCACGGAGATGTGGTTTCTTTGGTAAATCGTCTATCATATTCACCTCGGAAATAGGGAACATCCAGTTTATTTACAAATACATGAATATCTTAGTTTGTTAATAAACGTTTTGGAAGACTAATTGGGACGTTCTGTTTTTTTTTCTATGTTTGGAGATTTTTCGTCCTTGTCCAACTTTATGGGTTTCAAATATATTGTTTTACCCTTTGGTTTAACTGCTATACTGATAGCCTTAACTCCTCTGAGGATTGATCCAAGAGCTGTTAATGCTGGAAATGGGAATGAAATGCTTCCTCCTTTCTTTGTTTTTCATTTAGGTTTATGTTTTAAACCCATGCCTTTTTTAACCTTTGTGTGCACGACTTTGTCAACGACCCAAGCACCTTGCTTTTCACCTGTCGATGTAGACGGATTCATCCTTACAATTGCTACTTCATCGGCTAGAATTGCATCCACTATATAGCTTTCTTTCAATTTGTTTGTTTCATCGTAAACTACATCGTATTCTTTACAAGCATTATTCAGAGAGTTTATTCCTTGATCGCTGAGCACCAGATATTATGCAAGGTTAGTACCAGGCCCACAATAATTGTATTTCAGTAAATGCAACTCAAATGGTAATTTATGAATCAATTTATTCAATAATATGCATCCTTTTTTGATTTATTTAGAATGAACTATTATTTTCATCTGAATGCAAGCCTATAAATAGACAAGTATTTATAGTTTTACGTTAGTAAGTTAAATTATGTAATACCTTATAAATAAATGATGTAAAACAAATGTAAATCTTTCAGTAATTGTAAATACGAAACAAAATGTAATTTATCAGAAATGTGGTAATATTTTACCATGAAATATACGTTGTATAATAAGGGGTCCTTCTTCATGTGGAATAATGTAAGTTATGATTTCGCTGTGTGAACAATCAAATGGGCTTAAATTCTAAAATGCATATGTGTTTTATAAAACAATACAACAATTGAAATATCAACAATTAGTGAGCATTTTATCATTAATTTAAGGTATGCGATATTTCTTCCTCCCCAGAGTTTATTACTAGAAGTCTCGATCGCTTAAAAAGTGCAGGCACAGGTGTCCACAGTTCCATGTGTTGGGCATCTGCTCCATTTCGTAGTTGTGAGATTACAATTTTTCAGGTACTCGCACAGTTCGGGCGGAGGGTGCAAATTACCAAAACTGTCGTAGTACGTTGCTTGTTTGCCATGTTTTACATAATCTACCCATTGCGTGCCAGTCCCGGGTGTCGTGTCCAGATTAATTACGGCACATTCGTGTCTCTTGGGTTTAGCAGGCAAAGTATCTATCGTAATTACTCCTCTAAAATTAGGTATATTCAATATGTGAGCAAACAGTTCCAAATCCATGTTCGTCAGTGGACGTCTAGGCAGCGTCACTTTGATTTCCTTCTTCGATTTTTCCCCTATTTTATTCTTCCCAGCATTTGATCCTTCTTCTTTTTCTCGACATGGGTGGCGAATAAAGAGTCCTTTGTCGTTTTTTTACCCATGGCGATAGCTTCAACGTTTTGTTATGGCGAAGGGTTTCCTCTACCTGTTTTTGGTAGTTCGAAGCTCGCTTCACAGCACTAACGATATTCGTGACTGCCCTGGCGATTCCAGGTACAGCGCAGATTGCAGGTATAAGTGTGGGCAGGAACCCTCCTACCTCGTTCTTCTTCTCATTCCCTTTGGTCTTTCGAGGGTCGTCCTGCGAAGACTTTTTTCTTGTATGTAATTTCACACCTGGTTTCACCTTGGTTTTCATGATGTTGGATAAAGAATCTGCCTAGTGTTCCGATCTTCGTTAAGGGGGTTGGGGGGTAACATTGTAGGGTTTTTGCCCATAGCTAATTTAGCGCATTGATAACTGCGTCGTTGCTGCTCTAGCTTGGTTCCGCAAAACAATCTGGCATAGATGAAGATCCCATGGCCGGATTTCACTGTCTTTACCTCCTGATGAATCAAATTAAACTGACCTACAAAATATACACATTCTTCTTTTATACTTTTTTTACCCCATCGCCCCATAACTCCATAGCCCCATCGCCCCATAGCTCCTTAGCTCCATCAGCCTATAGCCCCATAGCTCCATAGCCCCATCGCCCCATAGCTCCATAGCTCCATCGTCCCATAGCTCCATCGGTCCATAGCCCCATTGCTCCATAGCTCCATAGTGCCATAGCTCCATAGCTCCATCGCCCGATCCCCCATCATCCCATCGCCCAATTGCCCCATCGCCCCATCAATTTTTCACAATCTTTCACGATCTTTCGGTTTGTGCCCTCTGAACTTATATATAAATAGAAATTACATTCGTTCACCCCTCTATCATGCATGCAAATATTAGTTTATGTATGCAGTATTGAATACCAGCCATTTATCGTATGGCATATGTCCGATACTGGTTAAAATGTTTAAATACGATCCTTTTATATATTTTCGTTTCAGTATCATTTTAGACCTGGAACAGTACAGACGTAAAATGTCAATGATGCATCTGCTGTGCTCTTCTGCGGTAAAGAATTCACAGCTTTGCGGAATTTAAGGCGGCATGAAATAATGACCTGCGGAATGAAAAGTTCGAGTGTGACTTTTGAATGTCAATTCTGCCATAGACATTTTTCTAAGAGCGAAAGACACATTCTAAAATTTGTAGCACTGGTTCACTGCAAGTACAATCGGCTCCATCTGTTCCAGTGGTAACATACGGATCGCCAAGCAATATGTTACTCTACCCATACGCATTCATGCTGAAGATGAAGCTATCTCCCACAAATCACGTCACGGTGCCCTGTTGCCTACTAGCATGCGAGGTCTGATTTGTGGCCTGTCGGGTTGTAGCAAGACATGCGTCCTATTGAGCTTGCTGGAGGAACCGAATGGGCTTCGGTTCGAAAATGTGTACATTTATTCGAAATTGCTCCCGCAACCGAAATACCAACTGCTGACACGAGTACTTCAAGCTATTGAAGGTATAAATATTTCCCCTGCAGTGATAACGAAGCCATCGTGCCACCGAGCAGGCTCTTCCAAACTCGATATTTGTCTTTGACGACATTGCCTGCGAAAAACAAACTTGCATTCAAGAGTATTTTAGCATGAGACAGCATGCGTATGTCGACTGTGTATACCTCGGCCAGACTTATTCTCGCATACCCAAACAACTGTTTCGCGATAATGCTAATCTGTTTGTGCTGTTTCGCATGGAACGCTGGACAGGTCAATACGGACAAGACATTTGCAGAATGAAAAAAATATGTGTGCCTTGTGCTGGAAAGAGAAATACAGATTTTTGTCGATCGTAAAGGACTGTCCACTATATAATGGGAGGTACAGGCGTGGGTTCGATCAGTTTATCCTAAGAATGCAACGATGAGTCACGGAAGCATTTCCAAATTTGGCGGCATTGATCGTCACGATCGCCACGAATGTGGCCAAAATCGCTTTGCTCCTGCATGTAGAGAAGACTTGTATCTTATAGATCGAAAATTGTAAAGTGTGAAGAACAAAGTGGTTGTAGATTTGGTAGCTGTCGACCAGCTCATAGGGGGTGCGGAGGCTCGGATAATAGACTTGATCAATGTATCGAATACGCAGACGAGAAGAATCGAAGGAGCTACAAAATTTGTTACTGTCAAACCTAGCTACGAAAACCGATGTTAAGGCACATCGATAAAGCAGTTCCTGGGGGGAGGGGATCATGAAGGATTGACTACAAACAAAGGCATTATATATACATGTAAGAAAAGTCTTTTCCACTTAGTGAATGATGGATAACCGAGCCGAACTGGTGAGAGACTTCAGCAAGCGATCGAGGTGGTACGGGCCAAATACTTACTCGCGAAAACTAACAGAATGGCTGCCGAGACTCGGAGGGAGGAGGTTCTCAAACCTATTACCCTCTGGTTAGACGAAATTAGTAAAAAAAAAAAAAAAAAAAACCGAGTGACGATGTCCACGTTGACATCAAACGTGACATCAAGGTGGAAGAACCGACCTCCACGCATAAATGAAAACGAAGTCCGGAACTGAACGATTCGGAATGTGCCATCACTTACGAAGAAGATGATTTGCCACTGATCGATTTACTGCGTGCACAGGAAAGGAAACGAGCCCGGGAGCGTGGCCTTAAGTTGGGTACTCTTCTATCTCATTACATCGCTTCCTATGCTATGCGACAAGACTTATGGTTTGCAGAAAAGTGGTGGAAAATGGTTTCTCAGAAACAAGGAGGTTCTGTTTTTACCTAGGGATGTATTGCAGATCGGCAAGCGCAAGGTGAAAATCACACAGGGGTTGAGCGAACTTTTGTTTCATAGACGAACCAGGCACTACTCTGAATCGGATTTGCGTAAGTACCGTCACCTGCTACAGTCCAGTTGTGCTCATTATGCCGAGAATAATCCCTCATCACGACGATTTAATGATGTAACGCATTCAAAATTTCCCATTATCGCCGAACTGATTCCCAAGGTATGTGAAATTGACGGATCGGAATTGACTAAAATTGGAGAGTGGAGAAAAAATCGACTAACAGTACTGGAGCGATACGAACGAGTTGGTAGATAGGCTGAGATATTTGGTCACTTCACAGTCTGCAGGAAACTGCTCTCACACCAACGAAATAATTTCTACAAACGAAGAACTCTCAGAGACGGACTACGTTTCGAGATGAACAAGTATGCAGTTACCGACGAGTTGCACAAATACACAAGGATAAATTACCCACGAAGAAAATACGTCATGAAAGGGTTGGACGATACTTTCCAATCTGACCTGATCGAGATTCAAAACTTTGCTCGTGCGAATAAAGGCTACCAGTACATTTTAACCATGATCGATACCTATAGCAAATTCGCCTGGGCCAGACTGCTCAAATCGAAGAATGCACGCGATGTGGCGACAACTGTAGCTAGCATTTTCAGCAAAGGGCGCGTACCGATAAATTTCCACACCGACGATGGGCAATAATACTTTAATGTTATTTTTGTACCATGATGAAGAAACATCACATCAGTAATTACTCGACTTTCTCTGGGCTTAAGAATAGCATCATCGAACGTTTTCACAGGACTCTAAAGAATAAACTGTGGAGACATTTCACAGCGAATGGAAACTACAAGTGGTTAACAATAATCCCGAAACTTGTACACGAGTATTATTCTACCATTCATTCTACCACTCGCATGAAGCCTGAAGACGTGGAGAACAACTCATTATACTTCTCATTTAGAGGAGATGCTGACACCGAAAATTGAACTGTAACCACAATGAAAAGTATAATGTTCAGTGGTTGAATGGACTATAGTATTTAAAAAGAAAAAAAGGGTAATTACATTAATCTCTTTTCGGTGGGGATCGTCCCGGTATTTTGGCCTTCTTAACTAATATCCGATTTCTTTGTCTTGCTATTAGCTATTTGTGCCTGTTTGATGTGATCAGGTTCCTATATTGGCATATTCCGCGAATGTCTTGGGTCGATCATTTAAGGTAGGAGGCAGGGATTGAAGAAACTTATAAGTTTACCAAGCATTTTGTTTACCCAGAACTCTTTGTCTCGTTGTATGTTCACCGATATCATACCTTGTAGAGTCCACACAATAAAATTACATGTATTCCGACGTGAAATATGCAAGAGACCCTACACTTGGTACATATAATTATGGTACTTATAATTATGCAACTTATCATTGTTATTTCCATAAAATTTATTTTTCATTTTCTAATTGTATCAATTGGCAGCATAGTCTTCGCAGATGATGATCATTTGACTTCAATAATTTTATCATCGCCTACGAGGCCATCTGGTGATGCAGCCGAAAATGGAAATTCCTCATTTACAACAAGACCACATCGCCTTACATAAGTTCCATGGTTTTCAGATTCAAATTTAGCTATTGCAATTTGTTTATTTTCTGTGCCCCAACGTGTGCTAGCATTTTCTTTGAATACTTGGTACCGTATTTCTTTTACAACATTTGCACAAGAAGTCGTAGGTTTCATTTTACATATCCTTCCAAAGAAGGATGACTTTATACATGTACTTCGTTCAACTTTCCATTCATGTCTGAACGACATGGATTCCTTAACTTGACTGTAAGTTGTTATGCGATTTATTATTAAATACTCACTGTATTGGTAAAAATGTTATTTTGAATTAGTGTTATAACTTGTGTCATCTAAACTTGTAAGTTCCTCTTTTAATAATATGTAAATAAGTCAATACACCAGTAGTCCAGATGTGGCCAAGCCATAATATAAGCACTTTACATAAGCTTTCTTTGTTATGTGCTCCTAGCATACTATTGCATTTTGGATTTTCTTGTGTTTGCACAATATTGTCCTTGAACAATTTTTTTTTATTTGCACTGTGGTTGTAATTCTTTCTTTATGTAATGCTAAAAGACCAAGGTTTATGAAATTAGTCACACTAATATGAATAATCAAAGTCTTTATAATTTAAAATTCCTCCCATTTATTTGTTTGATAATGGAAATTTCATTGTAATTTATACAATTAATCTGCTTTTTAAATTAGGTACTACAAATGTACTACATATGTTCAGTACTACATATGTATAGTTTGTTGTAAATGGTATATAATCACTTTATAAAATATGTCCATGTTGATGGAATAGGCATATTTTATTACATTATTTCACATCTGTGCATTAGGTGGCATTATTCGTTACATTATAATTAGCATTTCCATTACTTGTGTCAATGCTGTATAATGTAAACATGCGAATTGTAAATTTATATTTTAATTTTATAGTTAAAGTATGTTAATATGTATTTTTGTAATATTATATAGTATCCAAGTAATTTATTCTTCAAAACAATGTAGTAGCACTTTTATGATTGCAAACCTTTAATATTGTATTGTTTCCCATTGGTTCGAGTCCCTTATGTAATTATGTCTGTGTTCTTATTTATTAATTACATCACTTTATGCCACAATTAAGAAGATTTATTTAATATTTTAACAATTTTACTTGTATATTTCCTTTTATAATTTACATAGATGTGTGTTAACTTTCATAGCTATAGTAAAGTGTTCTACGGAATGATAGCCTCTCAAGATGTTTATAATTTCACTACTATAACAACACGATAAACTTATCTAATAAAATAAGTAAGGATGACATCCATTGTAACCAAGCTAACAGCAAATTTCCTGTAACTTACAGTAGATAATTCCTACGAAATAGGCTTATACATGCCATGTATATATTGATGTAACTTACATTGTATTTAATATAGTCATTGTTTATGTAGCAAATATAATTGAATTTCTAGAGGAGACTTCCTTTCATTTTGTGATTTTCCAAATTAATTTGTATATAATTACAGTGTTCTAATTTTGCAGTTGTTATGCTCGATTTGTGTTTTGGGCATGACAGAGAGTTGTGAGTTTATGGTAGTCGGCTATAACTTTATTAAAAAATACTTTTATGCTTATTTCACTCATCTTGGAAAAAAGACGGACTTACTTCATTCCTCCATGTACTAATTTCAGTTATGTATTAATGAATTACTTATAATTTTAAACCATTATGCTGTTGATTGTCTACATTTGAACTGCTTTAAAAACAGCAACATATGTAAAGTTTGTATTAGGATAACATATCGAAACACATAGTCCTACAGGGGTTTTTCCCAGTGGAATGTTATACATATCTGTATGTGGTTTTTACCTCACTTTTTTCAGTTTTAATAATTTAGTCACATTTTTGTACAGAGGTGTAAATCTATCAAAGACAATATAACTTTTCTTCCCATGCAACTTAGCACAAATATTAACAAGTGTGAATATTTTTTCATTCCTTTAAAAATAAAAACTTTGTAGGGAAACGACTGTTGGCAAATGTATAGGCCTACATGGATGTCACACTACCCAGCGCATATTCCACACAAAATATCATATCTGTACGAATGTAATTATTCCAGGCACATTTTATAGATGTTTTGTTTCTAATAATGGCTTTATAATAGATTTGTCATCATTTCTTAAACAAACAAAATGGTGACTTGGAGCAAGAGGAAGGAGTAAGTGGGGCACATCTCGATGGCAGCATTACAGACGACATCATTCGATTCAGACAATCAATATCTGGACAGGAATCGGCTATGGTCATTGTTAAATAACCAAGGACTCATCAGATCCTTCGCCTGGAGTGATTTAGGACAACCATAGGAAACCGAAATCATAATGGCCGAACCTGGATTCCAACCCGGGTCCTACCAAATGCAAGTAATGTATCCACCTTGCTCTGTGTGACAAAATGCCTGTAATAGGGAAACCACTCCCCAAGTTATAAGTCGTCCAGCCGCACGTAGCAGGTACAACTTCACTCGTACAAGGCTGCTCGGCCTTCGTGCGCTACGAACCTTTCCCACCATATGCGGCAAGCACAATGGTTCAGCATGCACCCTATTCTGTGCACTGTCCACACGCATCCTGTTCTGCTGTTCTGCGCAACGTCCTCTCCCCTCCGCACACGAGTTGCCACCCTCTCCCCGCACCCCAAGGTCAGGCGCAGTCCTGAGAGCTTGCCTCAAAAGTTATTCTAGGGCATCCTGTTAAACCTAGTAGAGGGCTGACTGCTGTCATGCCCTCTAACAGCCAATGGTAGGCTTAGCTGTCAATGTTAGGGCAAATGCCATGACGGCCTGGATCTTAGTTTTCTGCGCTTGAGCAGAAATTACTTGCACCCTGGACACATGTCCAGGGTGCAAGTAATTTGAATAGGGCCTCCAGCATCTGCATCAGAGCTGGAGTTTGCTGAGCGAGAGGGCTGGTCTTTATTTGTGCAAATAGTTGTTCTGTTTGCACCAGAGTGACGTCCATTGGAGCTGTCGCCATTGCTGGACTAACTGGGATTTTGAGCCTCTTTTGTTGCTGCTGCACTGTAAATTGCTCGCCCATTTAGCTTGGAGCTGGCCCTTGATTGGCTGCGCAGGTAGTAGTGATTGCTCCGTCCGCAGGGGGGACGGGGGAAGGGGCCTTATGCGGCTGCTGCAACTCGGAAGGCTTGGAAGTTTTATCATGAGAAGCTTGATTCTTTTTCCCCTTCTGCGATTGAGATTGAGGGGGACTGCGTGGCTGCCGGCGGAGGGTGGGAGGCGGTAGGGATTCTCAAGAGGCAGGAATTCTACTCAGGTGGTTTGCCATAGTATGTCAGGGATTTATAGCAATTTGAGACTGGTACTGGTCGATTTTGTACATAGTGAGGTACAAAATTCTAGGCTGGGGTGCGGTTTTGCTTCCCCTGAATCATGTCCAGCCAATATATGGCTGGGCAGGGCCCTGGGGGCGAGCAGGTGTTGGGCCCAGGGGGCCACAGGCGCTATGTAGCCTGGACGAGGCTGGGATGCAACAGCAGCAGAGTATTTTCTCTGCTACTGTCATTTCTTCCTGTATTCAGGTGCGAGGAAGCGCCACTTCTCGGCTTTGTATGCCTCGCATGCATTGTAGTTACCTGCATGGTTGTCTCCGCAACACACACATTTCCTAAGTGACTTGTCATCTCTATCTACAGAGTCGCACTGAGTGGTTGTGTGGCCTTTGTCACAAAGCCTGCAGCGAGGGGGCGTGGGGGCGGCAGGCCCTGATTGAGTGGCCAAACCTTTGGCAGTTTGAACACTGAGCAGGGCCGTAATAATCGGTTTATGTTATGTTCTTTACCTTTTTTTACTAACCCATAGATAACATTTAGTCGTAATATGATGTTGGTGGTACAATAATGTATACATCGTTAGTGTCATAAAAGAAATGTGAGTACAAACCCCTAGCAGTTCCCTTGCACCAAACGACCCAGAAATATGAAGTTATAACAACACACATGAATACACATACGTGACTGACAGTTGACAGTGAACTTATTATGAGGAATACACCCTTGTGGTGTATTGAGGTTGTAATTTGATTGTTGATTTCCGATCCAATATACATTATATGAAATCTGTATTAGGTTGTTGTGTGTGATTACTGTAACATTATTAATGATGATTCGTATTTTCCTTTGTTTGTCATAATTATATTGCTGCATTAATTGTGGTGACATTGCAGTTTGTTTGAGTTAATTAGGTTAAGTGGTTCCGATTTTATGAGCAAATTTGTTTTCAGGGTTACGGACTTAGAAAGTTTCGAACGCGCGACAAGCTCACTAGTGTTACTATGAGCTGGCACGTTTAAGATTTTAACCTAGGGAGTTTAACCTTGGTTGGCCCACTGCCAGTATGGGAGATAAAAATAGCCTGCCTGCTGTTAAGCACTCGCCTGTCAAAGACGCCGGCTAGTAATAGTGCGTCGGGTCGTTTGGTGTTTTTGTGTGCGTTGTGTCTTTATCTTTTCGTGTTATCTATTTTAATTTGCAGGCAGTTCTGCAATCCACACGTGAAGTGGCTGCCTTTCTTTGAGGGACAACTTGGGGGCGATTGTTACTGGGTGGAAGCCTAGGCCAATCAGCTCGTCGCGCATCCAGTCCGCTAAGAGAGACTTGTCTAATCCCTTCAGGGCGACTTTGATGGAGAGCTCGCTGTGCGGTGTAAGCACTGAGAACCCGACTTTTAAAGCCTCCAGGATACAGATGGCTGTTTGGTAATCCGCAATTGTTTCAGGGAGGTATGAGACGCCCTATGGGACGACTCGGTTGACTGTGGGTTGGCTTACCTGCTATCTGAACAGTTTACATGCATGTTTGTACGTGCACTCTGGTGTGTGGTACACTGTGAGAGGCCGGAGGTCTGGTCTCTTCTCTCTGATTGACTGCTCGCTCGTAGTCGCTATATGCGTCGAGGGGGAGGTCCCTACTGCATCGGTAGAGGGGGAGGGGGAGGCGTGGGATATTTCTTCCGATTTCCTCACCTTGTTTGCAATATCTTCATCCATCTTCGATGACTGGTCTTCAGCCATCTCATGGGGGGAGGGAGGGGAAGGCCCCCGAAGTGCCTAACACAGACACTCTTGTTTCTTCTAAAAAAGGGGGGGGGGGGCTAAATTAAACCCTAAAATAAGATACAGCCTCCACAAACTGTTTTCCCTACTGTTTCCCTCTACTGGAAACACAGCTATAGGATAACAGCCGTTTGACCACACTTAAATTAGTCTGGGTAAATGGTGTACCTTTTACCTGTGCCCTTTAAGAAAGCCTGGTGTTGCAGAACTAGAAGTCCTCTTCTAACAGAGTTTCTACTTGTTCTCGCAGGAGTTGTTATACGATCAGATGCGCGCGCAATTCGCCCACACTGCACTATCCACCTTTCAATCAAACTAACTTTCAAAGAAAAGACAGCTTGGAGCGACTGTGGTGCACGTCTGATCTGCACCAAGCCCTGCTTGCGAATGGCCGCTTGGCCACCAACGGCCGAACCCTCATACGGCACCGAATGGCCTGTGCGTCGTGAGACCTGGAGCCTAGACTCCCATAACTCACGGGGTGTTTGTAAATACAAATTGCACCCTGACACGTACTAAAATCATAAGGTAAGACGACCGGGCACCATGTAGCTGTGGTTTCTTGGGCACCGGACCTGTGTTAAGGCTGTATCATTTTTTGCCTATTTTTAAGTAAAGTTACGTGTATTTGCGTTCAGCGGGGGAGTGAAACTCCCCTCCAGCCGCTCGGCTGGATTGAATGATAGTGTCGTGATGTCTGTCTAATATGTTGGTGTCTGTTTGCAAGTGTGCTAATTAAACTTGCATTTTTTGTATCGGTGAGTCCCTAGTAACCCGGGGGCAGCCCATGGGGTAGGTTTCATTGTTTCAATGTGTAGTGTAGGAGAGACAGTAAAAGAAAAGAAAATGACTTCTTTTTTAATTAATTAATTACTGAAATTGGTATACATTATATATATTTATTTATTTACGCTGTTGGCTCTTTGTCAATGATATGATAGAATTTAAATATTTACATTTACTTATGGCACACGTTTCTGTTTTGGTGCTGAAGGCACTTTAATTTTAGTTCATTATCGGGAGGAAATGGGAGTAAAGCTGTTTTAAAAAATTCGAGTTTATATTCTTATTACATTCTTACCATTAATTGATTGCGATATTAAAGTGCGTGCATTATTGCTCTCATTCTAAAAACTTGAAAAAAAAAAAAAAAAAAAAAAAATGTTTCTCCTGGGGGGGGGGGGGGGGAGAGTTGAAATAAAATGTTTATTTTCCTGCGCACTGAAGGTGCAATCCTGTAAGAAAGAATGAACATTTTTAGTGAATATGTTAGAGGACCCCTTGGTACTATAGTCCAATCGGATTTATGGTAAAAGCAGGGCTCCCCCTGTACCTTCGTATTATTCTGCTTCTCTCCGACCTGAAACAGACTTAAAGTCGGTGCTTTATTTTGGGTACACGTTTTCATAATAATTTCGTAGTGTTTTTGTGTTTCTTTTTATTTTTAAAATTTGTTATTTATTTATTTTAAGTAATTATTATTTTTTATTGTTTTTATTGATTTTTTATTTTTATAAAATTGTTTTTTCCATTATTCTTATTACTGATTACCTTTTTTCCCGGTATGTACAGTGTTTGATGATAACTAAGTGGTATATACTATGATGGTAGTGATTATTACGCAGTTACCCCATGTGATCACTTTTCCCTGGACCGCTGCATTTGCCACTAGGCCTGACTCCCGAGTGGAGATGGGATAGCTCTCCTTGCCCGAGAATTCATGCATTTGATCCCTGAAACAGTGCGCCTCTGATTCCTTTGTGTTGTGTTTTTGTGTGTATAACTTTAAGGTGCGGTGTGCCTCGGTGAGTGTCGTGAATAAATCGTGTACAGCTTGGGTGTGGGGCGGTCGGATTGCGCGCATTACTGCAGCATACTTCTCGAGTGTGCAGGGAGAGGGAGGGGAGTCGGCTGTCCGAACGCATGGGCCGGGCTGTCAGTCCCGGACTGCATAGTAGTTCTGAAAGAACTAACAGTAGTAGGGGCGTGATGGTTTCACGCCAATTTCGATCAATTGAAAGGGTTAAATAGATATCAAAGGATTAATGAAGTTCATTGAAAGGGCCAATCAAACGGGTTTATTTAAAGGGTTAAATTTATTGAAACGAAATCCAGCTATTCAATATGAATAAATAAATATTCCCAAACTAGCATTTAAATTTTAAACAGACCCAATAGTATAATAGAAATACACTTACACTACTTAATGCCTCTCACACATGCCTTGAGTATTTTTGAAAACGTCCATTTGATGTGGAGTCTGATGTATTAATCAGTCCAGCATAGCAATTACGTCTTCTTATAAACTGTGTGTGTGGAGAGCCTGTTATATATATGTGTGTAGCAAAGCAGATAGACAAACGAGTCGAAATTTACGAGAAAACTCTGCATTCGTCCTACAACAGACAACAAAACAATACATTTTTAAATAAAGTTTCACTATTTTCAGAATAATTCACTTTTAACACAAATTATTTCCATCGAAGCGTAGGGACGTGAAGATGACGTGAAGAAGTACTTAAGCCTGCAAAGCGTAATCATGCAACACTTTATAGAGATGTACAACGAATTTCCATTAAATCTGTGAAATTCATGTCACTTGTTAACACAAGCTGTATTTTTGTCTACCGAACACAGATATCAATTACTTATAGCAATATTGACAAAACACACAAAAATTTATATTTTCCCAATAAAATACTTTTATATTAAATCGCCGCTATCACTAGATGCATACTCTTGCAAATTTATGGGGAAATATATTGATAATATTACATTACTTGAGTCAAACTTTATTTTATTTAAAAACTAGTTTAAATACATTATGTTTATCTTCTTCTGCAGACATCATCATGTTGTATCTTGAACAGGAACTCTTGCAATCTGTCTAGGTGTAAAATGAATTATTTTTCAAATGTTGCTGTATTGTGTTTGGTGCAGTCGTAGATTGAAGGCAAGGAGGCACAGAGGTTTTTTCTACCTACCTCTGTGAAGGTATACGGGGTTAACTTTCAATAGATACCCCTGGGATGTCACAAAAGTTGGCCAGCAGACCGCCATGTCCTACTGCAACTTTCAAGTTGAATAGCCGAAATGGACGAAGGTTCTCCCAAGGTACTAACCTGTTGCCTCATCCCTTTGTAAAATTTCATTCATTCAGCTATGTTTGATTTTCTCCGTAATGATTTGAAATTTTCCCTCAGCCTTTCAAAGTCTATGAAAGTACTGTAAGTTAAGAAGAATACATTTTCTTCTTTATGAAAGCAAGCAAAAAGTTATCCTGATTTTTTTTAATACAGGTCATCAGCTTATGAATACTCATAAATACCCACTCATAGATTTTTTTTATATTTTACATAAGATATTATTGAAAATTTAGTGACATAGAGTATTTAAAAAATTAATAAAAAGACAGATACTATTCGTTTTTTAACATTTTGTTATAAAATATCCTTTTTTCATATATTCTCTGCAAACCTACGTATATACAATATCACACAAAAATATTGAATTTTCCACAATCACTTTTTACACATACTAAAACATATTCTCTCATTTATATACAAAAAACTACAACTAATTACAACAAGCATTGAGTTTACACATTTTTATCTTTTTTTTTTTTTTTTTTTTTTTTTTTTTTTTTTTTTTTTATTACAAAAAAGACATTATTTCCCATTAAATCAAGTTTATTATTTACACATACTGAAACACAATTTAAGATAATTTATGTACAACAAATAATGTGCTAAATTGAAATTTTTTTTTTAAAAACAAGTCATTTTTCACAAAAAAAAACAATATATTTCATCAATAACATTGTAACAACAATCAACCTACAAACTAAAAGAGACTTCATCAATAACATTTTCTTTTACATCTGGAACCTAACACTACAACTACTGATACTAAAACTACTATTACTATTCGTACACTACTGTTATTACTACTGTCACAAAAATGTTTGACATATATTACAAGATTAAGAAATATTTACAAAAAAAAATACTACCGAAATATTTACAAATATTATACATCTGTGTGTTATTTTCCTAATTATTAATAATATTTTTTACAACACATTCGGGAAGAGTGTTCGTAGACACGAACAGAGAGCCGTTCATTTTTTACATCCGGGTAATTCTCACCTGCACACGCCAAGTGAGAGAGGCAAAACACTCACATGCACACAGTTTCCACTGGGAATTTGATTTTATTCTTTGACAAGGGAACAATTTATTGAAGGTAGTAGTAATCTTGTTAGGCAAACCCGGAGCAGCAGGTTTCGACTTTAATGCAATAGAAGTAATTAAATTAGTTCTATATATGTATGGCTGGTGTAGTCAGCTGTGATGATGATTCTAGTTAGCTGCGATGATGATTCTAGTTAGTTGCGATGAGTATTGTAGTCAGCTTCGATGACTGTGGAAGAGGAGGAGCATGTGAGGTTGGCAGATGAGTGTCATTGGCATTGTGTGGTGTTGGGAGGTCAATAAATTTATTGTGGCGTTGAAACTGTTATAGGATGAAAAAAAAATATTCAGGTATTCGACAGTGCCCCCAAGATAAGGCTGATATCCCATCTGCTTCAATGTACCGCTTATCATCTATACCTGACAACACTACTTACACATTCGGTGTAGACTTGATGAGCACGCGAATGGAACTGACTGATATTGAGTCCCAATTACCCATGTGCAATTTCCGAGAGAATCTTGATAATCCTCGTACCTAAGGGATTGCAACAAGTTGGGTTTTACACCCTTCGCCTTACGAATACATGCTCATTCGCAACAAAGTATGCATAAAGCTTAGGACATAAACCCACAAAGTGTGTGATTATGCACCCAGTACATTCATCTTTCACCACCCCGGTACAGCCTTTGTTCCTCTGAGGGAATCCGTGCGGGTTATCGAGCACATAGTAGTATGTACCAAACCACGCCTTTAAATCTGGGGTAATTACTTTATATATGACATCAGAAACAATAGAGTATTCTAAAGAATCGGTGTCGCAATACAGGAGGTGCAAAGCTAGCGGAATACATTTTGTACACATGCACTGTTAGTGAAATTCATAGAGTGATAATTTTGAAAGGTCGAGAATGGCAACACCAGTGTACACGTAACTCTTTGAAATTTCAATGAGGACTAAATTTTCATCGATGATCTGCTGCCCCTGGAATGTCGGACGTCCTCTGCAGCCCCATAGATCATGTCATACCTCGAAACGACTCTGTCCCTTTCCCGGCGGACATTACGCAAGGTTTTTCCATAAACGTCCTTATTCATCAACTTAAAAATAAATTTTTCTAATGTGTTCACAGCCTGGGCACATTTCTCAATGTTAAAGTCGATGTACGGAGCCATCCATGCCTTCTGCTCAAATCAATGAACAGTGTCAAGTTTGGCCCCATACATCAAGTACTGCCTCAGTGTTTCCCCATGTCTAACATATTTCTTGAGCGGTGCGAGTGTTAAAAGAAGTTTCTCATGCGAGCCATTCGGGGGTATGCCTTTTTCTGGGGCCAAAGACAGATCAGATAGTTTATGATGACACTCCTCTGAAAATGGTAGATCCACTTCTGCGAGAAAAAAAACAAGTGTTACCGCCATTCACCATGTTTGCAAAATCCCATGAAAATAACACATCAGCTTCAATCCATTCCAAATTAGCAATCAGAAACTTGGACCACATCGTATGACTGTACAGCCCATTGACGTCAAAATAGCATATAATTTCGATGCAATCCTGGGGTCGTAGTCCTCACGCATGTAAATATTGTTGGCTTCCACACATCTTTTTTTGAAACCTGGGTAATGCCGCCCCTAACCCTGCATTCTACAAAAGATACATGTCAGGATCAATCAACAGCTCTAGCTGTGCGTGTGTCATTGACAATAAAGCGTCCCATGAAAGAGACAGAGCTGTGACGTACATGGCAGGGTCAAGACCATAATGAGCCGAACATACAGTCCTGAATTTCTCAAAAACATCAGCCAGCAAACAAGTGTCCACACGTAAGTAATGAATGGCATACTGCGGCAAGTTTATGTAATTGAACGTATCCCGTGCGGCTTGGGCGTGAGAGTAATCCTCGTCGCTAATGCCTTCGCCACTCATCACATTATGAAATGTGTCCTTTGGTGGGAGTGACTTGCACATCAGACTGTCTGGTGACTTAACAAAGTCATAAGGAAAAACTCCCTTCTGTTTTGCCAATTCGAACTGGTTTTTGTCTGGAAACATCGAGTGGGTGATACTCAATTGCGCAGGTAGTAAATTGCCTGCCAAAGTTTTCAGAGAGGCACTCATGAATTGGAATTAATCAATAAATCTTAACTTGAAATATTATGCCTTTCCATTGCAATCTACCCCATTGGGAATCTATTTTGTGATATATTTGTATTTTTCATGGGTCATTCCGATAACTTGAATTTTTCCAGGATTTTCAATTACCACAGTTCCGTCGTGTAACGTTATGTGACGATCAGCCAAGGGCTTTATAAGAAAGTGGGCATCGTAATTCTGCAGGTTATGGAAAACAGCGACGAGTTATCTTTTGGGCAGTCTGAAATTCAAGTAGCACTTATTATGTGCGCTCCTCTGATTTTGCCCGTCAGATGGTCATGGTTGACCACAATATAATCTATACCGAGCAGTTCTTTACAAATGTGACAACTTTCTGAGCCGCTAACCTAGCTTCATCAGCAGGGATTTTTTTTGGCTTCATCGGAACAATGATGCTGTAAATTCCTGCAAACCACTTTGTAAGTTCAGCTAATTTATCAACTAATTTATACATGCAATCAGCACCCACAAACTCGAAATATTGAGACAAACTTGGATTGTAAGAACAAACCAACAAAATGCTACAAGCATATGGAACATATTGGTTGATAGTAGGCAAGCAAGTGGACATGCATTTCAGGCAACATTCTACGTCTCAATAGGCGACGAAACCCAATCTCTGCTGTTTGCTGTAATCTTTAAATTCCAAGTACTTGTCGTTTACAGTGGGGAAAGTACTGCGAACAGCCTTTTGTTGCTGGCAAAGAATACTGTGACTTGCTAGTTTCTCCTCAGTTTGGAAATACTGAAGACAACTCTCGCAAACAAATTTTTTGTTGACCCTCTTACTCAGCTGACTACCAACCAGCCATGACAAATTTCTAATGCATACGAAATGCAAATGAGCGGCATTTCCACTCGCGCGAATCTCCAAAAATTGATGTGTTTGTCATGGAGTACAGGAGAAATATGCATGGGAACTACAGCCTCGCCCTTTTCGCAAATTTCGTCAATTATATTGCTACCTTTGTCTATCATGCAGTAGACATTGATAGAAATATAATTGTTCTCCTCAAACTTACGAATATCCTGCATGACTACAGGTGTCGACAGACCTTCGATATTCAAAACCTGGTGAGGTTTCGGATATGAAGTAGTTCTGTAAACATGTTCTGTGGCAGGAAACAGAGATGCTACAACGGCGTAGTGGAAATACATTCCGTCCGGGCAGTCTGTACTGACCCAAGCAAGACAATTGGAAATAAACTTGGGCAGTTTAGTGTGTGTAGCACCGACGGTGAATGGCCGATATTGATTAACATGGACATCCCTGTACGTTAACATTTGCAAACTCTAGCCAGAACCACGCGCACTAAACACCTCAAGTCTGTTTGTGAGTTAAGTCACGATATCCTTATCATAGATTAAACCCACATCGGATGAATGGAGGACAGGGAGTGCTTTGCTTTGAAAATAAAAAGTCTCTGTAGTGCCTTCTTCCGCCATGAGGGAATTCAAATACTTCCCCGCTATAGATAAGGATAATCTAACTGGCCGGTGTGATGCCATTAATAAGTTTAATAAAGGGACTTTGCATCTCTCAAAGAAACAAGAATAATTCGCGTCAGACTATAATTGATCATTACATACCCGCGTGTCATTAAGTCTTCCCGCGAACGCCGTAGTCAATAGCTGGTATGTCAGATCTGGCAAAGCTTCCAGTGAGGCTGGGGAATAGGAAAAGGAATTATTTTCTGGCTACCTTGGCGAAATAACTCTAATCGACTCCAAAGTCGGTTGTGAAATGGTTGGAGCACTTTCCGAATCACAAGAATCTTCCGAGTCTGACATAAATAAGTCGTCATTCAAAAGATCAACCTTCTGATGTTTGGGGGAAGTGGACATGTTTTGATCTTTTGGTTTTCACAGTCTCTCTTTAAGCGAATCCGTCCTCCAAAAGATTAACTCATGCCTGCTTAGGCGAAGGGACACTGTCTCGACAGCTTGTTTGTCTTTCCGTCTGCTATTCCGAATTGGAATCGCTTACGTAAAGATTTTCAAGCATTGTGTCAATACAGGATCGCTTTTGCTCTGCCATTTTAACTCCTAACAAAAAATTTATTTAGTTTCCTCGATATAAAAGTTTACACACCACAATAAATACACTCAAGTGACCCCTCGTTCTAAAAAAAAAAAAAAATTTACACACACATACACACACACATGCAATATAAGTGAAAAATAATGTTATTATTTATTATTTATTATCTAGACAAAATGTATTATCTTCTTAATTTTAAAAATTTTGTGTTTATTGGGGAAAGACAGAAATGATAGCTGTGAGTAAAAAGGTAGCGAAGCCCTAATACTTTTAAAAGTGGACGAGAGTCAGGTAGATAGCAGGCGAGGAGAAACACAATAGACGGGCCAAGATCTTGCCCACCCCGACCGCCGCATGCACGGTGAGACGGAATCGTCGAACAAGCCAGGCAGGCCAGGCCGGAGTTTTAGAGTGTGCTGGTGGGTGATGTGCATAGCGTGAGGCGGGCGAAATAATGGGGAACTCTAGTACACTAAACTGCCACTAGTACTACCTTATGGTCGCTCAACCCCGCCGGACAACTTTCCCTACCCCCTCCTCCACTCCCTCACGCTGGTGTGCAAAGCCTGTTAGCGCGCATGCGCGACCGAGAGATTACTTTCCCCGCCTGCTTCCTTTCCCCTCCCCAGTTCATAGCGTAGATCCTTTAGACATATCTGTCATGAACAGCTCCCAGGCGCTACCCTGGGAATCCTGTACAAGAATGTTGCTTTGCAGCTTAAAATATGTTTGATTGGTGCGGAGGGGGGAGGGGGTTAGCTTCTCCTCGCCTCCGCAATCTAATTGAGAACCAACTGGGTGGCCAAGGTTCCTCACAAGGGACCGATCTACCCCCGCGCTGAGGGAGTAGCGACCCAGTGATGTAAAATGGCGGTATCTGTCATGAACTGGGGATGGGAAAAGGAGAAACTTGTCACTTCCCCTCGTCCGTGCCTCTCCGAAGCAAAATTTCACGCCAAACAGCCCGGCTCCAGTATTGAATTGACCGTGCTTTGCAACCTATCTTGTCTTTCATTCTCAGGTACAGGTTTGGAGCACACTGATTTCGTTTAAAATATAACAGTGAAATTTAAACTCGCGCTATTGAATTTCAGCTTAAACTTTACATTAAAAAAATTATAATTTTTTATCTTACACCATCAAATTTCTACACCATCAAAATCATTTAAGTAGTTATTTCACCATAAAAAAATTGTATGGATTTTATAAATTTTTCGAAAATAAGTTTAATAACGAAAGTTTTAGCAAGGGGAATTACTCTGTTACACTCTAAGCAGTTAAAACACTTGTCCAAAATTCAAACATTTTATGGTATTTACTAAACATTCTTAAAAATAATTAAAATTCAAACATTTTACGCTATAAACTAAACATGCAATACTTAAAGCAAATCTACATACACATTTAATACTCTTATACAATCAAGCATTTTAGAAGTAAAATTTACTGAAACTTAACAAAAATACTTGAAAAAAATATATATATCACACACACACTCTAACTCGCATTTACCCGACAACTTCTAAAAGGAAATGTCTTAAAATTAACTTAATTACCCAAACCACCCCATCACATACACTTCAAAACCATTTCATTTGTTAGAATTCCTTCACCAAAACGCATGCCGAGACTGTTGTTGAAAATGTAGCACCAAAGCTCTATATCGTTAGAGACATGATCTTGTAGAAGACCATCATACGATTTAAAGAACACTCTTCTGTGCCCAATTTGTAGGACCTCGTATACATCTGTAGGCTTGGAGATCCTAGCCATGACTAACGATTTTATACTAGGCACACTCCTTTATATATTCTGCCAGATGTTCTTGCTTTAAAAAACATTGCATTCCCACATGCCACAGGGAGAAGTTAATTATTGGTCACCAATGTGCATATAATGTTGCTTGTTGTTGCATTTTTCTGTCCAAACTGAAGTAAGAGAACAGCAACTACACTCCTTATGAATAATGTATATTATTTTCTTGCAGGACTTGCGTTTGGTAATGTATCCACTGTGAGCTTCAAATTTCAGTTTACCTTCGTCACAAGGTAGCTTGCTGTCAGGACGTAAATCATATAAAGGACAATCATTGCGCCCATAACATATGTCAAACACTTTAAACGTTTCTGTTGGACTGATTAACGAGAAACGCCAATGTTCATATCCATTGCACATCTGTATCCGTAGTGGACTATCTTAATCTTCAATTAGAAACCACACTCGCCTGAAACCTGGAGTAACACTGGCATACTGAAGTGATGAGTCGAACCTTTCCATCGTAATTGAAGCTCTGCTCTACGAATCCCTCTCTTTATATAGACAGATGTTCTTGCTTTGAAAAACATTGCACTCCCCCACAGGGAGAAGTTAATTCTTGCTCGCCGATGTACGTATAATGTTGTTTGTTGTTGCATTCTTCTATCCAAACAACACGTTCAGAGTAATACTCCCTTCGCAACTTATATTTAGTTTTAATAAATAATGGATTTTTAGTGATTTCTTCAACTTCCATATCTCATACTAATTCGGTTAAACTATTCGGAAAATCAGTGTCAGGTCTTAAATTATACACTACACACTTGCGTGCAATGCAATCTCCAACTTCTATGTACATACATTCTGTATTGATTATTGAAAAACTCCAATGTTCATCTCCGTTGCACATCTGTATCAGTAGTGGACTACCTTCATCTTCAATTCGAAACCACACTTGCCTGAATCCTGGAGTAACACTAGAGTACTGAAGTTATGAGTTGAACCTCTCCATCTTAACTAATACTCTGCTGTATGATTTTCTCTCTTTATATATAGACAGATATTCTTCCACTTAAAATTAGTTCTTCAACGATAACTTTTTTATATCAAATTTAGTCACACAAACAATATTGTTCCATACCTCACAGGCCCACATTCCGCATGGTGCTCTTAAAAGTCTGCTACTGCCTTGTATTTGCATGATGTGTTCCTTATTATTACATGTTTCAGTTCATAAGGTTGTGGTGGTGTCGTAAAATTCTCTAATCAATTTATATTTGATTTGTTGAAAACCTGGTTCTTTGGTTATTTCTGTAATTCGATTTTTAAAACATAGGTCCCAAGAAGAACAGGGCAGTTCGCTGTCGGGTGTCATATTAAAAACAGGACAGTCTTCTTCTTCATCACACAGCACTTGTTCTGTATACAGGCTTTCTCCGAAACTTTTTAGCGAAATTCCAATGTTCATTTTCGTTACACATCTGTGTTTGAAAGTATATGTTGCCTAGAGACTGGAACCATACTTTCTTGTGTCCTCGAAAAATAGTACCTGGAACAAACCATTTTTGGAAAATTAATATCTCTACACACAGATAGGATGTTGGTACAAATATTCTCTCAAAGCTTCGCTTTTACATTGGGAGCAGAATGTTTTTTCCTCACAATGGTTCGTATGATAGCGTTTGACTAATGGATTAATACTCGAATAGTCGTGGTATCTTCAAATATTTATTACTTCTGCATTGTTTTTAAAATTTCCTTTTGTCTTGTTTCAAGCACGTATATGGGATAGTCTTCGAGTAATGCATCAATTACATATTGGAAACGTTTTTCGTAAGCTATGTTACCAGAGTCCCATTTCAGGTTATGTATCTCGTAAGTCTGTTCTAGAAACATAATTTTAAGTTCAGGTTTTAAATTATACCAAGGTCTGGGAGATTTAAAGCATAATACTTTAGCTTATAAGCGTCGGTTGCATAAGAAATAGCAAGTTTCTTAATTACAAAGGAATTGTCTAGATAATTTTCCAAACCTTGAGCGTGGCACGTCATTTTTACGTTATTTATTCTTATACACTATTTACAAAAAGTCTCTCTCTCTCTCTCTCTCTTTCTCTCTCTCATATAAAATTTTATAAGATGACAGTGCTCGCCTCGGCATCTACTTCATCGACTCCAGAATTGTCCATTACTATATCATGAATGATTCTAGCTTCAAGCATCTGTTTCAGCCTGCGCGACATACAATCCCTCTGCATATGTTGTAAGTTCTCACCATTAGCAAAAACAGGCATGCCATAAGGACAGTCTTCACAAGGTAAATAAAATACAATATCCTCGCCGGTTTTTAAATGTTCAGGTAGGAATGGATACAATAATTTTATTTCGTGACCTGCAAAACTAATTATGAATTCTTTCGGCAACACTTGCAGTTAGGAACACTCTAGACTTAATAAAGTTTTCGCCTTCCCGTAAGCTAAAATAGTATTGAACTTTTCAACGCATTCAGAGTCGTAATTGTCACAGCAGTGACCTCAATGCATTGCACCTGATGAACTGCCTTTTAGATTCTGCATTGATGATTTTCTAGATGAAGTAGTAGACGTCTGGCATTGTAGTGGTCGCCTGGAGCTGTAGTAATCGCGATGAACGTCTGGAGCTGTAGTAGGCATCTGGAGCTGTAGTAATCATGATGGAGATGTGGAGCTGTAATAGGCTTCTGGAGCTGTAATAGATGTTGTAGTGAACGTCAGTTTTTGCAGTGGATGCCTGGCATTGTTCATGTTATCAATACTTGCACTTGATGACAATGCTTCCCAAATACCTGTATTAGACACCTTATGTCGTTATCTATGCTAATGTGGTGTACATGCTGGCACACGAAGTGACTTAGATAGATGTCGAGTTAAGACTGAGAAAAAATTTACTTATCCCTCATTATATACTGTAAGAATTCAAAATGGGTGCAATTTTCCCGTAAATTTGCAATAATTTGGACCTTTTAGTAAAAAAGTACGAATAATGTTGAAATATCTTTTTTCCAGCTCCGAAAATCATTATTTCCAACTGTATTCATAGTGTTTTGTTAAACTCACATCGGAAACAGTTGAAATATGAAATAAATTCAAATGTATACATTTTATATTATATGGAATACATTTTTGCTGTTGGGAATTTTTGGTTAGATGTAAAAAGAGAGGGAAAACCTTGGTTAGCATGCTCGCCTTCCCAGGAGGGTCACAGCATAAAAGTAAATTATTTCGCAATGTGTAGATCTCGTGTTAGACATTGCTGTTGATTCAGGGGTTTTTATAGGATATGTCTCTTTTCCCCTAGTCTCACGCACCCGCACGACTCGGCACTTCTCGCTTTTCCCTTATCAGCTCTCACAATATCGATATTAAGAGCCGCCTAAATCTCTCCCAATATTTTTTTCTACTGTACGTCGAACTGACAGTAAAAACATTTCTTAACAAGTGAATACTTGTAGAAAACATTTCTTAATGAGTGAATACTTGTAGAAAGCATTTCTTAACAAGTGAACGAAATATACCTTGTCTGAACTTGTAAAATAAGTCCTGTGTTTCTGTGTGATTTTACAAATCACAGTTTGCTTTATTTGAAAATACATTTGTTGCTTTTGTTGGAATGTTAAATCTAGGGCTTATATTAGGAACTTGGTTTCAGGGTAAAAAAATTTTTTCACTGTTCATCTACTCAACCTGTTGCGTAAGGTTGAAGGGACAGTGAATCGGGCCAAATCTTTTGGGGCATGCCTTCATAGGGTTGCGGCTCGAAGCAGGGGAACCAACACTAGAAAAAACACATTCTGAATACTGTAGCAGGGGAGGGTGCATTGTCTGGTACTGCAGGGACACCAACTCAAGAAATAAGTAAGAAAAAGCATTCCCAGGGCTGAGTCTGGGGTACATAAACTTGTTTTAGCGAACTCCAGGCTCGATCAATAGCGGAGGTCTTCATAAAAGTCGCCTTTGGGAGTATGGGGTGGTAGGGGACATGTTCGTCTTGAGAAGGGCTGGTTCTGAGTGGTGTAGGTGGGAGAGGGTGGTTGGCATTGTGAAGTCAGAGTAGCTCTGAAGATGAGGGATAGAGGGTATGGGGTGCCTACAAGCAAGCAAGACACGATCGGAGCACAACTAGGCATTGAATCAGTTGCCACAATTGAGAATCGAGGACAGATGGGTGACTGACCCCCAGGACCTAGCAGAGGCGGGGTGGTAAGGGGTGTAGGGGTGGTTGGCATAATGGAATCGGGCTGGTTCTGAGGGGTGAAGGCTGTGGTAGGAGGGAGTGGGAGGCAGGGTCTCCCGATGAGCACGCAAATAGGCAGTTGTCATAATCTTAAGAAATTACCGAAAACATGAGATGATCGCAGCCAGCCCAGGGTGGCACCCCGGTGAGGGGGTGGAAGGGAGTGGTTAGAAGCAGACCGTCCTCCTGATATGAAGCACTCTGGACACTCAGCATCATATTTAGTCGTTCTATAATGTTTGTGGAAGACAGACGTGTACAGCTCTCCCTCTTGTCTTCACTGCACCTCTAGACACTTGGTGGCCAATGAGCTTACGAACACAGGTTAGCTGAACTATGTACCATCTCTAGTGATAGCAGCGATTTAATATAAAAAATTTTTATTGGGAAAATATAAATTTTCGTGTGTTTTGTTAATATTGCGATTAGTAATTTATTTCTGTGTATAGTATACGAAATTACAGTTTGTTTTAACAAGTGCAGTGAATTTCACAGATTAAATGGAAATTCGTAGTACATCTCTATAAAGTGTTGCATGATTATGCTTTGCAGGCTTAAGTACTTCTTCACGTCATCTCTACGTCCCTACGCTTCGATGGAAATAATTTGTGTTAAAAGTGAATTATTCTGAAAATAGTGAAACTTTATTTAAAAATGTATTGTTTTGTTGTCTGTTGTAGGACGAATGCAGAGTTTTCTCGTAAATTTCGACTCGTTTGTCTATCTGCTTTGCTACACACATATATATTATACAGGCTCTCCACACACACAGTTTATAAGAAGACGTAATTGCTATGCTGGACTGATTAATACATCAGACTCCACATCAAATGGACGTGTTTTCAAAAATACTCAAGGCATGTGTGAGAGGCATTAAGTAGTGTAAGTGTATTTTTATTATACTATTGGGTCTGTTTAAAATTTAAATGCGAGTTTGGGAATATTTATTTATTCATATTGAATAGCTGGATTTCGTTTACTGAGTTTGCACTTGTCGACATCAGATGTTATGCATGTAGTTAAAATTCTCTCTTGTGTAAATTATATTTCTAAGCTCGAGGCTCACATTACTTTTAAGACTCATGTAATTCCACTTATTATTCACATAGTCGTTTGAAATTTCCGATTCAATGCGTGTAATCTATCAATATGTAGAACACTCTGAAATTCTCTAATGTTTAATAGCATTCCGAAAACAGATTGTTTAACATGTAAAGCACATCTTTCAACATTGTCTATCTATCGTCTACAAGAAATATCCCAAAAAAAACATACAATGTACACTCCTAGAAATTGTTTAAAAAGTCTGAATTTCTCTCGTGTGTTAAATATATTCGTAAAAAATCGCCTATCTACCACCAACACCCCTACAAACACCTTAAAATTGGAACAATTAGAAAAACTTAAACTTACTCCACTCATGCACTCAACTCTACATCTATATAAGACATTGCAACCCACAATTCTGGTCAGAGCTCCTGCTGCCCCCTTCCCCCACAGAAAAGAAATAGAGAAAATAAATATACCCATACAAAAAAACCATCAAAGTAATTTGATCCAATTAAAATTCAACCCTTTCAATCCATCTAACCCTTTCAATAAATTTAACCCATTCAATAAATTTAACCCTTTCAATAAATCTAACCCTTTCAATGAATGAGCCAGCTCAATCAATTTAACCCTTTCAATAAAATTTACCATTTCGTTTAACCCTTTTTGATTAACTCTTCCAATCAATTTAATTAACCCTTTGGTATCAATTTAACCCTTTCAATTAATCAAAAGTGGCCTGAAACCATCACGCTTCTACTACTAACCACACTAGTATACCTTTCATACGCACGAGTAGCTCTGAAAATAACCACTCGGCGGTGTGAATTAATCTTGGACCTAGTTTGCGCTCTGTATCTGTCGCCTCTCGGCTCACTGCTCTCCGACTGCCGGATTTTTTTCCTAACCCACCGTATTTATAATTGTTATATGTGTGTCTGTGGTATGATCGGGTGCTAATTGCGTCTCTGAGCGAATTCCTCACACCTACAAGGAAATCTTGCAAGAGGTCATGCATCGCGGCAGGGAGGGATAAGGCAGCCATGGCCAGCGATTAAGGCTATGAATACCTCCTTAAGTGTACCTATATTTAAACTATATCTAGGAAGAGACTGAAAAAAAACAGCATAGACACCGTAAAAACCAAGTCGACAGGAAAAATTTCATAATATTTCATGCATTAATCAGAAATGCTACAGGATGCAGATTGTGCGTGTCAACATACTTGTGTTAGTAGAGATGAAAAGCTAGTATAGAGGGTAAAGGTACTTTATTTCTTCTTGCCTTTGCTTTATGGGAGGGAGCACTAAATTAACCAGAATGGTGCGTTAACACCACTCCATTGAGGGAAATAGCGCTATTGGGCCTCTTCCCACCCCCTCGATTCTCCAGTAGAACCAGTAAACTAAAAGAAAAGCGAATGAGCTGTCAGTAAGTGTCAGCCCAGCCGACACTTACTGGTTTTTGGATGGCCAGGAAGAGATGGTAATAGCATATAAGTAGGGAATGAAATTAATCTTACCTAAACAACTTTTTAGTAGTATATGTCCTCGGGGATATGTGTGCCTTAATCTAATGATGGACTACCTCACAGCAACCAATCTCTGTAGCCATAGGCTGTAACAAAGCATTTATACGGTCTTGAGCTATGAGTGCACGAAGCTTTGCATAGGGGAGGGAGATCTTCAATCTTGATGAAGGGCTCTCACCAGCTGCTGTAGGCAGCACACTATCGCCACAGTCTCCTCAGATGTTGTGGGTAATCTGACAGAAGGCCACCTTGGAATTGACAGTGGCGAACGGACCATACATGCATTCAGCTGGCTGGGATGAGAGGTTAAACCTAATCTAAACAAATTAGTAAGAATAACTAATCTAGGCTGAGCTACCCCTTCAGTGCAGTTCAGATTATACTACCGCAATTAATTAGCATGGGGTGTGTAGGGACTCTCACCAGCTGCTACAAGGAGTCATAATCGCCAAAGCTTGGCGATGGGCCCGACATGCAATCAACTGGCTGGGTTGAGGAGTATTATGGTCTAATACATTATGTAATATTATTATTAAACTAATCTAGACTCATCAGTCCCTTCAGGATTGATCAGATTAGTCTACTGCAGTAGACTACTGAAGCTGCGCAGGTGCTATTATGCTTGGCATGGTAGTGTCTTACACACAGGGCTAAGGTGGCTTATGCGCTAAAGGCGATTTAGGTCGCTTATAGTGTTGGGTTTCCTCGATATCTTAGTCTCCAAGAGCACTTATAAGTGTGTTAGTATGCTCCACATTTGAGTCATAAAACTGCTGTGCCTGTTTACGAATGACGTCTTGCAGTATTACTTGTTTTAACTCTGCATGCAAGCATCTAATAGGGACATAGCGAGATGCATTCGCTGCTATCCTAACGCACTTATTTTGCACCACTTGCAAAGAATTTTATGTGAGTATTGGCACAGTAGATCCAGGCGTTTGCTGCATATGTAAGAATGGGTCGAATCATTGTTTGATATAGACGAATCCCATTTTTCTGTGATAAGTTTGAATCGCGGTTGAGTGGTGGATATAGAGCTGTCATGCAGCCATAAGCGAGATTTTGTTTGGCCTCTACGTGGCATTACCATGTCAATTTTCTATCCATAATGAGGCCTAGATATTTAACCTCGGTTTTGAATGGTATATTCTCACCAAAAAGAGATAATTGGGGGAAATCAGGGATTTTGTGGTTATGCATGAAGACTAGCGCCTCACATTTACTCACATTAATTTTAATTCGCAACAGGCTAAAATAAGTCTGTAGCTCAGCAAGCTGTGCCTAGGCACGCTGAATGGCTACATGTTCAAAGTAGGGAGGTGCGGAATATCGTGAGTATATACATTGAAAAGGACTGGCTCTAAGATGCTGCCCTGGGGTCCTCCAGCCAGAATTATTTACATTTTTGACATTGGCTCTTCTAAAGAGGAGCGTTTTGTTCAATAAGAATCTAAAAGGTGGAAAGTTGTCTTGATATAACTTGAAAATTGGTCATGCATGGAAGACCCTATTAAAGGCCTTTTCCACATCTAAGACAACCGCAACTAAATAATTTCGCCTGTCAAATGTGGTGGTAATATGTTCAGACAGCATAACCAGTTGGTAGACTGTTGAGTGATGGTTCCTGAAGCCAAATTGCTTATTAGGAAACATATTAGATACGTGAATATGATTATTTAATTATTGCAATAAGACTCATTTTGTGAATCTTAGGGATCGAGCTGAGCAGACTGATGGGACGATAATTCTGTAATTGGGTCGGGTCTTTGCCCGGTTTAGGAAAAACAATTACAGTGGCACACTTCTAAGGAGAGGGAAAGTGAACAAGATTAAAACATGCATTTATGTACTCGGTTGTAGCCTCAAACATGCTGTCAGGAAGCTGTTTTAGATTTATAGCCTGGAGGGGGGCTTTATTTGTTTAATGATATTCTTGACCTCTGGAGCTCCTCGGCAGTTTGAAATGATGTTCGTGTGATGCAGTATCTCCCTTATGTGGACATTTGTGAAGAAAACCACTGGAATTAGCACTCAATTCCAAAATCCCTATACTTTATAATGAACATTGAATTTACCCACTAATAAAGGTTAACGATGGCAGCTCCTGAAATGTGTAAATACACACTTATTGGCTGTTTTATTTGAAGGGTTAAATAATGTAATAGCATTGGGGATTGAATATAGTTCACCCCTCTTATAGTTAAATGAACTAAAATGGTATAAATACTGTGGAAAATGTTTGTTCGAGGTCAGATTATCGGTCTCGAGGGAGCATCCATCACTATAAGTTATGTAACTTGAATATTATATTTCTTCAAAATGTTAAGCTATTCAAGCAATAGGTCAAGCAGTCCGCCCCAAAAGGGCGGATATTTTCAGAATATATATATATATATATATATATATATATATATATATATATATATATATATATGCTTGCAAATGTAAATCTGATTGATGATGTTTTTAGGCATAAGTGTGTTGATATGTATTGGTTTTATTGTATTTTATTAGTGTTATGTATTGTATTACTTAATGTTTATGTCAGTTTTGGGATACACCATTGGGGCTGGCACTGACCATCTGTAGGTTATAAGAGGGTTATGTATTTATATTGAGAGTGTACATTGTTTCTTAATTGAATAGCGTGGTAGGTTTTTAATCAGTTTTGTATTTGCAAGACATTGCCTTAAATTATGGACTCTGCTCCCTCCTGGTTGCTCGTCCGATTTTGGGATCATTTCTTTGGGGACTCCCAAAATTGAGGAGGTGCTCTTTGAATTTGTCTTTGAGATTTGGATCAAATGCTTGTGCAAGTATTCTTGTTTGTTCCGGTGGAGTATGAGATGATCCTGCAGCTGGGGATCGAATTCTGCATGAACATGGCGAACGAAGAGGAGCTGTCGGAGACTACTTCGAGGCTGGCCACCACATCATGTGTTGATAAAGTTTCCTCTCACTGGCAGTGATCTTCACTGCCAGTGAGACCACTGCAGTAAAATCTGCATAATTTTGTTGTATCTGGCACGCCCCCTTTCAACTGTACAACATATGAAGTTATTTACCTACACGCACACTAAAGTAGTGAACATGAAAATATGGACCATTTCTGGTATGAATACTTTGGTTTTACTTACAAATCAACTATTTTCACTCCTGTGTGCTGCATGCTGACGATGTTTAGGCCTAGCATGGCAGAAATAAACTTTTTTGTGGTACTTGGTAATTAAGAATTCACACCCTGCATCAGGGCATTTAGAACTCAGGCATGTAGTTCACGGACCTGCATCCATGGCTGTGTGGAGTGCTGGTATCGCCCCTCCCCATCAGGCAGGGATGCATCGTCACCTGTGCACAAATACAGTGCGCAGTTTGAAATGACCTTCATATGACATTGTAACAAACAAGTAACAAATAAATTTTAATTATGCCCACTATTTAATTCTGTGCGAATGTTCTTTACCTAAAATAAGTTTGATTATTAAATTAAAGAGATTAACATAGAATTTTAAAAGGAAAATAGAATTGCAAATTGCTCTCAAAGGGCTTTAAATTATACAATTTTAATCATAATTTTTTAAGATTTTCTGGGGGAGGACACCCCCCACCTCCCTTCCAATGATCAAGTATTTGACCTTCTGGTAATCCATGCCACCCCAATCAAAATACTCAAATTGTGCCCATGTTATCAAATGAATTTCGTATAAAAGTGTTTTTATAAGGACCTTTCCAGTAAATTTAATTGTTATCATTAATAAAGCCAAACAGATATCTCAGTGGATAGGCTATTCCATTTGTTTTATCACTATGAACCGATTTTACTTGATATTTATTATCAACACCAGAAAATTTTAAATAATTTTGTTCACTTGGGGAGCTTAACAAATTATTCATAATTGTTGAATTTATACCTGTATTATCAACAACCTCAATAATATGCCCATGTTTTGAGATTTTCTACTCTAGAAAACTCGAAAGGAAAAAGTTAGAACAAACATCGATATCATATAATTTTTCATATTCTTCCTCATTTCCTTCTTAATCTCTCTTTAGTAAACGATATTGTTCATAAACATAAGCATAATCTGGAAAATAAAAACCATCACCTATAAGAATATCAAATCCGATTCTGTTATTGTAAACAATTCCCCTTAGTTTGTTTAGTTGGAGGAAATGTTTGTTTTCAAAACTCTCAAAACTTTTATAGCATATTTATAAGAATAGCCAGTATATATAAATGAAAGATTCATCAAAGGCAGTTTCTCGAGTTAATTTACTCATTTAAAAAATACAAAAAATTATAAGAAGAATAATAAAGCAGATTATGAAAGAAATAAGAAAAAAGACCTACCTTTAATTCACGAATTGCGAAATATTGGTAAAAAAAAAAAAAAAAGTAGGCAAATAAGTGAAGAAAATAAAAATTTAATAACAACACTTATTTCATTTCAGTGCCAGCAAAAAAAAATGTATATTAACCACCAACCCCAGAAGAAACAACATTTAAAAGAGAAATAGTTTCAGAACTTAAATCTCCTAATTTGGAAGAGCAAATGAGAATTGGGCCCATAAAAAATTTGACGCATCCTGCTTCTACTATAAATCTCGGAAAAGAAATTTCAAAAAGAATTAACGTTATTTAAAGACAATGTGGTTTACGAGGAGATGAGCATAATTTTTAAATTAGGGATAGAAAAGTAATGATTCATGGTGGTAAATGATATTTTAAGGATGAAGAAAACAATAAACTAATAGAATATGAATTAACAGAAGGGCTTTCTAATTTGTTAACAAAAATAATCAACCAGATCTTGAAGATGAATACGATAATAACTATAAAAATTACAGAAATATTTTATTAACGAATGGTGCATTCCAAGAATATAATCCAAAAATGAATGTAAACTCGAATAAAAGTTGGAAATACCAAAATATAATAAAACCAATTTATGATAGTTATAAAAGATAATCAAGATCAGAGCCAAACACACCCAAAAGAATGATTTCTCCAAGAACTCCTAGATCGCATAAAAAAATACAATATTTTGCGAAAAGAATATGTTTGGATGGGCAATGTTAGAAAATTGGTGGACAGATTGTTAATTATTCATGGTGAAAAAATGCTGGAAATAAAAATTAATATAATGAAAAAGGGAGCATAATGAATAAGTTGAACGATAAATTTTCAGATTTTGTTATTAACAATCCAAAAGGAATTCCATATCTAATACGAGTTTTCAATATAATTCCACAATCATTTTGGAATTCTGAACATCATGGTAAAGGTGTAATGAATTGGGTATTAAATAATTTAAATTTGCCTGAATTGCATTTGTCGGGGTATAATTATTGTGGGCCATTTACAAAAATAAATGAAAAAATTTGAAAAAGGATACATTGGAATAAAGGAATTAGATTTATTGTGTATATATCATGATATTGTTTATAGGGATCATAAAGATTTATAATCTAAACATAAAGCTGATTAAATTTTTCAAAAAGAAGAAAAAAATTATGTTAGAAAAAATACACCAATTGACGAATAAATTGCTGTTGCATCAAATATGTTTACAAAAATAACATTACGATGGAGCATTAAAATTTATAAATTATATATAAATATTTTACTAATTAATTAAGATAAAAAAAAAATTTTTGTTTACTCATTGATCACAGATCTTGGAATAGATCAATTTTTAACGAAAGATCATTGGAAGAAAAGAGAAAAAGTTTAAAAAGGAAAATGTTTCTTACTAATTTTGTCAGTACCAATACTCAAAAAACTATCAAGAGAAAAATCTGTAAGTGATTTATGTCGATCGCAGCTTTTGGTGCACTTGTAGCTTTAGCTGGAGGAGCTACTGCAATGTATAAATCTGTTGAAATAACTAGAAAAATAAAAAGGAATTAGAAGGACAACAAAGACATAATTTAGTAATGGAAAATAAATCAGGAATTGGTTTAGTTGCAAAAAGAGAATAACCAAAAAAATTTGAATACATCACCATTATCTAATTAAGATATTTAAAAAATATGCAAAAATACTAAATATGAATAATTTCAGAAATGTTTATATGATTGATGAATTACCAAAAATTATGGACAAATATGAATGCGCTGTGATTAATTTCGACAGTTCATCAAATCTTGGAACTCTTTGGGTTTGGTATTTAAAGAAAATAATGATGTTTACTATTTTGATTCGCCTGAAGATAAAATTCCAATTAATTTAAATAATTACTTCAAAATATAAATGTTTACTACAGCAATAATCAAATTCAGATTTTTTATTCAGTTATTTGTGGACATTTATGTTTAATTGCATTACACCTTTTATCGAGAGGTTTTAAGTTCCATGATGTAATTTCTTTCTTTTTAAATGACAGACATATTTTGGAAACCATTAATTAAATTTTTTAATTAAAACTCTGAAACAAATGCTAATGATTTAAAACATATGTTGATTCGAAATACAATGTTATTGTTTCTGCTTTACGAAATCAACTAAGTAATGTTTTTGTATATACAACATATTGTGTTTCTCTTCATAATAATAATAATTAATAATATAATAATGATAATAGATGGAAAAGGTGCAGCCAATAAAATATTTTTTGATAAATATATATAGCTGATAAATTACAAATTTAAACCAGTTAATTTTGAAGTATTGTGATACCCTTGGTCACTCTAAAGTAGAAAAATGCAAAAACGTTTTTGATTCTGAAATATCTGAAAAATTACCAAATTGAAATCAATCAGTTTAGAATTATTTTGATTCACTTCTTAACTCGAAATTTGAAAAATGCAAGGAAGAAAAATTCTATATATTTTAGTTACCTGTGATGTGGGATTTTAAAAATAATGTTTCTTTTTTATAAATTAATAAATTTTTGTAATTTTTAATTCTACTGTTTATAGAATAATTACTGTTAGTATCAATTTACATGATGATGTAATTGTTGTTTTGCATTTAAAAATTAAATTACAGTAAGCCTTTTAATGTTAAGGGGTGATGTTTCATATTTCAAAATCAGAAAAAATAAAACAGTTAGTTAATATGATGGTATGATGACAACAGTATGAATATTCGTAAAATATAAACAATATTTGGTTTTACTATATAATGTAAAATACTTGGTACTTGAAGTGTAAGAAGACTACTAAAATTAATGATATAAAAATTGAAATACTAAAAATGGGTGATTAATTCAGAAAAGTAATTTTTCAATATGTAATTATAATATATCAACATTTAACAAAAAATGTTCCCCGTGTAAGAGAAGCCATAAATAATTAATTATATAAACCAGCAGAAAAAAATTCCAAGGAGAAAGGTAATAACATATAGAATTGATGATTTATGGCAAATTGATCTTGTTGGGATTAATACTGGTAATTTAAAGGAAATATCACATATAAATAATGGATATAAGTATGTTATGACAATAATTGATGTGTTCTTCAAAATATGCATTTACTATACCAATTAAAGATAAAATATCTGAAAATGTAGTAGATGGTATAGTATGTATATTGATGAAAAGATGACCACATAATATACAAAGTGACAATGGAACAGAATTCTATAAAAAGGCATTTACAGAGCTTATGCAAAAAATATATAACATAACTCATTGTTCTACATCCAGTGGACTGGAAGCCAGTGTTGTAGAAAGATTTAATCGACAATGAAAAAAATGTGGCAGAAATTTGCTTGGAAAGGAAATGATAAATGGAAAAATATATTAGATAATTTATTAAAATAATACAACAATACAGAACATAGAACTATTGGTATGAAGCCAATCGAAGTTAATAAAAAAGTGAAAACAATTTAAGACAACAAGCCTTTGCGAATATGTTTACTAAACTGAAATACAAAGTCGACGACAAATCTATTTACTATTTTTGAGGTTTTAAATAATAACTTGCCAATTTACAAATAGAAATACGAGAAAGGAGAAGAAATAAAAGCCACTTTTTTAAATACAAAATTATAAGGACTTACTACCCTGGTGAGTATTTGATTCACAGAGAATTGAAAAACAAAAGGTAATAAAATGTATGTAAAAATGGTTAGGTTTTCATAATTCACATAACTCGTGGATTAATGAAACAGATGTTTTGTGAAATTAAATATTTTACTTAAATATTTCAATTAAAAGAAGGTTATTCATTTAAAATGTGACATAAAAATGTGTTTTATTGCTCATTTAATGTACATAAAATGCATTCAACATTCGTTCATTGTTCGTTCAATGTACAGTTCACCTATGGCAAGTTTTCTTTTAAAAAATTGCAAAATGTTTACAGGCAACTTAATGCCTCACCAGGAACATGCTTGTTGGTTAGGTTTATGGGTATGTTAATACCTCACCACTGACCTAGTTTTTTTTTAATTTTTCAGCCTTATTTTAGCATCTGCAAAACTCCAGTAGATAATCTTCCCACTTCACCACCAGCTGGACTTTTTTTTATGATTTTTAGTGGCAAAGTGGGAAGTTTTCATTTTTCTTATTTCTGGTATCCTCTCTCATATGGTGTTGGTGCCTTACGCCATATGAGATACCCCAGATATACATCTGTTTTATTTGATTTGTATTATATAGAGTTTTTTTTACTAGAGCTTCAGTGGTACTGATTAATTTCATCTGCTGCTCCTTTTATTAATAGGAGAATGAGCAAGGATTTCTTAGCTAAAATTTGTTATCACTTGGGTGATAATTTAATAGTGTGGCTGTCTTCACATCATTAAATTATACTTACAGGTCGGGATTCGAACCCACTGCCCACAGGTTTCACATCGGACATCTTGTAACTGAGTTAAGGAGACAAGATTCTCGCAGCAATGAATAGAAAGCCTCATGTGGCGAGTCACTCTCACCAAATGTGTCACAACTGCAGTGCTGAAGAGGTTGGCAAGTGAGTCATTCTTTCCAACTGTTCGATGTGTCGCAACTGCTGCACCGAGCTCGCCCGAGGTTGGCGAGTAGACGCCATGTGGTTTATCTTCTCTCCATATGAAGTCAGCTATTTTCTCTCGTGACTAGATCACACATAGTAGGAAAGTTTTCATCTCTTACCAGCACAGTAGGAAAGGTTTCATATCTTGCAACTAGGTTGCAACATGTTTATGAAAGCAGATAAAGAATATATCATGATCAAATAAGTGTAACTGAATGTAATGCTACTCGAAGTTAATCTATAAAATCTTTAATTTTATTTCTTGAATTTTCCTTCATTAATTTTTCTACTCAGCTCTAATGCAGGAAACTATAGTCTTCGCCCCAACTCTTTGAACAAAGCTCTATAAATTTCTCATAAGTCATGTCTCTGCCAATAAAATTATTATAAATATGTATTAAGTTAGTATTATATTGTCTAGATATACACAGAACATTCATATTGTCTCTTAAAAGTTGTTAAGGCAATTTCGAATAAGTTTGAGCTGAATAAAATACACCTGTATTCTTGGGTCTCTCCATAGTAAAATATTCACGAATTATATTTTGGTTGTCTAAAATAACATCATCAAATAAAACCAGAGAATTATTTTCACATTGATATAGTGGGATTATTTCTTCATTGTTATTTTAAAAATACCACATGTTTTCATTAACTTTCTCGTATAACTCATCAAAACAATTTTGTAACTGAATGTATTGTGGTTTATTTAAACTTTTTGAGCAAACATACATTTTATTAAAATTTGATCATCCTGTATTATAAATAAAAATTTTCATCAAATTAGTTTTGCCACAATTGCTTGGGTCTACAATTAAGGTTCTTATTTTTCAGATAATAAATTCACCATTCTTATTAAATTTTGAATTTTCTTCAGAAATTAAAACACCAACAGCCAATCAACTTTTTTTCATTTAATATGATATTTTTTAAAATGGAAAATAAAGTATTTGAGTTAACAAATAATAGTTCCATTATAAAGAAAAAGCTTCATTATGATATAATTCATAATGATAAATCTATTGTATTGTTCAATTTTCATGCAAAATTTGTAGCTCCTAATATAGACAACAATACTATAACATCGATAACAATGAAGATATAAATATACCTAGAGGAGAATACAATATTGAATAACTAAAAGAAACTATAAATTCAATTGAGACATTTAAAACAAATAACATTGAATTAACATCAGACAATGGTAAAAATAGAGTTTTTCACTAGGTTAGATATAAAATTTAACGATTGACTTTCCAGTATTCTTGGTTTTGTAAGAAATGTGAAAATAGAAAAAGAAATAATTTCTTTGATACTATATAACTTAATTATTATCCATTTAAAACTATAGATGTTCATCATAATTTACCATATGGAAAGTTTATAAAATGTGATGAATATAACCACTTAGAAACAGACATAATTGCTAGTTTTCGCCAAAAACGATGTTTGTTTTTAGAGATTATATTAATAATGAACCTTCATACACTATTTTTTATCAAATTAATACTGAACTGTTTAATCATATTGTTTTAGAAATTAGAGATGAAAATGGTAAACTATTTTTTTTAATGGTGCTGATACTGACATTGTTTTGGAAACTAAAGATACTATAAATATAAAAGATTGTTAAATCAATAAAATTTATATAGACAATACTAATATAGAATATAATAATATGGCATAAATAATATATATAAAAATTAATTAAAATCATATGTTTTCATATCCATATGGTAATGTATATATATATTTTTGTAATATAATCCATGTGTTTTCACAAGGTCTTAGTGTTATTTTATTAACTTTTACTCTATATATTTCATGTTTTTCACATATTATAAAATGTATTGTTGTATATTCTATCTTATTATTAAACAAACATTTTATATAGTTGTCAAATGTAATTCTCTTGCTAACAACACACTTCTTTACACCTTTAGATTTTATATTTTCTTTATCATCAATTCTGTATGTATGCATTCACTCATTGTTTTGCCATTATGTTCGTATTTGATAATGCCTAACACTTTCTTATTTATTTGAGGCATGTTATAAATATGGCAATTTGGGTTATCAGTTGTGTCAAATTTATCTAACATTATCTTCATATCTTCATAAAAATTTTTGGTTTTATGTTATAACTGTATAATTGGTCTATTGATAGCACAATTCAATTTTATTAGCATATTTTTGTTTCATCATATTATTATGAAAGTCATACATTGATAAGCCAACATAAATAAGCTTATTAAATGTTACTTTTGTTTTATTCATTTGTATAGCTACAAGATTCTCATTAAATATAGTACTTGTTTTGAAATTTGGTTTTACTACTCATTTATAAAAGGTTTTTTTCATTTGAGATCAGTCTGTTTCTTATATTTTCCATACTTTAACCAAACACAGAATTATTAATCAACTTACAAAAAATATTTTTCAAAATTGTTTCTGGCATTCTTTTTCATTGATGTATTTAAATCTACATACTTCTACAACCAACCAGACTGATTAAACTTCAATATTCTATGTATTGTACTAAGTTTTATACCATTATTTAGACACTGTTTCAAAGTACATTAATGTATTGCATCCTTGTGTTTATCAATTAAGTTGTTAACAATATGGATGTATTTGTTCATACAACTAAATTATTTTCTGGACAAAATGGAAGATATTTATGTGAACTATGCAATGATTGTGTATATTCTAAATCAACTTCTAATATGTATCCATGTTGGGAATAATCATCCAAATTTAATATACATTTCTTCTAACAATCTAATTTAAATTCTGGATTATCAACCCATTCAAAACCACCATAAAATGTAAATATTGAGACATTGTCCAGCCATATAAATGATTAGCATCATGATATGCTAAATAATTGGACTCTTGATTTGAAATAAAATCTTCTAGATATTTATTATTTGCTTTAACATATTGTTTACAATATTGTTATTTTCCACCTCTTATACCATTTTCAACAATTAAAACCATATAATAATATTATGTAATAAATCTAATAGTCATTCTTTGTATTGCATCAAATGATAATCCTGGTGCTGTAAAATACCATGCAGGATCTAAGCCATATGCATTTATACATGTTTTTTTTTTAAATTTTTGAATATATCTGCTAACAACAATATATCACTTTTTAAGTATAAATAATGATATTCACCAAAGATTCTTATTATTAAATTGATCCCATACACATTTTACATGTTCATAATCTTCATCAGTTATATGAGATTCATTTAATGTATTATAAAATTAACCCTTTTGAGGAAGTTTTGTTTAATAAAATTTCTTCCAACTGCCCATATAATCATATCGATAGACCTCTTTAGTAATAAATAAATCTACTTCATCTTTTGAAAAATACTTTTGTATATGTTTCAAATCTTATTTAATTTAATTAGATGATAATTTATCTGAACTATTGGCCATAACTTTTAATGTGGCTCTAGATTCCATTCTTAAATGTTCTGTTGCCTACCCAAAAGTAATATATTTTTCTTCATTATTCGCAATTAAATCTACATTTTTTTCCATCATATCCTAGCTCTTTAATAAATAATTGTTCATCATATCCAACTAAGTTATGAAAATTAATTGGAACAAATTTGTGTAATTTTAATTGTAGATTGCAATTATTACATACTGTATAAATTAATTTTCCAGTTATATGATCATGATGATGTACGTTTTTTTTTTTTTTTTTTTTTTTTGCTTCGTATATTCACATTCACACACAACACATTTTTTGGATTTATTATATTGCTATTTATTATTTTGTAAGTAGATGCATTGGCTCAATTAGAGAATATATTTGGATTTGGACTTCGCTGTACAACTGGTGGTTTATAATCACCATAAATAGATACACTATAGTAACAAAAACCAGATGCTTGGTGTAATTGATATTTCATTGTATATGATTCGTCATTCAACTTTAAACCAATGTTATTTATTTGATAATTAGTAAAATTTATCTTCCTTTAAGTATTTCTTTATATTGTCTATTATCAATATCATCAATATCATCTTCCATTATAATTGGATATTTTTGGATTAAGTTAAATCTATTTATTTCCTTTGGATAAGCTTTAGTAGTTGAAGTTTTCTTTAGCATTGATTCAAAATCTGCATATAATGTAAAGGGAATATTCATTGTATTTTTATAATTCTTGAAAAATATTTTCTCTCCTTTCGAAGGTATAGTGATTCTTACTGATTTACTTTTAGAGCACTCATCTACATGATTATTTATTTTTTTCTTGTGATGAATTGTAGACACATATCACATATATAAGTTTTTCATTTATAATTGTCTTTTTGTGTTGATAGCAGCCTCCAGAAATCTTTAATCCTTAAGATTATTGCATATTATTTCAATTATTTTAGTTTTTATCGAAGTTAAAAAGTGATTAGGCTGTACTTAATTAAATCTATTTTTAATGTTATATATTTATATTCTACATTTAAAAGCTAATTACTCTGCAAATTTTATCGACTCTTCTATTTATTTCGCTTTCAAAAATATTAGTAGAATAGGGGAATATTTCTTTTAATTATTTTCTATCATGCTTGTATAATAATTGGCATCTGATAAAAGTTAATTTGTAAAATTATTCTTCGTTGCCCATTCTATTATCCACCTACTCATATTTATAGGCTTTTCAAATATATTATTAAAGAATGGAAATATTTCTATTAATTCATTTCTATCCATTTTATATACATCTCTAACATTGGCATATGAAAATGGTAAATTTGCAAAATTACTTTTTGTTTGTTGATTTAAAATTAATGGTTTAATAAATGTAATCATTCCTGCTTTACATAACTTATACCAATTTTTAATTTCATGTTCTCTACCTATAATTCTCAACTCCCACAATCTCTTCTGGTTCAAATCAACTGTTAGATTACTCCAAGGTATATTTTCTTTTAACTTACAATGATACAAAATTATAAAGACTACAACTTTTATATTGGCTATTTGATATCTCGGTTTTTATTTATATTTATAATGAAACAAATTTATAAAGACCGAAAATTTTATATTGGCTATTTGGTATTTCGCTTTTTTTAGTTTTATTTATAATAAAACAAATTTATAAAGACTACAAATTTTATGTTGACTATTTGAAGAAATATAAAAAATTGTAAATACAGCGGAATGAAATTGAAAAAGTGCTTATATTCATGATAATAATTTCTTAACCATTTAACTTCTTCGTATGAGGATATTTCTCAATATTTGTAGTTAATATTTTTATTAAGAGAAAATTAATTTATATATTTATTCTAATTACATTCTGTGCATGTTTTTGTTGGATAATTATAATATTGAATTTCATTTAGAATATCTACTGGATTATTATGCGATGTTTTTTATGCTCATTCAGATATGCACTACAAACATATTTTCCACATTTGCACAGTATTCTCTCATTTTTTAACACGTAACATCTTCTGAAATATTCACTAAAACATTTTTTACATTTTCTTGAATATTTGTCCATAGTAGTTTTATAAGGATAAAATAATTCAATAGATTTTTTCCCCCTTCGATACTACACATGTATTAGTTGAATAATCATCATGTCAAATTTTCTTTAGAATATCTACTGGATTAGTGTGCGATTTAGTTTTTTGTGCTCTTTGGGATATATATTACAAACATATTTTCCACATTCGCATAGTAACTTCTCTTTTTTAACACATTCCATCTTCTAGCATATTCCCTAAAGCATAATTTACAGGTGTTAATATGTTTATTTTTTGTGTGCTTATATGGTGAAAAACTTTGTATGTTTAATACTTCGTTACACTTTTTACATTGCTTACATATTTTATTATTTTACATTTCATAAAGAGTATAGAATCCATTTTTGTGTAATATATAGTAAAATTAATTTAATAAGAAAACAATTTTAATGACAGATTCTTACCTAATATTTTTGGAACAAAAAAATAAAAAATTTCTTTTTTTGATTTTTCTTTTTCTTATTTAATTTGTTTTCTTATAAATAAAAAAATTAATCACTCCTCAACAAGTTCAACAATTCATTTGAATTTACTTAACTACAAGACCCAGAAGAATAAAAAGTATGTTGCTAATGAATTTCAAATTTATGATGCTAAGTTTGGTAAGAAAAAAATTAGTTGTATTCAAGATGGTAAATATAATATTACAATTCCAGATCGCTATTTAAATATTTTTGTTAATTATGCTAAAAAATTAATAAATGAGACAGAAGTTTTCATAGCATACTAGCTGATCCCGGCGAATGTTGTTCCACCTCTTTCATGTTCTATTTTGCCTTCTCAATGCATCCTCTCTATTAGGTCTGGTACGTAGACCTATGTTTGATATTAATTATATCAGGCTCTAGAGCTGATCCCATCGAATCTTCTTCTGCCTCTTTCACATTCTATTTAACATTCTCAATGCATCCTCTCTATTATGTCTGGTAAATCGACCAATGTTCGATATTAATTACTAGGGGACCCAGCTTGTGACCTTTTTTTTTGTATTGTCATGGGGCTAAAAAGGTTTCAAAAATCTGGTTATCATATAAAGACTGAAAAAATATATTGCATATATATATATGTGTGTGTATGTGTGTGTTGAGTTAATTTATATATATAGGTAATAATAAATGAAGTGAAATTAACTCAACATTGAAGTGACTGTGGTCCCATTTAATATTTGTCTATCCAATTGGCCACTGTGGCCCCACTTAATATAGTTCTTTCAACTGGGACACTAAGGCCCCACTTTAAATTGCTCTATCCACTGAGCCACAAAAGCCCCACTTGATATAGTTCTATCCACTGAGCCACTGTGCCCCCACTTGGAATCTCTTTATCCACTTACTCAATAAGGCCCCACATAGAATCACTCTATCCACTAAGCCACTGCAGCCCCACTTGGAATCTCTCTATCCACTGAGCTACTAAGGCCCCTATATATATATATATATATATATATATATATATATATATATATATATATATATATATATATATATATATATATATATCCACTTGGCTACTGTGGTACCACTTGATTTAGTTATATCCACTAAACTACTGCGGCCCCACTTAACATAGTTCTATCCACTGATCCACTAAGGCCCCCCTTTGGAATCGCTCTATCCACTGAGCCACTGAGGCCCCACTTAATTAACTAACATTAAAGTGATACATTTAAAGAAAACAAAAATGATATTCCGTTGCCTTCATTTCTCTATGAAATATTCTCTATGCATTAATACAAAACTTTTCATAGGGAAAAAGCAATTAAATTTGAGTTTTTAGGGTAAAAGGTAATGATTCCGTAATCTGACATTGTTGAAATTAGAACTTGGCCTGTATTTTACCCTGAGGATTCGCTCTGCAAAATTTGAAGAATTTCTGTTGTTTTTCAATGTACTTAGAGGTATTAAAGGCGGACAAACAGACACAGATTGTCTAATTATTATATAGGATATCAGGCATTACAGCTGATTCCGGCGAACATTGCTCTGCCTCTTTCAGGTTCTATTTTTCCTTCTCAATGCGTCCTCTCTGTTGCGTCTGGTACATCGACCGATGTTCGATATTAATTATATCAGGCTTTACAGCTGATCCTGACGAATGTTGTTCTGCCTCTTTCAAGCTCTATTTTTCCTTCTCAATGCATCCTCTCTATTACATCTGGTACATCGACCAATGTTCGATATTAATTATATCAGGCTTTAGAGCTGATCCTGGCGAACATTGTTCTGCCTCTTTCATGTTATATTTTGCCTTCTCAATGCATCCTCTCTATTATATCTGGTACGTCGACCTATGTTTGACCGTGGTATTGCTGGCTTTTTTCTCCTTTAGATCAACAAACATTCCCTGCAACTATGAGCAAAATCGACTCATAAATATAGAAGTTAAGACTCCAGTGCCACCTATCGGAACCTAACCTACCGAATACAAAGCACAATAAAACAATTTCCTTTAGATAAACAAACATTTCCTGCAAGTATGAGCAAAATCGACCCATGCACATAGAAGTTAGACTTCAGCGCCATCTGTTGGAATGAAACATAGCTGATCCTGGCCAATGTTGTTCCGTGTCTTTCACGTTCTATTTTGCCTTCTCAGTGTGTCCTATTTATTGTGTCTGGTACGTAGACCGATGTTTGACAGTGGTATTGCTGGCATTTTTCTCTTTTATATCAACAAAAATTTCCTTCATGTGTGATCAAAATCAGCCCATAAATATAGACGTTAGACTCCTGCGCCACTTATCAAAACCTAACCTACCAAATGCAAAGCACAATAAAACATTTCCTTGAAATTATGAACAAAATCGGAGCATAAATAAAGAAGTTAGAATCCAGTACCACCTATCGGAATCTAACCTACTGAATGCAAAGCACAATAAAACCATTTATTTAAGATCAACAAACATTTCCTTCAAGTATGAGCAAAGTCGGCCCATAAATATAGAAGTCAGACTCCAGCACCACCTATCGGAACCTAACCTACCGAATGCAAAGCACAAAAAAATTATTTTATATCAACAAAACTTTCCTTCAAGTGTGAGCAAAACCAGCCCATAAATATAGAAGTTAGAATCCAGTGCCACCTATCGGAATGAAACATAACTAAAAACCTTACTCGTTACCTCAATAACATATGGTGTTAACATGGTCTCAATTGGTCCAGTTGTTTGTCAGTGATGATGCGGTTTAGTCACGCTCAATGGATTTTATATATAAAGATAAAGGTTTAACAGAAATTAAAAATGGAAAAACTATGCATGATATAGAATTCTCATAAAATCTATTAATTATATATATTTTAATATAAAAATATCTTATTTCTATTTCATATGACCTTGTTTTCAATTTGTTTGACTTTTAGCTTAAATTTGCTTGACCTAAATTTGCTTGATTTTGGCTTAAATTATCAATGGAACTATCTCGGGAAAAAATGCTGCTCGAGCATTTTTTAAATAATTGAAAATTTGCTCGTGTTTGGCTTAAATTTACATGATTTTGGCTTAAAATTGCTTGTTTTTGGGAATCGAAAATTTGTTTCTAGAAAAATAAAAAAGTTGCTTGAAAACGATAAAATTGCTCGATTTCAGCTTTAATTTGCGTGATTTTGAATGTTTTTTCATCGAATTTCAGTTTTTGACTTTTTTTTATTTATTCCTGTACTTTCGATAAAAATAACAGGAAATAATTATACTAGTTTTTTCCTGTACTTTTAACTGAAACTGTCAATTTAAACTGCGCTGCACTAAAAACCATTTACTGTCTACTGATTGGCTCATATTCTGAAGTTTCTTTTAGTTTTAAGTATTCATTGCTGTCATTATTTACTGATTGTGTGAATTGTTTATCCTGTATATTGGCATTAAGAAAAAATTGTTTCTCTACGCTTTCTGCAATTATGTTAGCTTTATCCCTCCCATTGTAAACAAATCCTTGGGGTGTTCTATTGCTGGTGTGTTTAATTTTTTACATTTCTCTGTCAGTACTTTGGTTAGTCGCCACATTTCTTTTGGATATTTATCTGCGTTTTTGGTGGCCTCGTTCCAGTTTTTAATTTTTAATTCCTCTAGTTTACTTTTAACTTGTGTTTTAAGCCTATCATATTAAGTTTTAATTGTGGGATTCCTAGTTCTCTGCCAATTATTTCTCGCCTGTCGTTTTAGGGCTATTAAGTAGTCTAATTCTGGATAGTTTACTTTTGTGTACTGACTTTTTTCCAAATATTTAGTATGTGATTTAGTATTTCTTTTACCGTATCTGTAAACAGATTTACTTGCACATTTAGTTCTAATTCATCATTTATTTCTGGCGGTGTTTCAAATTTATCCATCAAAACTTTCTGAAGTCCTTCCCAGTCTGTTACTGGCCGTTTTATAGTATATTTAATATTAGATCTGTTTGTATTTAGGGTTAATTTGACAAATAATGGGAGGTGATCTAAGTCTAGTTCGTCTAGAACTTCCGATTCTATGTTTGAACTGGGGATTTTAGTTACGTGTTATTATTTTGTAAATGTGTCGGTTTAGGTGATGGAAAGATTGCATAAATATTATTATCTGCGTGTCTGCCTAATTTTCTGTCGTTTGTATTACTATTTAAACAGTCCCGTTCATTAGATTTACTGTTTAGGTCTCCTGCAATTAAAAAATATTCTTTATCGCCCATAATTTTATATAGGTCTCGTCCATTTAATTTTGTTTGCGGAGGACAGTATGCAGCTGTCATTTGGATGTGAGTATGGTTGCTTTCAATTTTTATAGCTGTGGCTTCAATCTGCTGTAAATCTGTAATATTTACTGGATAGTGATGGATACTTTTATAAAATTAATATAGCTGTTCCGCCTCCATTGCGATTTCTGTCTGATCTGTATACATTATATCCTGCAAATTTTAGTTTAATCGGATTTTCCAGTCTAGTATTTGTTATGAATTAAATATAATGTTCATATATTATTAGCTGATGTTCTAATTCATATATCTGCGATCTGATCCTGCAGGAATTCCAATTTAAAATGTTTAGTGTGTATTTTTCTCTAGAATTAGTCATTATTCTGGGAGAGTAGCTAGTGCAGTTAGCAAAGTAATTACTTGTCTGCAAGATTTTTCGCTGCCCTGATAGGTCCGAAATATGGTCGTAAGTGTAACATTAACTCAGTGAAGTGCGTGTCGCGCAGTATGTGTGTAAGTTCGCGAATGTCATTTATTGTACCACCCAGGCCTCCATCCAGTGTTGATGGCTGGTTTGGAGTTTCCAAGAGAATTGGATGTCTGTTTGGCTGCTGTACTGACTTGTTGTCGTCCACCCTCGCTGCCCAGGGGCCGGTCCCAACCCCTCCAGCTCCTGGAACACCCTGAGATAGCCCAGCTGGCGCAGCTCTGCTTTTTCGAGCCTGGCTGCCCCCAGCTACGCCCTCTCCAGCCACAACTGACACCGGCTGTACGTGAACCGTTACCTCAGGCTGTGTCTGTATACGCGGTCGTGCTCGCTGTTCTGGGAACTGTGCTATGTTAGTGTGGTTTGACGCCTGTTGTGGATGTGTTTTTCTTTTTTTATTCATCTGGCGTTTACTATGGTCTTGTAAACCCTGCAAAACCTGTCTGCAGCATGATGTTCCTCCTCCTTGCATTTTACACACCGCAGGGGCTGCGAATCTTTGTTCATGTCGCAGACAGCGAACGAGTGCGGGTCTGCACAGTTTACCCACACTGTCTGCATGTTAGAATGTTTCTGTGTGTGCCCCCACCACTTACTACAGTTGTGGCAGTGTAGCACATCTTCATGTCGCGGTTTGTAGGGCTCTACCCGGACAGCAGTCCAGAGATGCTTAATCCTGAGGAAGTTGACACAGTGCTGTCAAATGACACTGGGTTAAATGTTGGAAAGGAAGCGGTAAAGGTACCACCACATATTCGGGCAGCTATTTGACGGTGGATGGTGGAGCGAAATAGGGTGAATTAAAGGTTGGTAGTTGAGGTAAGATATTTACCATGAAGACTTGTTGAATATCTGATGTGCTACCCGGGTGTCAGGCATTGCATGTGGAACAATGTCAATCTGAAGTGGAGAGCTGACTCTATTTCCTCGGAGTCGTGCGCCGACGACCAAAGAGAGAATTCTTCCGACGTTGTGTTCCTTAGATAAATTATAGGTCAAAAATACGTTTTGTGCAGTGGATTCTAAAGGCGAAACACATGCCTTTAATTACTGGTAAACGATGAACAAAACACTCGATAACAATGAAGACACAGTACCCCGAGAAAGACATGTTACACTTTAAGAGGGAAGGTGAGGGCAATCTTACGTAATTTCAGTGGGTTTTATTAACATCCTTCTCTGCAGACAAAATACACTGCTGCCGGGCTTAACCTCTTGGTAAGGTAACACTGTACAAAAAGGCACGAAGGCCACAAAGAAGTACTGTTGCAGCTTAAGTCTCCCTAGGCGATGCGAACATAAGAGAAGTAGAAAGGTGGAGAGACCCGGGCGGCAGATGAAAAACTATCCCTGATGAATTCGAGTATAATGGTTAACATGATTGATGCAAAACTTGAGAGCCTCCCGGGCGTATGGTAAACGCGAAGACGTCGGACCACGCGTCCATGCTCTCTTGACATGATGCGCCGACTAACTCCTCTGCATGGCATGCTGGCCGGCGAAGGTGGGCGGGCAAGCCATGGTCACTACTTTCTTACACTGCACACAACTGACATGAAACACTGCCATTCTTACATTGCTAAATTAACATGTAAATAATTAAACAACCATTTCATAACATCTTTAGTATACAAGACAAGCACTGCGTGGAATGAAATGGGGATGCAACACGTGAGAATGGAAAAGACAAGATGACATAGAAAATCCTTTAAAAATCTCACGGGGGCTTAAAAATACTGCAAGGCATCTTTGCTTATCATTGCTTGGTTTGGCGTTCATAAGTGTTGCATAGTTATGCCATGTTACTATAAGCCCTTTTACCTCGGGTCTACTTGCGGTATTCGTGCGCGCGAGCACACGTGGTGTCTTCTCACGTGGTACTGGTTCGCACGCACCTTACACTGCTTTGCACAAATGCTGCACTTAACCCCTTCGGGTCTCGTTAGTGGGTGGCATCTTAATACTGCCGTTGCGGCGCACTGTCACACATGATGCGCATGGGCGCTCAGTAGAGTGTTGATCCTACAGCTAAGTATTTACGGCGGGCACGTAGATGTCATCCAGGTGTGTCCAGACCACTTTTCTTCCGACTCGGACCAGGTAGGTAGTCTGGCCGAGCGCCTTCATATCCTGGTTGTGCCGCTCCGTGGGGTTTATCGCGGGTGGTACACCATGGTTTTAATATGCCACACTCTCCAAACTGTACGTAACTCTTGCCATCTTTTCCCAGTGAACTCGGTCCTGTTGTCAGTGAGTAACTCCCGGGGATAGCCCCAATGAGCAAAGAACTCCCCTTGCAATGCTTTTGCGACCGTTCCTGTGTGTGCGCTACTTAACATATAGGCCTCTGTCCAGCATTCAAATTTGTCAGTCACTACCAGTATGATGCACTTACTAAATGATTTAGGGTAGGGCCCAATAAAATCGAGACTAACTGTCTCAAATGGCTTTTTCAGTTGCCTAGGCTGCTACTGTTGTGTGCCATCGGTCCTGCAGGACTTGAAATTATTGCATTTTTCACACTGCCTTACTAGTTTCCTTACGCAATGTGTTACCCCAGGCCCAAAAAATGAGCTTTAATATTCAATACCGTTTGCCGGCACCTGAGTGTCCTGCCATTGTGCTTGCATGCGAGTGTACAGACACTTTTTCTTTGCATGTTGGCGGTACATATAAGCACCATGTTGTTTTGTCACATGGGGCAAAAATTCCTGCGTGGTTTTCAAATACGTGCCAGCCTTCTACATTCTCCCTTGCACATCTTGCTCTCATGTCCTGCATGAACGTGCAATTCTCCTGCGCAGCTAATATTTCAGCATACAGGTCTGAAACTAGTCCCATCTGTTTCAACTATTGCTACTTTATTTACAAATGCCTCTCGTAATGGGGCAATAGCACTTCTTCCCATTCTGCATCATCTACTACTAGGGTTATCACGTTGTTCGGATACCATGATAGCGTGTCAGCTAACTCATTTTCCCGCCTAGGGACATGCTCAATTACAAAGTCATAAGCCTGCAGTAATAATGCCCAAATGCCCACTGGGTGAGCTTGCTCCTTGCTTCCTTCATGCTGTTCAGCCACACTTAACACCGTTTATCTGTACACAACATGAACTTCCCATACTCCAGATATGGACGGTACTTTCTCATGGCCCAAATTACTGCCAGGCATTCGCTCTCGTTTACGTCGTACCTGCATTCTGTACTGCCGAGTTTTGCACTCGCAAAATCAATTACCTGCTTGTCACTTGCATCACCGTACTGGCAAAGGACTTTGCCCAGCCCCTCTTGATTCATTTCCATCTGTAGATACAAGGGGCATGCTTTGTCATATCTTGCTAGTGTGGGTCATGTTCGGAATTTTTCCTTTGTTTCCTGAAAAGCCTTTTCTTGTGCATCTCCCCACACGTATCGCTTCTACGGGGGAAAAAGGTTCCTAAGGGGTGCTGTTATGACCGCAAAATCTCTAATGTGCCCTTACACAACCTATTTAATTTGTCGAAAAATTTATGCAATTGTTTGCGTGTGCACAGCACTTGTTGGCTCTCTATTAATCCCAGCTGTTCGGGGTTCGACAGGTTGCCTGACTCATTAATGATATGTCCTAGGAATTTCAGGTCTGTCCCAGTCTGCACTCGGTCACTGCACATGTCAGTCCATTCATAGCTAAACGTTCTAACACTAATGAGAGGTGATGCAGGTGTTTCTCCCATGTTTCCCACTATATCACCATGTCGTCCAGGTATGCTAGGGGAAATTCTCCTACTAACCCGTCTACCAATCTGACCATCGTAGATTGGAAAGTGGCAGGAGCACACTTAAGCCCAAAGGGTATTGCACAAAATTGGTATCTCCGACCGTCGGGAGCGGTAAAGGAAGTTTTCTCCTGGTATTTCTGGTGTACTGGAATCTCCTAGTAGCCACTGCGCAAATCGAGTGAAGGCATAATTTTGGCTTTTCCCAACGAACTTAAGGTGTCCTTCACACTTATGTATGGCGGCAGTGCGCTACATGTCACCTGATTGATGGGCCTGAAGTGGACACAAGACTCCAAGTCCCATACTTTTTCTGTGCCACTGTTTTTGCGGAATGAAACCTGCTCCTTGTCGGTTCAATTACACTGTCTGCTAACATTTCCGCTATCTGTTCTTTGATGATTTTAGCTTGGTGAAGAATGTAACTTCACTGGCTCGAATAGATTGGCTCTTCCTTCATTAATGGGATCACATGCTCAGCCACGGTAGTTCTGCGCAGTGTGTCATTCTTTGCAAAAACAGATTTTTTTTCGTCTAGCAGACATTAAAAAGCGGGCTGTTGCTATACAGGGATGGCATGTTCAAACTCTATTAACAGAACCTTAGGTGTATACCGTTCTCCTTTCCTTAGCTCCGAAATGAATGTGTCTCTCAGCGGGATCTACAATGGAGTTTTGCTCAGTGAGCCACCATACTCCCTATATAGTGTCCTCGCTAATCACTGTTTTTACTACTGCGGTGGTTGTCATCTCCAAATCACTAATTCTGACAGTTACTGTGGTCTGTTCTAATGCTGAAGTTACATTCTGACCATTTGCAAGTTGAATGATATGTTGTGTTGGCGTTACATCACTTTCATGCACAAATCGGGGTTAATAAAAATTATGAGATGCCGCAGTATCAACCAGTGAGCAAAATGGAAGATTATATACATGTACAACGACCCTTATAAATTTTTCTTTGTTGTAACTAACCTCCGTTACCAAAATCTGCTGATGTGTCAATGCTGGGTTGTGTTGCGAGTCAAGGGTAAACGACACGTCCGGTGCCTTTACCCCTACTGGCTGTTTCCCTGGTGGTTGTCAGTGGCATCGGGATGCCTGTTTTTGTTGTAGGGGTTGTTTGGGCAGACTTTGTGCAAATGGTATGTCTCCAACTTGCGGTACCAGCACAGCATCTTGGGTGGCCATGTTTTATCCCACTTGACAAACCTATTTTCACCACGAAAACCACTTGTGTTCGTTGCTTGACCACTTCCCCTCGTGCGGTAGCAACTGTTATCGGCTTCCCATTGCAGTTCTCGTTGCTATCTATACTGTCCTTGTTGGTTCACCTTCGCATTCCCGGCTCGGTCGTTCCCGTTCTCACGAGGCCCGTGGCGCCATAGTGCACCTCCCATTTCGCGACATGGTTAAGGCAGTAGCAAACCAGATGTGCATATGTAAGTGCGATAATGTTTTGTAAACAAATGCACATGGCATTTATCAACGGGTGGAACAATGGGCAACCGGTATCACAATGAGCAAAGTAATACAGTATTTCCAAGCAATACCAGCCAACAATTTTAGATACAAAAGCAATCGAAACTTAATTTCAATATTTCCAGAACTTTTCTGTAAAATTTTGCAATTTTTTTAGTAATAAACTTTTCAAAATAAACAATAAATTTTTCAGTGTTTTTCCTTGGACAGTGACAAACTTGAAGTGCAATGGTGAGTTGAATTAATTTTAAAAACTGTTTTAAGAATTTTTCAAAATAATTCAAAATTTTAATGATTTTTCATTGACTTTTCAAAAGTCACCAAAATTTTAAAACCATTTATCAAGAACATTTTTGCAAAGCTTTTCCAAAATGCTGTGCAGCAATCATAAGTCAAGAGCCCACAACTAGTTTTAATGAAACTTTTCAAAGTAATATGTCCGTGTAGGGAAACATAATTTGCGAATTCGCAAAGAAATATAACCACGGCAAACAGAGGCCGAGTGGGCAAAATGTGGAATTGTACCTCAGTTGGTACACCAGCGATTTTGTGTGCCGACTGTAGCATAATACAACCCACACAAAATAAACAAGGTTTGCCAAGAAAATTTGTTTGTCAATGTGAACAGCCGCACTTAATCGATTTCAACTCCACAGTAAATTTAATTACGCATAGGCAAGATGGCAGGTGTGCGAAACAAATTACGTGTGTTAAAAGGCCACCACAGATCAGCAAGGCCGTATTCTTCGTGAAACGTGCGAACACATTCTTTTCCGAACAGACAAAATTTCCGAAGCAGTCAAAAGAGGACATTTATAAACGCATGAACAGTGTCAACAGGAAATTCGCAGACAAGGGCCACAAGAAACCGTGAGGTGTGAAACGTATGGATGCAAAACACACTGGCAATGTCTGACCGGGCAAGACACAGCTAATCAAGCTGCCGGGAGATTCCGCTGTGGACAATGCGCATTCCCATCGCCACGGTCAGAATTCAAGTCAATAGTAGGGGCGGAATTGTCTAGTGCACATCACTGTGCGCGGGAACATTCCGAATGGGCCAGTGTGTACCAAAGCCCACTGGCATATTCAACGCCCTTTCCCAGAAGAACAGAAGTACCGCAGAATGTCACAACCCACGCATGTCACATACTTGCAACAAAACTATCATTATAATCCAGAATTATTTAGAGCAATGACAAGAGCAGTCGAAGCCAGTATAACCCCGGCCCGATTTCAACGGTTACCAACGTTTTCAGGCCTACCAAGTGAGGACCCGCAGGCAGTCCTAAACGACTGCAGAACACGTTTAGAGAGATACAATGTGTGCCAGCAAGAGTGGCCAAATTGTATAGGGACTCAATTGGCCGGCGAGGCAAATAATTGGCGGAAAACAATCAGTCATTACGGCACTGAGTGAGTAGAATTTCTCAATAGCTTCCAAAGTAGATTTGCCAATACCTACTCCTCATTGCAAGCACAGAGCAGGGCTGTGCTAGAGGTGCACAAAGTGGGTGAATCCCTGACCGTGTTTGCAACAAGGAAGATAGGGCAAATAAAAAACTTTCAGCCACACATAAGCGAGCGTGAGATCCTCGAAGAGGTTGAATGAACTGTAAGAGCGGAAAACAGGCTAGCAATGCCACTGTTAATTCACAGTAGCATGGAGGGCTTCATGCGGTCTGCCACATTGCTGGACCAAGCCAGGCGAGAGCAAAATGCCGAAACTAGAGATGTTGACAGGAACCATTCGCGCCGGAGAAAAGACGCAGAGCAGAGGGAGCAGACAGAGGATTAACCAGCAGTGAACGAGGTAATAGGAGCAGGTGCGTTCCGGACAAGAACATACCCCGAACCCAGGATGGCAGCGCGGAAATCAGCAACCTCGGGCATGGCAGGAGGCCCACATGAGCCGCCATTTGCGTGCCTTTATCGCAAAGGAGAGGGAAAAATGCATTGGCACAATCAGTACCCTAAAATACGCAACCAACCGCAGTACATCAACATACCGACAGGAAACGGAACATTGGGGTAGGCGAGCCAGACGCTCACTACCCCAGGGCAAAGGGCCCCTGTGGTACAACACCTCCTCAACAAGTAGAGCAGGCAGAAATCAAAAGTCAACAACCAAGCATACAGCAAATCAACAAAACACAAAACAGAATAATTAGAATTGCAGTACATTTAAATCAGCAACAATACCATGCATTAACAGACACAGCAGCCAGTCATAATTTAGTGCATGTCACAATGAAACAGAACACATAGGAATCAATGGGAGGGACACTGATTACCATCCGAATTAGAGATCTGGACACCATCACCACAGCCCTCGCGTCTGCGGACCTACAGGAGGATGCCATCTTGGGTATCCTCTGGCTCAGCGAACAAAAAGCCAATGTTGAGCCAGCCACCCTTTGGATCCATTTCTGCCTGAGGGAAAGGCTAACAGTGTACGACAACGAATTCCGACCCACTGGTAACGAGACCAGAATACAACTAGATGAACTCGATGATGTGGTCCCTCCGGAATACAGGGAGATGGTGTATCGCATACTGAACGAACGAAGAGAAGTTTTTTGTAACAGGGGACCTACTCCATCGAACGACCATCGCTGAGCATTGTATTCCACTGGAACATGAACAACCGATCTACTCTGGACCCAGAAGTTATCAGCCGCATCAATGCGCCATCATTGAAGATCAAATTGAATAAATACTACCGGAGAGTGTGATTAAACCCACCGGCAGCTACCACAACAGTGCGATCACCTTGGCACCCAAGAAAGACAGGATGTGGCACTTCTGTGTGGATTTCAGAGCAATCAACTAAATCACACTGAGCGCCCTGCTTCCCTACATTAGTGTCAAGGATGCATCCCATACCTTGAGCAAGAATAAGATCATGACATCATTGGACCTGCACAGTGGATACTGGCAGGTGCCAATAAAACCTGCAGGTCATCAAAAAACGGTGTTCACACTCCCAGATGGGAGAAGGTTCCGCTTCTGCACAATGCCCTTAGCTTGAAGTGCGGACCAGTAACTTTTCAGACAACAATGGTCCAGGTACTCGATAAGTACATTAGAGATTTTGCCCTTGCGTGCCTGGATGACATGGTCATCTATTCCGAAACCTGGGATAACCACATCCAACACCTGTCACTAGTCTTGGAGTCATCAACAAGTTGCCATGTGCAAACCACAAGTGTCACATTGGCCACCCATAAATACAGTTTCTTGGGTACATGGTCGATGAGTATGAGAGTAGGCCAACACAGAGCATTTATCCCTCATGAACGATTACGAGGCGCCGTGCACGAGGAAGCAACTGAGGAAATTCTTCAGGTTGGTGAATAGGCTGCAAGAAAACATACAGAATTTTGCAACCAGAACTGCACCATTCACTAACATGTTTTCACCCAACATAAAGTTTGTGTGGACAGTGGAACACAAGGCAAGTTTTCAAGAGATAAAGAGCAAGTTCAGGGAGTGCAAGACATTGGATCGACACGACCCAAGTCGCCATTTATAACTTCAGAGAGATGCAAGTGAGGTAGGCTTGGGAGCAGTACTTTATCAGATTGGAGATAAACAAGAGAAGTGCACCATTGAATACAGCAGTGCAAAGTTCGGGGAAAATGAGGGTAGATACGAAGTGAACGAACTAGAGTGTCTGGCCATAGTGTGGGCCATGAAACAGTACAGTGCATACCAAGAGTATAAACAGTTCACACTACAAACTGCCAATCGGTGGTTACTCTGGCTTCAAACCATAAAAGAATCCAAGAGCAAATTAGCACACTGGGCACTCCTCCTCCAAGCATACAATTTCAAGTTGGAGCACGTACCAGGAGTGGAGAATCAGCTAGCAGACGAGCTCTCACGTGCCAGGCGAAATGGTAGCAGTGGATCAAGCCGAGTGGAACGACCTACTTCCCCCTACCACAGACAACTGCCCAAAAACTGGCGAGAGCCGCATGAGCTGTGCCATCATCGAGGCTCCTTAAGGAAGCAGAACTCGATGTCGACGACTTGCAGAACAGTGTTTTAACTGCACAAATAGAGTGTAAAGACACCCAACGACGTGTCACCTCGATCATGCAGAGTGAACATTAGTGGTGGCGAATAAACGGCACACACGTCGAGATACAACCATATCGTCCTGAAGCAGCCTGGAAGCTGTACATGCCCAAAAGTGCAGGAGCACAGGTGCTATATCATGCACATGATGCACGATTCACGGGCCACCCTAGTGCATCACAAACCACAAGAAAGGTGCAGAATCATTTCCACTAGCCCGGCATCACCAGAGACGTTCGGCAATATGCGAGGGGGTGCGTAAAATTTAAACTGTGCAAGAGTAGGAGAGCCGATGGAGTAGTGCAACAACAGCAACGGAAGACGCAGGAGCCATTCGAGTCCATCTCGCTGGACCTGATGGGACCATATCCACGCAGACCTAACTGCAAGAGATTCATTCTTGTGGTAAGTGACTGGTTCTCAAGTGGACAGAAGCATGCCCAGATTCCAGGGCACGGGCACGCAACATAGCCCATGTACTGGAGACCGAATTCTACCCCTCGATGGGTCTACACACGCACCCTCTTAACCGATAATGGTACACAATTTACAGGGATGTATTGGAGAGAATTGTGTACCAGGTGGGTAGTACACCATCATTCAACGGCCATGTACCACCCGCTACCCAACCCAACTGAGAGGAAGAATCAAGACCTCAAGACTCAGTTGTGCCTGCGGGTAGGATCAAACCAAGCAATTTGGTCTGAACATCTGCCCGTGGTCTTGTTCACAATCAGATGGCGGGCTAACATAGCCACTGATCAATCACCAAAAGCCATACTGCAGGAAGGGAGTCCCCTCTGACCAGGGAGAGTTCATAATCCGACAGGCAAACTATGGCACAACAGAAAGCGCAGCAGGCAGGCGACAGTGACGAGAGCAAGATCTGGAAAATGCACTCAATCACCAGAAGAGGTACATAGGACAATGAGTACTAGCAACAACATGCCGAACAAAGAGGCTCAGGCCTAGACAATATGTTTACGTCCCCGAGCACAGTCTGAGCAGTGCAAAGAGCAACCTTTGTGCAGGGTTTGCCCTTAAATGGAGCGGACCACATGTTAAAGTGCTGGGGTATACAGCTTACCTCATCATGGTCAGCAGTAGGTGTAAGGTGGCCATATACCGCGATGGCCTTCGCTTAGCCGTGCAAGGACCCAGTGCAGAAACTCTTGAGCGAGAGGAAGGGCCTAATGGCCTAGAGCATGTAGCAGAAATGCCTAATGGCGGAGCAGAGGCAAGCTCAAGTACAGATGGGTGTGCTCTTCGGCACCTTTTCCCCACTTTCACACCTGGTAATCACGCGCCCATAAGGCTGGCAGGGGAAGAAGAGGAGCAAGAGGAAGAGGTCACAACGTCTCAAACATTTCATGACATTAACATAGCAGGTGCTGTAAATCGAAGTGAGCCAGATCGTAATGTCACAGCACTCAGTGTAGGGACACTGCCTTCGGAAGACATCGAACAAACAGAGTCAGTGGGGGCCATTGCGGCCCCGATCAGCCTACAGGGAAGCTGCCCACAAGACTTCTCCACGATGCCAACAAAGACTACGATACCGGCTGACCTCGCATTGCAGGACCGCATCAGGGGCGCAGCAGAAGGTTCTTCAGAAGGAACATCAAGTCCAGCAAGGTACAGCATACCTCTCCCCTCGCCAGAAGAGGGAGCATCGAGGTGTCCAAAGGCATCAACAGCAGCGAAGATGCATCTACAGAAGAGCGGATCTTAAACCCTCCCCACCCCTCCAAACACCAGCATCTGCATCGGCGGCGTGCAACACTTTCAATGGGAACAACCCTCTTCGGAGAGCACGGGCAGCAGCACTTCACCATCAGCAGGTTCATCGCTCCGGAGCATTGGCAGGCAGTGCAGCACAGCATCGTTGTGAGCCTTACAACCAGAGGCCTCGCAACCAACCGCTACCGCTGACATCATGTTGTACCTAGCAGTGTAGCCATCCCTTGGGGGTCTGTGAGGACCAAACTGTTACCAGAGAGAGAGGGATGTTTACAGTGTTACTGCCATCCATGTATCCCTTGTCCCTGTTTGTTCCATCGCAGACGCATTAACCACACAGTAAATCTCGACCGATCAACATTAGGTCATTGTCTCGATCAGTGCAGGTCGCAAATAACTGTGTTTACACTTTTATTGCCGCCCTGTAACTCGTGGTCACAGGACATAATATTTAACATTCATCACAAGAGGTAACCCTCGTGAAAATGAGTGTGTCCCATGAAGTCGCGACCGTTAGACGCAATAGCCATTAGAGGGAACACTGGGATAAGCGGCATCACTTATTCCCATAGCTTTCCGATATGCGCGATGTCGACCTGCCCCGTGGCCGAATCCGTAATGGGAAGTGTTTCCAAGTAGTGTCAAAAGACAGGGAATCACATTCCCGCAGGAAGTGTAATGTGGCGAGCAGCTCCCTAGCCGCATTAATTAATAGGTACATTTTCAGGCATTTTTTGTGGTGATTGCACCACAATTAACTAGAGAAACTGTCCGCTCCAGCATATGCATTCCTGTGATTATAAACGTTATGGCACATGCCGATTTTAATGTGTTAATTATAAGAGTGTACATGTAATCTACCGTCGAGAATCAGCCACCTGAAGCATAATTTCATTTAATATCACCTTCAAGTGCGATGACATACTCCTGTTGTTACATTCTTAGCCATATCTGGGGCTCCGACGTTCATGGGTATGTCACCAATGTGTTTTAATTTAGTAATAATAATTATGTACAATGTCAGTTTAATTTATCATGTTAGTTATTAAGTTGCATTTTTTCATGTTTATAATTTTGGCGCCGTATTCGCCGGACGTGCGGCGAAGCCGACGCCATGTCGTTAGTCAGACTTCAGCACTCCAGACAACCGGCAGGGCAGATGGTAAGCTCCGCGTACCTACCTCGGCAATTAAATATAAATTGCATTTTCTTTCCTAGCCATAGTTAATGTAACTCAGGAACATTTGAGTACTTTTATTTAGCCGAACGTAGGTCTCCCTGCATCCTGAGGTAGCATACCAAGACTTCACACGTGAGATGCATTTTTGCGTAATTCTAACTTAAGGCCTACGCCTTATTTTCCCCAGTAGTGACCACCGGCAGGTCCAGAGTTCCGGGTCCGCTTAACCAAGTGTACACATTTTCATGTGCAGGGCCATTTCATTGTACCTTTGCGGTAATAATGCATTCATTCCATAATAAGACATGTTTTATTGTATTATCTCTCCTGAGTTCATTGGGTCCTGCGCCCTCACAGCAGCATCAAATTTAAAGTGACTTTCAGTGCATGTTTTGTATTTACGGGGCCTGCCTCCCTCAAGCAGAGTAAATTCACTGATATTAGAGGCGTGCGAAGTAGCCTAATCTACGCCCCAAAAGAAATATTTTTCATTCAACATAATTTAAATGAAAATTAAAATAGCTCTCCTTCGTATTGACCGTGTATCCTGAGTCGCCGTAGGCCGTCGACCGTACGACCCCATTCAACATCGTTCACTCTACCAAACGTGGCGCCGGGCACATCATTAATTCCTGTCCTTCATTTGCTCCCAGGCAGGACACGAACACATCACAGCACCTCTGTAGGTGCAACACGTCAATTACAACTGTGATCTAAGCGTGGCTAAATCTCTACTCAAACGAGGAATGTCTATTACTAGTCTGAAACCTGTGTTAATTAACAGTGGAGTACCTGTCAAAGAAGCAAAAAAGGATGTTACAGCCCTACTTCGTGCTCATTATAGGGAATAATGGAGTAATCGCCCTACTCTTCACTATTATAAATCAGTAATTGAAGATCCATCTACAAGGTAAGATGTTGACAACGCTTAAGATGTCGTGTCTGATTTTGGTGTTATTATCGACGAAGATCCAAGCAATATAATTTGATATTGCAGAAACATTTTCAAAGGTGTATTAACATCTGTCTTTGAACAGAAATATTTCAGAAAAATTTTGTTATCTTTGAGCATCTGTATTATTCAGCATATCTGTATTGTACAATAGTGATGGTTCTGTTGATGTATTTGTTTTCTGTGAGCTAATATTATTTGTGTCTTCTCTTACACTTTTCGACAAACAGATTCTATTCTTCGAGATCCAAAACAGGACAAGTTCAACAATAGGTTGCAGAATGTGGCATGTCCGTTTTTATTATGTAATTATACAGAACAAATAACATCTATAAACTGTATAAACTACGTCACAAACAGGGGTACTGTTTTTCATTTATGCGCACTGATCACTGCACCAGTGCACGAAGTATGCACACATGGAACATGCATTGGGTGCATCAGCTCTCTTGGTGGCAGCCCATGTAGTCCAAGAGTGCTGGTTGCGTAGATAGGGCGAACAGACTATGGCGCTGGCACATGTCAGTGCCCAAGCATTCATTATTCACCCATTAAAATAAGGGAAATGAAGATAGTGAATGAAACAAAACTCTTCTCTCCGTGTACCTCACTTATTTTGTTCGAAGGGTACATGCCCAATTTGCAAATGTTGTGTGCAAAGAAGTAGTGCTGAGTGGGATTCCAGCCTGCCAAGCAGGCAGGCATGCAGCATGGAGAAAGTTGAGTAGTAGTTCGTCTTTGCAAAGGGTGTGCCGCGTCACATTGGGGCTCGTGTTTTGCGGGATCAGGCAGCCATCACCATGTTAGACTAGTCACTTCACTGCAATAGTTATTTAATATACCGGAACCTTTTTCGTTTTTCAGCTGCCTGGGACTTTATGCCCCTAGCACCTACTCAGTAATTTCATCGCCTGGGTAGGCTTAAATTGCACTTAATTTATTTTATGTGACCATGTGTCGTTTAACACTATCACCCGAGCTGATGGGTTCATAAGCAGCACCAAATGTAAGTTTTCCCCTATGGGGATGTAGCAATGTAACTGAGTAAATCTCGGCAGTGACGAGTTACCACATGTCATTTATTTCCAGTTTTCTGCAAGGCATTTGAGGTACGAGACTTCTCCCAACAATTTTCTTAAAGTGTAATTTACTGTCCAAGTATGTTTGGAATGGTCACGAGTCGGTATAATAAGTAACAATGCTTCGTATGGGCGTGTGGGGAGCCCAGATATTCCACAACACAAGAAGTAAGGAAATCAGTCAATCAGTATTAATTTTTTTCTATGAGGAGGCAACAACTGCACTTGGAGGATTTGCCATGTCTTCAGCCAAACGACCCTGACGAACGAGTGAGCGCTCCGACTTCACTATATTGCCAACCCGACAATATCTAACATCCTGGGTAATTATCTCCACCAAGATTTCAAACTATATTCACCACTCCTCACCTAACCAATTTCCTTATTGACCAACACCTTGGCAATATCTGCCAGCTTCCTGTGCATTAGACAAACGTCAAATGGCTTGCCCGAATGTGTGGCAGATTCCTAAGACCTTTCTGACATCTTGACTAAATGTCAAATGGCGCCTAATGTGGGGAAAATTCTCATCTTAGAATCTGAACATATTTTTCTACAAATTTTCCACACCAAAAAAATTGTTTTAAATTTATCCAAATTTTCCTGCACTTTCCCTGGATTTACTCACAATGAGGGAACGGCATGGCCAATCAGGTGACCAGCACGGTATGTGGCAGCGTCGAGACACCTTCTAGACGCCCCAGCGATGCCAGGAAGGACACATGTGGTCAGCGGGGAAAAGCATGCCAAAACAACTAAGGCACTCGCCATTGCTCTGGCGAGAACGAACAAGGGCTGCAAGGCAGCCATTTTGGAGTGGGGGGCATCCTGTAACCAGTGCGACACCCCATCAGGGGCAGAAGAACAGGGAAGTGTACCCATGCTACCCTTCCCCTGCCTGATGTCACCACCTGGCCACCGCCTCATGCCAAGAAGGAGGAGAGGTAGAAAGGAAACGAAATTAGTTCCTCCCTCCTGCGCTATCTGAACACCACACACCAGTGGTCAGCTGAGCGCCCACCGTCTGTTGACCCCTGCACCACACCACACTGACAGGGCTACCTGGCCACGCTCACATCCACGTCGCACTTCCGAGCTCCTGTGGCAATGTTGTCAAACCAACATGGCTGGCCAGATGTAGCACGGAGCACCAGTAAAACAGTGTCTGCAGTGTCTGCATCATAAACCACTTGATGTGGTAGACAGAATGAAATAGGGACCCGATTTTGCAAGAGCGATTGAAAGACCAGCCCAGAGAAGAGTAGACGACAGAACATTCGGACAGTATTAACGACATTCTAAATTCACACCAATAACATTTATGAGGGTGATTGTTATGCACAGAATCGGGATCCACATTGACCATGTGTGCACGGTGCTACATGCACATACACAAGGACTGCATGAGCCACACAAAGTTACACATCGCAACCGGATTGTGGTTCATTTGCGATGAGTGTGTTTGACAGTTGAAACTGACCGATATCATCAACATTTCAACTGACTTACTCACGGGCAACCAGCCCAGTGATACAGTGTGAAAAGCAAAAGACAGTTTGCTGAATAACACGCAAGCAACACCAACATACAGAGATTGCATTACCATGGTAAACATGGTATGTCATGTCGAGAGTGAAGGAACAGAAGGCAAGGAAGCGAAAGACAAGGAAGTACACTGCAAGGTCGAGGATACATACAACCTCACATCACCTGCGGGCGGGGCCCCTATGACAGCTGACAATCATCTGGTACCGCATGGCCACTGCTTGCAACCATTGCCAACCCTACCCCTGTTACCTCAACCGTTCCCCCCTATGATGCCTTACCTACCACAATTTTCTGCCTACCAACCAAAACCAATATTTCTACAGCAATTACCAAATGTCTTTCCCACATCTTTTCGGGCACCGACACCTCTAACATGCTTTCCCGAAAATATTTACAGACTGCAACCTTCGTCCAGCTGGCAAACAGAAAGGTATCAGCAACAAGAACCTAAGACATGACGGAAGCAGCCCAGATGCCACCAGTGACCTAAAATGCACAACGACACGATTTCAACACCTACCCACATTTACTGGAATGGCAAGCAAAGACCCTAGCAATTTCTTAAAAGAGTGCACATCATGTCTGAAATGCTATGGTGTGAGTGAAGATCAGTGGGCCAGTAGCATCAGCTATCAATTTCAAGGAGAATCAGGAAAGTGGTGGGGCGCTGTAAACCACTATGGCATGCAGTGGGAAGAGTTCGTGCACACTTTCCAGTGCCGATACGGAAGCATGTTTACATCCCTACATGCGCAAATCAAGTTACTCTGGCAGGAGCAACGACCTGCTGAACAACTACCCACAATAATCACGCAAAAGGCATATCTGATCAAGCGATTCCACCCGCAACTGCTAGACCGAGAAGCACTGGAAATCATTGCCGACTTACCAGAATACAGAGCTGAACTGCTACCTTTCCTAAACAGCAATATGGAGCAGGTTCTCAAGGCAGCTATCGTTCTTGAACGAAATCTAAGCTCATCGTGTCGTGAGAGCAGGACTGCACGATGGTGGAACGAGACAAATGGGAGTGATAACAACATGCAGTGGGACCGGGTGAACCGTCCCGCGAAGCAGTTTGGGAGCAAACGGGAACAGGACATGGCATGTGCAAACAGTGAAAACATTCCATGCCGTGGTGATAAGCCGAGTGACAGTGGGCGCAGGAACACTGGGAAAACACAAGGGCGACTCAACAAAAGCCAACAACCCAGGAACCTGTGTCGCTACTGTGGTCCAGCAATTGTTTTCCACTGGCATAGCACATGTCCAAATAATCCGCACCTCGATACCTACAAAGGGCCTACACTAAGGATGCAGGTAAACAGCCAGTAGGGGTGAAGAAGCCTGACGCCTTTTTCACCCTGGTCACATCAACAACATCCGACAAAACATCACAGCAAAGGCATTCATGCAGCAGGTGGGTGGGTGTCAGGCGAAATTTATTCGCATCCTTATGAGCATGAACGTTCAACCCTGTCACCCGCTAATTGATACGGCCCCATCACACAATTTTGTGTAGCCTCATTTCGTGAATCCCAGTGACGTAGCATCCAAAAACAACGTAATTATGCTTGCTACCGGTCAAGTAAGTAATGAAGCATTGGCCCAAGCAGCAGTAACGGTAAAAGTCAGGGGCTTGGAAATTATAACGAGTGCAATTGTAACTGCAGATGTTAACGAAGATGCAATATTAGGCATGCCTTTGTTTCAGGAACAGAATACCACAGTAGAACTAGCAGTTAGGAGAATTCATTTCGGCACAAAAGAGCGGCATACAGTGTACACTGTAGAAAGGGCAGTTGCTAGAGATTTGCCCCTGGTGTCATTAGAGGAATTTGGACATGAGATCCTGCAGCAGCATCAGGAGGCATCCCAGCATATACTGAGCAAGAGGAGAGAGGTTTTTGCTAAAACAAACGTACACTGAAGAACAACAGTAGCCGAATATGAAATCCCGCTAATGCAGTACCGTGGAGTTACATGCCACATCAAACCAAAATAATACGTGAGCAAGTTAAAGAGATACTAGCAGACTGGGTTATCGAGCCGACACACAGTAAATATAACTCCGCCGTTACATTAGTGCCTAAGAAAGACGGGAGTTGGCATTCTGTGTGGACTTCTGTCCGGTCAATCAGGTAATATGTAAAGATCTGCCACCCTATATCGATGTAAAGGATGCGCTCACAACACTCGGCAAGTCAAGGGTAATGACATCGCTAGATCTCAGAAGTGGATATCGGCAGATTCCCGTCAAACAAGAAGACAAGGAGAAAACAGCATTCACAACACCTGACGACCGGCGATTCCATTTTTGAGCAATGCCTTTTGGCCTCAAAGGAGCACCCACTACCTTTCAGTCAATGATGGTCCGTGTGCTATACGGGCTAATCGGCGACTTCACATTAGCGTACCTGGACGATGTGATTATTTGGTTGATCAGTTGAGAGCAACACATACATCACGTCTCCATGGTACTGAAGAGGCTCGCAATCAATGGACTTACCTGCGCCACCAACAAATGCCATTTGGAATTTTTGGGGCACAATGTAAATAAGGATGGAAACACCCCTATCCCAGAACAGTTAAATTTAATAGATAATCATCCGGCACCACGCACTCACATACAGCTCTGCAAGTTTTTTGGTCTAATTAATTGTTTAAGAGAGTTCTTTCAAGATTTCGCAGTAATTACCGCCCCTCTCATGGATCTAGTTTCGCTCAAAAGCAGTTTGTGTCGGGAGATGTGGAGGAAAAGTCATTTATAGCAATAAAGAAAAGTTTCCATTCTTGCCCCAAATTAGCATGTTATGAGCCAGGCAAGCTCCTCTACTTAAAGATGGACTCAAGTAAAGAGGGGCTGGGTGCCATCTTGTATCAATGCGAGGAGGATGGCACGAAGCAAGTAAATGATTTCGCCAGCGCGAATTAGGGACAAGTGGAGCACAGATGTGATGTAAACGAGCAGGGAATGTTGGAAGTAGTGTGAGCTGTTAAAAAGTACCAGCCCTACCTAGAATACAAACGTTTCACATTACTAACAGACAACAGATGCCTCGTTTGGCTACACACAATGAAAGAGGCCCCCAGTAAACTCACCCAGTGGGTGTTGCTCCTACAGTCATATGACTTTACTGTATAGCACTGTATAGACAGAGAGTAGAGGGAGAAGCAAGAAAGGTACGTGGCTGGGTGGGTTCTGATGAGCAAGCGGACCCCACCCACGCTCGAACTCGGACAATTAGTGTACATGAAAGCACATCAGCAGTCGGCAGCCCGCCAAAACTTCTGTGCGATAGACAGGCCTGTAGCACGTCATCAAAAGGCTAGGGCCAACCACCAACTTGGGCTGCGTGGGGAAAAAAACTGGCAAGACGCCATACGTCTGTCAACAGGAGACGTCCGCGATGACGAGGCCAGTGAAAAAATAACCCACAACGGCGCAACACCTGTTGAGTCCACAGAGCAAGTGAGAGAAGAGGAAAGTGGGGCGGCACCTCCTGCAGGAGTCCCCCCCACCATATTATGCCATGTTGTAGATACCGTACGAGACCATGTCCCCAAAGTGCCAGGATGACATAGGTCCAGATGACACAGTGCACGTCACACCAAGAGGCGATGCCACGTCCACATCTGCTGCAAACAGCATGCAACAGGCAGAGGGGAGATGCATACACATCATGGAGGAGGAGCATGAGACCTGGAGACTCACGACGCCGCCATCGAGTACGAGCTCCAGAAGGATGCAATGTGCATGGAAGGTGGGTTAGTACCTGCCCCAGAACCACCAGCAGTGGGTGCCCAATGCACAGTGTCACCCAACGCATTGGCACCAGTCAGGGTGCATCTGATGGCTGGCTCCGAGGAGATCGACGGCGTGGGGGTTTCCAGCACAACCCGAAGCGATCTGGAACTGCAACCAACTGTGACACCTCTGAGAGGGGGTCCCTTAGAAGATGACACGATGCCTGTCTACGGGATACCGCTTGTCGAGGGAAGCATAACAGAAGAAGTAACGGGGAAAACACCAGCTGGGGAATCACCCGATGGTGACTCCAACCCCCATTAGTCACTAGTCCGACTAGCTACCCGCAACGACGTGGGGTTGTGCATGAAGACAGCAACACTGGTAGCAACGATGGAGGATCATGCGACTCGTACGAGATCCGCCACTCAGCAAACCAATGCCGGCCGCCTGCGGCATGCCGCACGTGCATCAGCACAGGAGCACAACAAGGACGACGACAAGAGTAAGCAGAACGTCCGCAGCACCTGGCTTTTCTAGAACATAGAGGCTGGCAAAAAGCCTCTCCGTACTACGTCCACGACAGGCACAAGGAGGTGTGTCTGTCATTAGTGACGTGTTCGGCTGCAAACGGTCTCGCGAGTGGGTGGAGTTTGACGTGTGTCCGCATTAACACCTTCTCCTTAGCCCAATTGCCCACCGCACCTGTTTCCGTAATGCAGTGTGTGTACATGCTCTATGAGCGCAAGTGCAGTGCAGTGTAGCAGGGGACGACGCAAGTGAAGAGCAAAGCGAGCTGCGACCATGTGTGCATAGTGCAGGAATCTGAAAGTAGATCTTGTAAAAATTTCTGTCTCATTAATTTGTACAATTAAAGGGCTAGGTAAGTTCACGCAAGTGGACGCAACTAGCAAAGACGCCTGCCTTCGCAGCCATAAACCCCTCAGTATTTTTAAAGTGTCTTTTCGTAACTTTCTGTAATGTTCATTCACGTGTTTTTCATCTCCACACCATCCATGTATTGCAATGTTTTGTTATAGTGTATACTATTTACAGGGTTAATTTTACAAGCATTGTGTAACAGTTGGCACGCAGGGTACGTGTCCGATTTGCAAATGTTGTGTGCAAGGAAGTAATGCAGAGCAGGGTGCCAGCCTGCCAAGCAGGCAGGCATGTTGCGCGAAGAAAGTACAGTAGTCGTTCGTCTTTGCAAGGGGTGTGCCAAGTCACGTCGGGACTTGTGTTTCGCGCGCTCGGGCAGCCATAACCATGTAAAACTAGTCACTTCACTGCAATAGTTATTTAATATACCGGAACCTTATTCGTTTTTCAGCTGCCTGCGACTTTACCGCCCCTTGCACATACCCAGTACTTGCATCGCCTGGATAGGCTTAAATTGCACTTATTTTATTTTACGTGACCACATGTCGTTTAATAGTATCACCCGAGCTGATGGGTTCATGAGCAGCACCAAGTGTAAGATTTCCCCTACAGGGATTTTGCAGTGTAACTGAATAAATCTCAGCAGTGGCGAGTTACCATGTGAGATTTATTTCCAGTTCACCACAAGGTATTTAAGGTACGGACCTTCTCCCGCCAAATTTCTTAAAGTGTAATTTACTGTGCAAGTGTGTTTGAAATGGTCACGAGTCGGTATAATAAGTAGCAGTGCTTTGTATGGGCATTTGGGAGCCCAGATATTCCACAATGCAATATAAAGAATTCAGTCAATCAATACTAATTTTACTCTACGGGGAAACAACTGCACTTGGATTATTTGTCAGGGTCGTCGGCTGAACGACACTGAGGAACGAGTGAGCTCTCCGACTTCACTATATTGTCAACCCGACAATATCTGGCAACCTGTGTAATTATCTCCACCGAGATTCCAAACTATATTCACTGTTACTCACTTAACCAAAGTCCTTATTGACCAACACCTTTGCACTAGCTGCCAGCTTCATGCGAATTAGACAAACATGAAATGACTTGCCCGAACATGTGGCAGATTCCTACCGCCTTTCCGACATCTTGACCCAATGTCAAATGGTACCTTATGATTATGTAAGCACTGCTGGTATAAGATCATTCATTTAGCTCAGGAAATAATAATGAGTCTACAGGAATGATTTACAATGGTGAGACATGAGTGGCATTAAAATCCCTCCTCCTCCCCCTGCTGGAGAAGCCGAATAATGTAGAGCAGGCACAAGAATAATCTGGGAATTAGGACTTCGGTGCAATGCGAGATTTAGCGAAACTTCTGGGCGATAGCCTACGACCTTTTAAATGTTGCAGCGGTCCAATGGCCAGATGTTTTGGTAGAAGCCTTTTGTATGAATGCGGAGTGCGAAGTCAAGTGTGGGACCATGGCTGACGGGGTGTTCATGGTGTGAATGGACTAGAGGGCGTGAAACCCGACGTGTGAAGCCTACTGTGCGTGAGGGTGCTCGGAGTAATCTAGGACATTGTGGACTTGCGGGGCATGGACTAAATGAGGCGGAACCAAATGAACATGGAATATGGTTGTATTGTAAATATCGGAACTGTCAAATATGTACACATATTTTATAAAATAATTTATTAGGTTTTTATACACTGTCTATTTGGCCTGACTTTTATTTATTTTATTTTATTAATTTATTCGAGGTAATTATAAAGTGTATTAATTGAAGTCATTAATTGTAAGCAGAAAATTATATCAATTTACTTTGAGATTTAGAGTCGAGAGAGTTTTTTATAGTTGTAAATAAAATTAGGAAATTATAATAACTTTTATTTAATTAAGACCTCCGTCCTTTAACGAAACTGGCTTAGCCTGCTGACTTCTGAGAAGGAATTTGTAACTATATAATATATATATATATATATATATATATAATATATATATATATATAAAGTGTGTGTGAATGGAGGAGGGTGAAATGTTTAATTTTTAATGTATGATGAGTGTAACATCTTGTGTATCTCGTGAATTATATTATTTCCTGCCTGGCTAACACTGGAGACCGACGAGTAGAAATAAGACCCAGAATTCATTGCACCACCAATAAGAATTTACCACCTTTCAGCTTCTCAGCTGGTACAACCTGGCAGATATTTACCAATCCTCTACTCAGCGATCTATAAGTTAACAGACTGAATACAAGACATAATATATATCTACTGATAGGCTACTAGAAATGAAAACAGTGGCAGCTCAGAGTTTCCCAAATATTTTATAAATGGGTGAAAGAAAGTTTTAGAATAATAGAGTGATCAGACAATCTTTCATGTGTAGACATGGATTTCGAAAATGAATAGTGCCAATGATACCAATGTTAATGTGTTTGTTTTACAATTTAATAAATAATACAGGTGACTGATGCCGACGTTACGTCAGAGCAGGGAAAATTAAGTTATCATTTTCGTTAAAATAATTTGATTGCAAATAAATTTTCAAAACCAAATTTCACTCAGTCTCAAATCTCAATATCTCTTAATATCATTCAGAAAGATCGTGTTAAACTTTGTGCTAATTGTATAAAAAATTTCACATAGTGCAGAATAAAAAAAATTGTAAACTCAAACGAGTTGCATGCTGTAGAAATTGTTCAACCTTAGATGGAACTGTTATATATATGCCTGTAGTGGTCCCTCTTCTGTTCTTGATAAAAAGTTTCTTCCCTGCATACAAATCTCATGGGCTTATGGATGTGCACATAACAACCCTAGCGAAAAACTAATATGGTTAGCTAGACGAAACATCTCATTGGCCAACTCTTCATCACTGCGATCCCGCTCTCGCATATACGATCTTGACAGCAGGTCTGCTACATGCATGAGTTTTCCAGGCATATACTCCACAGACAACGTATAGCATAACAGTAGAATCTTCATTCGCTGTAGTCTGACTGAGTAAACATCTGCAATGTTCCTGTTGAAGACTAGGACCAGTGGTTTTTGATCAGTTTACACTGTGACACTCCTGCCATACACATAGTGGTGAAACTTTTTGATGACAAACACAGTGCTACGCATCTCCTCCAGTTGTGCATACTTCTTTTCAGTTGGCGACAGGCTTCGTGATGTGTAGTTGATTGGCTGACCACCGCACATCAAACAGTACCCCAGGCCATCTTTTGAGGCATCATACTGTATTGACAGCTCCTTGGTGAGATCATACAGATCCAGAACCGGTGCCTTGCTGACTAACTCCTTGATTTGTTGCAAGACTCTAGTGTGCCCTGGCAACCACTGCCACTCACTGTTGTCTTTCAAGAGGTCCCTCAGAGGAGTAACAATGCTGGCTAAATTCGGTAAAAACTTCCTTAGGTATCTGACGAACCCCAACACTCTCTGCAGCTCAACATTGTTGGTAGACATTGATAGGGCTAGGACTACCTTTACCTGGTCTCTATCTCGTTTCATCCCATTCTTAGAGAATACATGTCCAAAATACTTGACTTCGTCCTGTTTAAATTGAATTTTGTTCCCAATGAACTTAGCATTTAGTTTCGTAGCCCTCTGTGCCACTTGAAGCAAGACTTTATCATGTTCACATTAACTTTCAGTTGCAATCAATATGTCGTTAAAGTAAACAGTTACACCTGTAATGTGACCAAAGTTCTGTGTATTCACTCATTGAAATATTTCCTTTGCACTTGCCAGGCCAAAGGGAGTCTAAGAAACTTGCAACAACCAAATGGTGTACTGAACATCCAGTACTGGCATGGTGGCTCATTCAGCTCCACATGATAAAATCATCCTTTAAATCTACGCCCATTGGTCTCACTCTGTTACCACCAAACCCTTCCAAAGTTATATTAGGTTTGTTTAACTGACTTGTGTTACCCACCTGCTTCACAATGCACTGCCGTATAATATTTGCCTCAGAGCCAGTATCAAGCTTGAAATTCACAGTCTTGCCTTCCATCGTAATTTCCCGGATCTACTCCTTCCGACCTGGTTTTCCCCTTCCCAATCCAGAAGTTGCTTCTGCAATTTCTAACGTGTTATTAAAGAACTCTTCTGGTTCAAGTGTATTTGGACTGTACGTTCCCAGTTATCCGTCTGTCAACCTAACCTCTTCAACTTGGATAGTGCAAAAGGCTGCAAAGTGATTCAGCTGTTTACATTTGTAGCGCACTTTCCTAAAGACGGGCAGGCAGTCTTCCTGTGTACCTTTCCACAGAGCCGACACTTAAAATTTCCTTTGGTTTTCTGCTTGTGTTCAGTAATTTTTTGTTTTCAACTTTTCCATACTGCGTCAACCACTTGCCCCTCGCACGGAAATTCAGCACTCCAGGTGTCCACGCGCCACCAAACTGTATTAACAACCATACTTTGTTCGACATCTGTATGCTGCTTGCCAAACTCTGCAACCGTACACTGTTCCACTGCCTTTGACAAACTTAAATCTTATTCTCGCAGCAAATGCTCCTGCAAACACTTGTCTCGAATACCCAGAACAATTCGGTCCTGTACAACACTGTCAATCTGGCCCTTGAATTCACAGCTTTTAACCAGTTCTTTTTGAGTCCTGTAAAAACAAATCAAAAGGTTCCCCTTCTTCCTCCTAGCGACAATTAAACTTATAATGTTCAACTATGGTGTTTTTTAAAGGGTTATAATAGTGTTTAAAGGCTTTCTTTACTTTATCGAAATCCTGCCTTTCAGCTTCCGATGGCTCAAAGGTATTGTATAACGCAACTGCTTCTTCACCTATGATGTTCAACCACATTGCCACCTTAACAGCCGATGACTTCCAATCGTACCACATCGCTAGCATGATGATATCAAAACTCGGCTTGACCTTCCGATAGTTTTCACAGAAATTGTAATCGAGAAACAAAGCTAACGGTGGTTTAAACGACTCCATCATTGCGATCACACAGCCACCCTACTTTCCATAACCTCACTACTGCTGGCAACCACAAAGCGATGTGGAAATACGCTGCGCATGTCTGTAAACTGCCGAACTGACTACCGACTGCACCATGTTATGTTTTGTAATATTTTATTATATATAATGGTTCTCAAATGAATCACATCATTACATTAATAACTGATTGCCTATCTAAAAAGACCACTCTATTTACAAGACCACTTAGATCCGCCATTATACATACACAATATGCACGTCTGCCAACTTACGATCACAACAAAAGCCATCTGGCTGTTCCGCGTGGTCGTTTTGCTTTTATACATTGTTGTCTTGCCTGGGTAATGTGTTTCTGTATAAAACACCAACACGGCATTTCACAAACAGTAATAGTATATAATGATTAAATATTAATAGGTTATTTTGAAATATAAAATGAATAACTTATTATGTAATATCATTACACTTAGATAAAATGGGCTGAGTTATCTTTTAATGGTTTACTTTGTATTGTCGTTTTGCTGTTATGCATTGTCGTTTTGCTTGTCTTTATACACCATTTGCAAAGGAATTGTAGTACATTTTTGAAGCTGCTATGCATAATCATTCATTTCTGTGTGATGAGAAAAATAAAAGAATTGGTAAAAAAAATATGAAAGGGCAAAACGAATGAGTGTTTTATTGTATGGGAATTTGCTAAGTATAAAAGATAAAACGGCAATATCTTTATCATTAAAAATTGGTATGATGTACTCTGGTATAATATTACTATACAGTATAATTAATTAATATTAGTATAACTTGTTATAGGCCTATTAGCTTGTATTAAATTGTTAATAGTGAATAATTAAACTTGCACTGCTGATTAGATATAAGAGAAGGTTTGCATGACCCTATTCTTGCCAGCATAAACAAAACTTAAATAAATAAATAAACAACATGAAAATACAATTTGTAGAAGGTAATTTTTATTTTGCATAGTTGTTATGAGCTATTTATTCCTAAAACAATATTTTTTCAAAAATTTACATTATAGCTATTTAAAACGGAAATAGTTATGTTAAAATATGTATCATCACAATAATTTTAACGGCAGAGAGACGATTGAATAGTTCTTATGAAACTTTTTAAAAGCTGCAAGTTTTCTGGAAGTAAAGTCTCTTGTTCTCTTCGGCCACTGGTTCCATTATCACAACAGCATTAACAGAAAAGGATTTTTAGACAAAATTGTCTTGTGATTAGGGCTCGCGAGCTATCATCCTTTGAACGAGTATTCCGTTCATGTGCCGCACCTTGCACAAAAATGAGAAACTATCGTAGTGTTAGGTTGGTATGCCGATGCTAAGTATTTTGTGTAGTTCAACACACATATAATAACATATAGTGTCATATATACTAACATAATGTAATATTTAAGTATAAACGGTAAAATATGACATTATGTGTATTACATGGGCTATTTTGCACCACATTTTGATTTACATGATAGAGCAGATAATAATTTTTTCTGCAAGGCAAAACGTTTGGGCTGATCGGTTTTGTGAATTTTCATGTGACCCGTGTTTCACATCATTTTTAATTAATTGTGTACAATATTTTCTCTCTATTTACGTGCTTATACGCACCTTTTACGCAATATCCATCAGTTAGGTATGGCGGGGGGTTCTTAGTTCGAAATCTGAAACTATTAAAAAATAATTTTTCCATCGGACTTGGAAAAAACGCTGGTATTTTCACTCCATGATGAGAGAATGTTTCAGGATTATACAATGAAGGCGAAACGGATGTATTAGAAGAATATTCGGAATGAACTAAAGGGTTTGAAATTTTATTAATTTCACAACTTTCGGATAATTTTAACGAACTTTTATATGTCATGTTCTTTCTGTTTACGTGTTTGTACGTGCCTAATATATGTAGGCCTATACGTTAAAGCAATCTCCATACGCGATGTATGGTATAGGGACCTTCGCTCGAAACACGAAACTATAAAAAAAACTTTTTTATTCTCTTTCGGACTTAGAAAAAAATCGGGTTGTTTTTCCTAGTGTTTCGGAGACTTTCAGAATGTATAATGAACGCGAAATGTACATTTCAGGCGTCTGATATAGGAATCAGAGTGAGATAAGACATTCGGAATTAGAGTAATGACCCGAGTTTTGGAAGTGTATTAGCTACATTCGTACATTAATTTCTCACTGTTTGATTTTCATGCACAACTGATACAAAGTTTTAAGCAATCTGTAATGGTCAGGCAAGGCGTAGGGACCTGAGTTCCAAGCCTAAAATTGTAAAATTATTAATTTTGTCGTGGACAGAAACAATTTGATGGTTTTTCCGAGTGATGTGAGGACGTATATGCAGTATATAGAGCGGTGACACCTGCTGATACCTTATTTGATGTTCAAACGTTGAGAAGTTAACATTGATTTGGAAGCATTCTCTCACTTTACAGTTAAGATGGAATACGAATACGAAGGCCTGCCTTTGACTTCGATGAACATGGAGCCGCGACCTGCATCATCGCTGCCTGATTGTCGACTGCGTCGATTCTGCAATCGAGTTTTTACCTTCTGTCAAAATGCTCGGCTACATGAGAGAATCACCTATACGAAGAGTCCTTTAAGCATTATAAATTATTGTGATATTGGTCATGTGCATTTTATGCAAGGCAATACATTGAAGAACCACATTAAGAACTGCAAGGATTCATCTACTGGGAGCCAGCAAGTGTTGCCGCCAATACCCCTTGCTGCATCGAAGGGAACTGATTCCACAGACGATTATGACAATACAGTTAATGATGGATTGAGAGACCTACAACGTGCAATAGAGTCGGTTTGTGCAAAATATACAGTTTCACGACTTTCTCGTGAAATCGGTGAAATTCAAAATAAACGGCCATCAGCTCTAAATACCGATGATCATACAACTCCTGCTACAAAGAAAAGTAAAATTAATACAGAATACAAAACAGGGGTGCTCATGAAGACAGAAATAATGAAATTTAACGTGAAGACAGTTATAGTGCTGAAGACGATGGCGATTTTCTCGATGCACTGGCACACTCCTCTACCACATTTACTGCAACGAGCAAAGTGAAGAAGGCAGAAGATGCTGAGAATACTGGCTGTATATTTTTCCCGAAGACCCGAATGAACTTGTTGAATGCTTCAAACATGTGATTGCTTTGCAACAATATGGATATTTCTCGCGCATTAACAAGATATCTTCAATGATTAGTGAACTGAAGGTCAGAGGTTATATCATAAAATGTGATGAACCGCCCTCTTCTGAAATTGCAATTACGAAATAATGTTAACTTTTTATTACAAAATAATTATTTCTTTGTGTCATAACTTTTATTTTATTTTTTACCTCACAACTTTATAGTAGTGCTATGAGCACCCAACTATTAAGGTAAAGTTCTGCATACAGAATATTAATTTAGAATAAGTACAAAATATGCATGGATAGTGCACTGCCTACAAATCATTAAGTTTGTCAACATGTACAAATTTGGGGACAGTTGGCAAACGAATGTAATTTCTATACTTGTGGGTGTGGACAAACCGATGGAATGATCGAAGGATCGAATGAGGAATCCAGATTGATCGAGAGGTTGATTGGAAGGTTGAGATAATGATTGCGAAAGATTGATGGTAAGAGTGCGATAGATCGATGGAAAGATTGCGAGAGTGATGGAAATATTGTGAGATTGATGGAAAGATAGCGAAATATTGATGGAAAGATTGGAAGATTGATAGAAAGGTTGCGAAATATTGCGAGAGATTGATGAGAAGATTGATGGAAAGATTGCGAAAGATTGCGAGGGATTGATAAGAAGGTTGATGGAAAGATTGTGAACGATGGACCCACAGCAACCAGGGAAATTCTACTTCTCTGCAAATCCTCTATTGCCTTCACTGCTCGGCAGAAGTTGGAATTGTAGTAATTCTGCGATTTCACCATATATAGCATCCAACACTTCTGGAATAAGTTTACTCATAGAATATTTAGGGTACTTTAGATGATATTAATCTCTCTACGTGACTCGTATCGCACTCTACTCGCTGTTGCACTCTACTCAAAATCACCTACCACTGACAGCCTCGAATCGCCGGAACTCCTCCGTCGGCTCGTGTAGTGGAGATGTGGTGAAGAAAGATGGCTTGCCCAAGCCTGGTCTCGACCCAGCTCCTGGATCACCTCGGCACTGGCTCCGCCCGATGCTGCTCCAGCATCGGCAGACTCGCTGATCGGGGATCGCTCCAGTCTCACTGAACGACCAACCTCCGACACGCACCAAGTTACCAATCTCTCGATAGAGAGGGGGGGTGCCGATCGTATTAACGTCCGTGGCCTGCCGGTCAGCTCATCATCAGCTCCTACCCCGATGTCCCCTGGTCCCTCTCTCTCCTGCGGGGCGTCGCCCTTGACCGCGGGCAGGCGCAACCTCGTGGACAGTTCTCCTCTGACTTGTCCCCATCGTAGCCATTAATGAGATGCGTTCGCACCCACAATATCGTTTCTCTATCCCAGGCTATTCATGCTAAAGAATGGATAAAGAGATTAATTTAGGTGACGGCGTATTAATACTTTATAATTTGTAACAGCGAACTTTTACTTACAGTTTATCTATAAATTACAAGACATTGTTTATAATTAGCATGAATAAAAATAGGGAGAAATTTACGTACGTGTTGGTAAACTATATGGGCTGCAGCTGGTACTGGCTGCCAGCTCCCGTTATGCGTGGCCTGAGGTGATCACCTCGACCCTCCCCTCACCCAGACACCACGCTCACCGCCTCACTGCCACCCCCCTCCCCCACCCAAAGGGAAGTTCGGGAATGATTGACAGCGGCCAGACCTGGCTGACGTCACCGTCCCTCCTCCTCACCCTGCCGCGGAGCCGACAAACATACAGAAGACGCAAGAATATTCTGAGAATTAGGACTTCGGCGCAACGTGGGATTTAGCGAAATTTCTGGCTGATAGCCTACGACCCTATAAATACTGCAGAGGTCAAGAGGCCAGCAATTTTGGTAGAAGCCTTTTGGCTGAGTGCGGAGGGCGAAGTCAAGTTCGAGACTACGTTGGACGAAGTGTTCGTGGTGTGAATGGACGAGAAGGCGTGAAAACCGATGAATGAAGCGTACTGTGCGTGAGGGCGTTCGGAGAACTCTAGAACATTTTAACTGGCAGGACGAGGACTAAACTGAGGTGGGACTGAATGGACATAAAATAGGGATTTTATTGTAAATACTGGGACTGTTATATATGGACACATAATTTATAAAATAATCGAATAGGTTTTTATACACTGTCTATTAGGACTGATTTTTAATTATTTAATTCGATTGATTTCTATGATATTGTATTTATTTAAGTAATTTATTGTGGCAGTCAGTGATATAATTTTATTGTGTGATGTTGCCTCTAAAGAATATTGTTTGTAGTTATTGTAATTAAAATTAGGAAACAATAAATAACTCTTTTATTTAATCAAGACCTCCATCCCTTAAAGAACTTGGTTTAGCCCACTAGATTTCGAGAGAGAAATCGTAACAATAATAATAAATAGTTTCCATGCAAAATGTTATTAAACTGAGTGTACACATATCCTTGTCCTTTCGATGCAATCTTTTTAAACTTTGTTTGAGTTAGGCGAAGGAATATCCTGAAAGTTCAACTTTAGCACGGTTGGCTTCAGAAAAATCACAGGTAATAATGAATTGACTATAGGGTAGTTAAATTTAATGTATTCCAGCAAAAAAAAAAAAAAAGCCACAGCTAACTGCAATAGAAAACGTGGGTATTTGAGTACATTTAGCTAGGGAACCAGCATGCTGTTTCTATTCATTCCGATTACTATTTGCCAGACATGCTGTATCTCGATGAATTATTAAACTCTTCGTAAGTTCTACTAGCATTGAGTGATTTAAATGCTAAACACCATGCTTGGGGTTGTTTGTCGTGGATATTCAATACTCAATACTCTTAGTATTAACGTAGGTTAGGAAAATAAATAATCGCGCCTAACGAACACACTTTTGGGCCCTCACAGGCTCAGTTCCAGCTCGATATACTATATATATATATATATATATATATATATATATATATATATAAGTGCATGAACTTTAAATATGAAGTGTTTCACGGACTGGCCTCGGACCATTACCAGGTCTACATGTTGTTTAATGATGTTGACACGGACAATATGACACATCGCAAAATTTAAAGACTAAAAGAATGTGAACTGGCCAGGCTTTGGGGATTTCCTGGAAGAGAAAATAAATCTGTCAACTCAGATTAACACCCTTTCCACCCCAGGAATTAGACTCCGCTGTTGACCACATCGCGTAGTTAATTCAAAGCGGTATTTAAAACTAAGTATCGTAAAAATCCACGGACCCACGCAGATGAGCTGCCTGAACACAGTAGGGAGCTAATTTAGCGGGAAAATAAACTACGCAGATGCTATTCTCGGTTTACAAAGAGGCAAAGTAGGGCTCGAATAAATAAACTTAGAGAACTGATACTGAAATATCACTCTAGCAGACTGATCTCTGGAATAGAAAATTGCCGCAGTTCTGCACTTCTGACACCAGTCTCTGGCATATGACTACGACATTTATAAATAAACGCAATTCAATCCCGCCTCTTCAAGGCACTGCAGACATAACCAAGACGTCTCAACAAAAAGCTGTGACTGTGGCCGCTCATTTAGAAGAGATGTTTCAACCTAACGCCAATCCCTGGACCCATCTCGCGTGAATTGCGTTTATAGGGGCCTAGAGTGCGTTTACAGCTGCCTTCAGCTTCAGAACTTGAATTCACGGGTGCTGATGAAGTCGAGCGCGTTTTACAACATACGAAACACCAATGAGAACCCGAAGTCGTCTCCCTGCGGACTATAGTTCAAGCAGCTGCCTGACAGCGCTATCGAAGCTATAGCCTAGTGCATCAATGCAAATTGTAGGCCTACTCGTGCACATTTGCTTACTTCTTGGACGTAAGCTACTGTCACAGTTTTCCTTAAACCGGAATAAGACCCGACTCAACCTCAAAATTACCGCCTTTTCAGCCTGATCAGCTCGCTCTCTAAGATTCATGGACAAGTTTTATTGCATCACTTAAAAAGTCATATTCGTGAAGCGAATATTTTTCTTGAAGATAATTCGGCTTGAGAAAAAGGAACACTACTGTTTTTGAGTTCGTCAGATTATCTGAACATATTATAAATACCTTTAACTGGCGCCAATATACAGTAGTGAAGTTTTCAGATGTAAAAAGGCATTTGACTGGGTTTTTCACGAGGCTATTGCATAAACTGTTTGAGAAACAGTTCCAAGATTGTTATGTTATATTATTGCCTTCAATTTTAAATAAACGCTCCGTTGTTGTTTTAATTAATGTAGCTACTTCCGAAAATAAAATACGTAATAAGAGCTGTAGTCTGGCATGGCAGCATTCTAGACCGTCTTACACCCACGATATATTGCGCTCCCTAAATGGCATCTAAAACTACTGTAGGTATCTCTGCAGATGTCACGGTCATCTACACGCGATCCTGCAGTGCTAAGCATGCCACTCAGTGTGCCCAGGCACAGTTCAATGAGCTAAAAATTATTCTTTCGCCCGTAGAGAATTGAAATAAACGTAATTATATGCCATTTACGGTTATTTGAGCATTATGGATATTAACGTTTTGAAAATGCTACTGCTATTATCTGCATGTGTTTTAACGCGCACACTGAGTGGCCAGCGCAAAATCAAGTTGCTGAAGACGGAAGGAATAAAGTAGTTCCATGTCTTAATATCGAATTAAAACGTGTCAGGTAAACATTTGAGAATACCGAAATTCTTTATTTTGCGTTATGTTCTGTTAATGCGTATATGTGTAAGAATTAGGAAATTCCGAAATATTTAGATTTATAATAATTTCACTGTTTCACTTGACTGGCGCACGAATAAAGTGATCAGAGCCATGGCAATGTAATTTTACATCCAGTGGAAGAATACGCAATGTACGTACAAGTATATCTTAGGAAGGGTTTTCACAAGTTGTTTGATATACCACAAACAGCTGATAATTGCGAGGTGGTAGTTTTCACACGCCGTAATATTCCCCCAACCACCCACCAGATACTCTCTTCCGGGATTGTGAAATACCTTGGATTAATTATGCATAGAATACTGACATGGCGGCACATTTGTGGAGACTAAGATAAATCTTGCATATGGCCACATGTCAGCATTGTATCCTCTCATAACTCATGTCTCTCTTCATTATGTCATACGCTGCCTCGACATGAGCATACTGTGATAGATTAACACCCACTCATTTTTATGTACAATAGCACTGATATGCAAATTAACCATATGTGTTTTGGAATGTCCACATTTAATTTTTTCCATATAATTTATGATATTTATTTTAATTTTAACCCTCTTGAACACTTTTTTGTAATGTTCTTATTTATTTCGTTATTTTTCATGTGTGAAATGATTTAGGAACCACCATTCGTTTCTCTAGGTTAAGAGAGTGCCTTATTCTGAGTAATAGTGACTTAACTATGTTATGTGAATTATTTTCCACTTGTTAATTTTTATGTTGCAGAACTTATTATTTTTATTTTTAAATTTAATCTGTTTTTTTTTCTGTTTGAAAGTTTAATTGTTTTTTTTTTTTTATGTATTAGTCTTAGTTGTATTTGTGTGACTGGATATAGCTGAGACCATGCTTGTAAGTATGTTAGGAGGAGGCCGGAAGTAGGGGCTTCTGGATACGGACCTATTGGTCCTTGGATGCTTTTTATCACCGCGATTTTTCTATTTTTAAAATCCCCGGCATCAACCTAAGTTAGTTAATTTATTTTGGTACCAGAAGTGAGTTTAAGTTTTTGCTAACCAAGTCAGTTTAAGAAGAGGGCTTGAGTTAATCATTTGCACAGATTTTATTAGTGGTAGCTGAGAGACGACGGCGAGCAGCATGACGCTGAGGTGCCATGATGACAGCATGTATGACATTAAAGTACTTAATGTGACGCTACCCAGTTTTGAGACTATGGACTAAGTCTCATCTGTCTACTGAATTTTGATAATACAGATTTTGGGTTTTAAGATACATTAATTTTGATGAAGATTAGTTTCTGATTAAATTAGTTCTTGACTGTCACATTAGCCCAGTAGTACAAGATTTAACGACAGAGCTAGTGCCTTAAGAATATTTGGAAATGAACATTACATTTGATTTTTCCCGGAAAACATTTACATTTTTTAGAAGTTATTTTAATTTTTCAATCTAATATGAGAAAGTACTTGGATTTGACTTATAACTTTTATAAATAGAGCTCAGCATCCGTAAGGCTGATTGAACGGTACACTTAAATACACATCACAGCAATTCAATTTATTTGGACTATAATTTATTTTGATTCTAAATAAGCAGCTTTGCAGAATTATTTTATTTTTCACTTTCAATTATATTTTATGTGAGTATTTATTTCAGCACGAATGGTGGTAGTATTTTAATTTTATTACCTACTAGCAGACAAGAATCTTAATTACTTATTCTTTTTTTTCCATCTTAAACAGTTTCACTTAATTAATTTAATTTTGCCATTCGAGTTTTAATTAAGTAAATAATAATTTTGAACAGCAGTCATTTTTCTTTCCTTTATGTTCAGTGATCTTGATCTTTTCATAGTTAAAGAAATTGAAGTTTATGAATTCTACTATTATTTCGTGGTGTATTTTGAGTGCTAGTGCCTTACATGTGCATGATCTAGAATTTCTGAGACTACAGCAGCCAGAGTGGAGTCTAAGTTCATTACTAAACAAATCTATTACAATTACACTCCCAAGCCCCTGTCCCACACATGCATGTGTACATTGAACCCACTTCTCCTACAGTCTACGATATGTTACAGTATCCCTGTATTCCACAATGTCATATTAGCTATTAAAGCTCGTCGCCATTTTTACAGTAATCTTCACAATACTATACGTAATCACATCACATAAATAAACACAGTTGGTGAAAAAAATATTATTATTTTAGACGCAGATGAACTTAGGTGTATTCCTGTAAAAACCTTCGTATAAAATTAAAACAAGAATTAGAAATAAATACGACAAGAAATGCAGCAATACATTTCGCAAAATGTAGAAGTAGTTATGTGCTTCTGATGAAAAACATACTTCTTCTCCAGTAACTTCTCTTGTAAATTATCATATTGGGGAAATGCAGCGTGATAATCGACCTAATTCGCTTCTAGCACATTTTCTAAGCCTTAAGACATGCTCAGAACACACTGCCAGGCATCATAGCATTTGAAAGGCCTGTGGACTAATTAACTTAGTATTAATCAACCTAGACAAACATGTTGTCATGTTCTGTGCACTTCAATGACAGCATCAAAATAGCCTGAGTAGCTGTGGAACAACGTGGTAGGTCCAGCGGGACTAAAAACCGTCCCAGAGCGAATAAGGAATTGCCGTTATATTAGAATTTATTCTCGCTTCTTGGCTTCAGATCCAACTCGCATCCCTGGCTTGTGGTTGCAGTCTGAGGAGCCCTGAAACACGACGGACTGTTCCAACGGGCTGAAACCATCCCGAGAGGAATGTGGCTTTGTTAATGTTTAAAATTATCTAGTTATTTAGGCTTGGAATATTTATGGCTTGGAAACAGGCCCTGTTTGCATCCCCGCTTGGAAACAGGCCCTGTTTGCATCCCCGGCCTTAGGGAGCAGTATTCTGAGGAGCACTCCAACCAAAATAAAAATAATTTCGCCCACTTGTAAATGTTTGTTGGCTGATGACGTCACAAGTCTCTCTCGCTCTATTTCTCTCTTTCACACACATTTAATAGCGGTCACTATTCTGTAAATAATTTTATATTATTATACAGCATATTTACAGTACATATATATACACATACCATATCCGAAATTGATTAATGCAATCCCGCTGTACGAGGCGATATATATATATAAGTGTATGTGTGTGTGTGTAGCTTGTCAGTCGTCTGCAATACACTCGCAAAACTGCTGGGCGAATAGGGTAGGTAGTAGGTTTGTTCGGGCAACCTGAGATTTCTACTCTCGAGAGCAAGTTGAGAATTTCAGAGAGCAAGGAAAGAGCAGAAAGCGCATTGCTCTTTTCTGCTACCAACCGGACACCAAAAGTCTCAGAACTGTTTACTACCAATCAGCTGATCGCGACATCGTTAATCTGTCATTATCAACTTGACTGAGTATGGCATTTTTGGACGAGGGAGAATTGCTGAGGATTGGTTTTGAGCAAAACGAATCGTCGGAGGGCGAAGAGGATGGCGTTATTAATCAAGTTATCACCGATACCGACAAATAAATAATGAAGAAAGAGGTTAGTTACCAGTAGCGATTCCTTACCGTATTGTACATTATTTTCGGTCGTTAGGGCATAGCACAAAATTCACACATATTAATTATTTTCCAGTTTTCCCTGGTAATATGATCCTCAACGATGTTTTTGAGCTGTTGGACAGAGAAGGAAGAACCTGCATCGAAATGTATGTTGAGAATATAGTTCCACAATACTCAGAAGGCACTTTCATCTCGCATTTCAGGATGAAACGCACGATGGTGCAAGACATTGTAAATAAATTTCAAGCTACAGAAGCATTTGCATCAATGCAAGGTACAATATATATTTTTAATAAAAGTTGCGATTGCCAGTTACAGTTACATCTCTGTCACCAGAAATAATAATAATAAATAAACTTATTTCATGTATAGTTGTTAAATTTTCTGAATAGATGAACTTGATGAATTTTGTTGGCCTCATTGGTGGATATGAATCAACTCGTGAGGGCTCATCACTGAAAAGGAAATATTGTGTTAAAAATAGGCCTATTAACCCAATTATGAATGTGCTTAAACCTGGTGAAACACCCTCCTATTACATTCAAACTAGATACAGACTTCCCTTACCCCATAAAGTGTATTTGTGAATGAGATACTTAATATTATATGTATATCAACAGGTAATGGTGGGTACCAGCCAGTATCACCTGATAAACATATCCTGGCATTCTTATGGTTTGTGGGACACCAAACTGCTTCCTATAGAGATGTTGCAGACGTTTTTATATCACTGTAAGTATTCTGCGTGAAGTAATTACAAGAGGGGTAAATTTTCTCCTATCTTTAACACCAGTGATGATAAGGTATCCTACAAGGGAAGAAAAGGAGGAAACCAAAACTCACTATCTGCAGATTAAAGGATTGCCAAATGTAATGGGCGAGTGTCCTATTCATTACTGTTTTACACTTTGGTTAAGGAAGGACTTCACATTTTCAAGTAATAATTTATCTGCTTGATAGAATTCAAAATGTATTGAATGAATTCATTTTCTTGATCGGGCAATTGCTTGACGCTGAAGTTTTCAGCGAGTAAGAAACAACACAAATAATAGTGAAGCGTCTAAGAATAAAGGAAGCAGACAATCAACATGTGATCCACGTTGAGATGTACTTAACATATAATGCAGCTTGTTGAGATATTTCATCTCGTAAACGACATGTCACTAATTATAAGGAAATACACTTTTTTGTATAATGAAGCAATTAACCTAAGATTTACACCCATGATAGAAAACTTGTAACTTTTGTGAGAATTGTGGGAGCCTAAGTTATCTGCAAACAGGAGCAGATCCAGACTTTCTATTTGGGGAGTCAGGTTCCAATTTTTCAGGTAGGCTTACAGGTTTTGATTCTTGGAATAGGAAAAGCACTCTCTCATCATATGTTGAGGAGATAATATTAAATTAATCTATTAAAAATAATTATTTTTAACAATTATGATGTTATCATTTCAGTTTTAAATTACTCACAGGATAGTTTCAAGTCAATATAAGATTTCAATTGTTTGGGTAGGAGAGGTCATGTGCTCTGTGACTCCCCTGTGGGTATGATGATGTGCCTGGATTTAAACATACCAGTATCACAAACTTCCTCTTGGTAAAACATAGTCCTCCCTCTCTCAATTTTGTTTGTGCTCTTTATGAATGTTTTCATGGAACACTGTGGTGTTTTATACCTTCTTTCTACTTAAATATTTTGCAGAGAATACATAGTCCTCAACTTTTTAATTTGAACAAATTATTTATTAAGAGTGACTGAAACTAACTTTAAGTGAACAATTTTTGTAGCATTCTCACAGAGCAAGTTCTGTTGGTAATTATAATTGGCTAATTGAAGTATTATATATTTAAGTTACTGGATAAAAAATTAAGCTACACACAGAATTTTCTTAGGAGGAAAATTGCCTCCCTGGTTACTTATGATTAAGCATCGAATTTTGGTTTTGTATGTTGTTTCTTGATGGAAAGACAGAAATGCAATACACTATCAGTCTTGATGGGGAGAAAGGAAATAACAGTGATAAGATACAGAGGATGTGGAGAACAGAGAGAGGATTGCAGTCCATGTGAGGGAGTGGAATCTATTGCAGGACGAGTTAGAGTACAGGGGGTCGGATAGTTCAGTAGAGGGTGGAAAGCTGAGGGAGGATATGCTTGCTACTGGATGAAAGCTCAATGGCAGAGCTATTTAAAAGTAGAGTATTAGCATACAGTGAAACTATGTAAATGGGAATTGAAAAATTTCAACTTGTTGTGAAGTGAAAATCACCACGTTTTTTGAGGCAGGATAACATGATTTTGGGAAACATTGTTTCAAGTTCAGTAGATGGCTGTCATGTTCGATTGGACAAACCAGTAGAAGATAAGGATGCGTATGTCAACAGAAAACATTATTTTTCTGTACATCTGCAAGGCACTCTGAACGAAAAGCGGACATTCGTGGAAGTTTTTATTGGATATCCTTGTTCAGTTCATGATGCCAAAGTGTTTGCCAACCCTCCGTTGCTTGATGATCATCCAACCTTGTGTGAAGGTTTGTGAAACTCTCAGTATGTCATATTACAAAAAAAGTTTGGAATATTTAAGATAAGCACTTCTTTTTATTACTGACTGAAGTATTATAAATTGTAATTTTTTTTTTGCTTCTTAGTTAAAGTTATTAGTTATACATACTAGCAAACATTGGTAAGCAAATCAGAACAGAAATATTGAAGCAATTAGTCGTAAACAACAAAATTTACAACAATATTAAATTACATGGCTTTCATCCAGGTGGCCAAAATTTCCATATACATTAAAATACATTTTTTTTTGTTATCTTTTCTTAGACTGTAATACAAAGAAAAAAGTTTTTGCATTTATCGCATGTTATTAAGTTTAATATATACAAAACAAAAAGATATTATATTCCAGCAATTACAAAACCCATGGACAGCAATTTTAATTTATGTGTTTGGGCAAAAGTGAAAAAAAAAATTGGGTACATGTTTCAGGTGATGGCCATGTCCTTGAGGATAGTGCATATCCTTGCCTTCCACAACTTATAGCTCCCTACAAGGATAATAGATATTTAACTCGAGCGCAAAGGAGTTTCAATAGGGTCCATAATCTCTGCAGGATTATAGTAGAGCATGCTTTTGGCTGTCTCAAGCAGCGGTTCAGGTAGCTGTATCATTTTAAACTGAGGGAGATGCAAAGAGTTGTTCTACTCATTCATGCATATTGTGTTTCTGCACAATCTTGCAGATGAAGTTGATTTATCACATCTGGAACCACTTGAAAGAGATGACCATCCCGATTGAAATCCGAGGCAATTACTTGACTACAGACACAGAGCTGGTGACTTAATGCCCATGGAAGAAGATGGTAATTCCGATGAGACAGTTCGAGAGAGAGACGTCAGAAATGAATTATGCCCTCAGTTGGCTATAAGGGAATAGTGGGCTCTGCCAGTTTTCTTGTACATCTTGTACAGTAGATCAGCCAGTATGTTCAAAAGGCGGTCTTTTGTTTTTCACATTTATAAGAAAAGTACTAGGTAATAATTTTTATTGTTACAAAATGGTAATTATTGTTACGATAGGGAATTCTTTTGAAACTTCTAGCAGTACCAGCATTTAAAGCTTACTTGTTTGTGTTTATTCTCTCTTGAACATGATTTATTTTGGCAGTCATTTAAAGCCCCTACTATAAGAAGTAGCTAGCATTGTATTTTAGTACATCACCTAGAAATTTCAATTTATTTACTTTATTTGTTTACAGTATCACACATTTGTACAGTAATGTTATTTTTGTTTTGTTTCTACGTTGACTGGTCTCAAATGTCTTTGGAAATGTTAAATTTTTATTGACATTTTCTCTTTGCTCTTTACCTAGTGTTATCACTATAGTTTTGCTACACTTAGCACCATTGCCAGGCATAGATATTGCATGTGATACTTTATTCTAAATTTTATTTCTGTACTTTATTAGACCAGATATGGTTGACAGCTTGGAAAAGAGGGTGTTCACATGTCAGGCATAATTATATCTTGCAATATATGTTTACTACTTTTTGGGAGCCTTGAGTGATGGCAACACAGCCTGTACATTTTAAAGTATCAGATAATTTCTGTGGACATGATATTGGTATATAGTTACTTTACTAAATTGGAGACACATCAATAAGTAAAAATCCCCACCAGCTAATAACATTTTAATTTCATCAATTAAAGCAGTTACGGGTGCCACCATAGTGCAGACAATATTTCTACGTTACTTTCTTAAATTTGTTTGTTATCGATTGAACCGTGTTACAATCAACATTATTTACTTCCCACATAAATTTAATTGCAAATTTCAGACCATAACTTTTCAAACCCAGTGCCCACTTTATAGATAACAGTTCATATTTTGCCAACCAAGGTCAGGAGGATAAAAAAACTACAGTATGCCAATGTACAGACAGTGAAAGTATTCTCAAACATGTGGATGCTGTCAATAGGACACACAACTTTGCAATTTCACAACATTTTCTCTTAACATGCTAAGAAGTGAAGATTAATAACAAATTCATTGATTGGTCACTAATTGCATTGTATTTATTATACACAACAATCCTAATATGGGGTGAGACTGATGTATACTTAAATAACTGCCGTAAAAAAACTCTTACTAACCCAGAAAAGTCACTCTGCCAATAGACTTATGATAGATATTTCAAAAACCAAATCTATAGGATTTAAGATAATCTCAAAAAGACATCACCTCTCAGTCCATACAGATAAAGAAAGCAAATTAGCAAATACAGTACAAACTACCAAATTATTGGGTGTAGATATTGACAACAAATTACAGTGGACAGGGCCTGTTGTCACTGTATAATTACCTATGGATTTGAAGTATGGGGATATACCAATAGTTTGTGCGATAATTTTTGATCTTAAAAAAAATTCGTAAGAATAATATGAAAAAATACTAAAATACATTTCAAACAAACCGCAGTATACATAATCACAACACAATAAAGCTAAAACATATGAGTATACACCAACATAACATACCACAACACAGTACGCATGGGGCAGTCTAACGCCCTCTTTAATTTTATTCCAGAATCATTGTCCCAAACATTAAATACAAAAATATTTACAACTGAAATGGAAATATTATTTCTTAACAATTACTTTTACAGTATACAAGAAATCAGACAACTTGAAATGCATAAGTAGTAAAATAGTTCCGTAGGGCGAGTGTTGTAGAAATTGCAGCATCACACAACAAAGAATTTGATTCCTGTTACAGTACCAGTGTTGCGAGAGCCCTGCCATTTTCAAGCAATAGTTTAGAACTCAAATGCTGGGAATTTGCTTACCCATTTGTAACAAAATCCACGCAGCTGCCAAGCCTCAACTTAAGATAATCACAGATCCTAACCACATTCATCAGCTATACCAGCTAATTTTAAATTTTCTCGCTCTGTCCTAGTTCATCACCCGACCACTACGTTTACTACTAACAGCGCCCTTTCACCATACTGCAGTGTCCTACAACTTGCCGCCAGATGAAGCTGGTTTAACCAGCGAAATGTAGCAATCGCTCAATCACATGAAAAATGTATTTTGTGTGTGTGCGGCTGTCGGCAGGTTCTACAATGAGAGTACTTGAATTATAGACTATTACTCAGTATAGGTAATATGGGTATATACATTGAATTTCATAAGGTGCCTCATCTAAAGGGATTGTCAAATATGTGTGTTTGTGTGTCACAGTAACTCTTTTGAGAGATGACACCTAATTTACAGTTCAGAACTATAATGTAAATTTGTGTTGTTAATTTGTACCTTATTGGTTTACAGCATTGTGTAATCGTTGCTGTTGTACAGTGTATAGGATTAGCGTCTGTTTACCTTCTATTATAAAAACAGTATACAACGTACTTGACATGCTCTATATCCCCTTAATGGGGATCTCCAGAAAGAAAATCAATTCAAAAGACATAATATTTTTTTACAGTGCTACTACTACTCATGGTTTTATTCGCTATATAAAATAGCATCATTTCCACACAAGTACATAAGAAGAGAATTTGGGGGGGGGGGGGGGGGGTGCTCTTTATATTCTGAGAATCTTCCCTTTTAGTTTGGGAATGCTCAGCTTATTCGATGTTTCAGCTTTATGAACAGTGTTATGGCTGCAGTTTTATCTGAGTTCGTGAAAGTACAGTCCATCATGGACAAGATAACTTATTTGCAAATTGTAATACTTATACTTACAGTATAAAAATGATACGAAACTTGCAATGAAGCTGACGAATAACACCTGGATTTTTAAAAGACTTCTACAAATTTTTAGGATATTTTACCTGGATTTTACAAACCCACATTCTCAATTTTTTAAAAGTTGGAAATTTTTACACAAATACGTGGTCTTTGAACATGTTTGGTTAACTCTTACAAAATTTATAACAATGAAAACCATAACAGTGAATTCTTACATTTACGAAAAAAAGTAGTGTTAAAAAATTACCAAATATTATTATCCCTATCTATAGACCTATATAAACGTCACATGTAACATAGAAATTAATTATTCCTTGCACTCCAGTATCTTTTCCAACAATTCAATTTACTTACTGAATAACTGGTTCCGCTCAAGTAGTGTGTTGGCTTTCGCCTATTGTTGGATTAAACGTTCAGAGTGTTCCAGCATTTTGGAATGAACATCTTCTTTCCCCTGCACATTTTTTCAAGAACCTCTGTTTGAATGTGCAGCACTTCTTTTACTGCACTTACTGCAGCATTTACTATCCCATGCTTGACGTGAGTTTTGAAGTTTGGAGGAGAGACGCTTTTTTTGGATGCACAGGACAGAATAGGCTGAGGAGAATCACTAGTGGATGCTGTACGGAGGGCTATCAAGTTGAGGGTTTGTACATTCTGTTGCTACTGGTTCTTCAGTGTGTTGTTGTGGTTCACTTTCTTCATCAGCAATACCCTTCATCTTTAGCACCTCTTCACGGTTGATGAGACCTCGACTCCCAGATACCACCTTGGGTATAATGTTGTGCCTAGATTTAAACATTTCACAAACTTTCTCTTGGTACAGCATAGCCCTTCTCCCTATCCCAATTTTGTTTGTGTTCTTTATGAACGTTTTCATGGATCGCTGTAGCGTTTTTTTTTACCTGTTTTCTATTTGTTTTGCTGTCACTGCATAACCAAATTTATTCATTGCAATAAAAATGGCCAAAAACATTTGTTCTTGTGTACATATAAGTCCTTTTTCCATTAGGGCACATTTTTCCTTGTAGAGCGAAAAGAATAGTTTCGCAGGTGCATCATGCCACACAAAATCTCCTTGCTGTGGCTGAACTTCCACATTAAGTGATGTGGAAATTGACCGTCCAGCTTCTGGCTCAGTCGCAGCAGAGCATCCAGTTTGTGCTTGTGAATGAGGCATCGCAGGAGAACAGTCTGGAAGCACTTCCGAATTAAGAAGTGTGCCTGTTTCACTTGCAGCCATGCTCCCATCCAGTACGAGTGTCACTGTCACTCCAACATTCAATTGAAGCATTCGTTGAGAAAAGTCAACCATATTCATTGGTATTGATAAGTGACTGCCATCTGAAAAACATGAATATACAATATTGCTGTAGTATAATATTTTGGTACGTATACACTCAGAATTTTTTTAATTCGCTGTAGGGTCACTTTTCTGCCAGTTATATGTGATTCAATTGTAACAGTAAAAACATAATTTTGCATGTTGATGTTGACTATTTATGCATCACTGAAACGAAACTGAAATTACTTTGAAGGACTCCTAACAATTCTTTTTATTTTTACATACATTCCATAAGATAGGTTGTGGGGATTACATGTCTAGCCGACAGCCAAATCATACGAGATGGTACCATAATTGACACAGAATCAATAACTAGGAAGAAACCAGCCATGCTGTATGCTAGGGGACCACTCCAGAATGCATCTGGAGTGCTATTTGAAAAACCATATACAACTGAAACAAAGATAGCTCAGCTGGAAATTCAGTACAGGTCCTTCCAAAATAGCCCTACACAGTGCAGTGTTAGGCTACCGCCTGTGTGGATGTAGGTATATAAATGAGTTTTACATCTTGGTAACTTGATGTAAGTACTTTATTATTTACACTTCTGGAAATAAATTTGAAAAAATGTTTTGTGGGTTTGATAATTTCACATTCAACAGATAGATAGAGGAAGAAAGTAATGTTTGTTTGCAAGCACACTTGGATGATATATTTAAATTGATTGTATTACATTTATAAATAGCCTTTGTATTTCAAGTAATTAATGTACTTATTTCAATAAAAAGTAACATGTTAGTGAATATAAATTTTTTTCCTTTCAATACCCCCACATTATTTTGTATACCATGTGCAAATTATTTATTGCCAACTGCAATGCCTTGAGAACTGATAAAGAGTGATGGGAGTGAGTGTGGTGTGTAGGAAGTTGCAACCCTCCCCCTTGGAAATTATAGCAACATTGATCAATTCCATCTGGGAGAATAACTGAAACACATGTATAAGTGAGAAGGTACCTTAAAAGTAGGCCTATAACGCTTTTGGATATATAAGCCAAAAGAACATTCGAAAGTAAAGGGGTATAGGCTGTTTATGTTAAAATGAGCACTTGAGAACCTTTGAAATCTCTACTCAAGATTTACTTGTATGCAGTTTGTGTATTCTTCCACCTTATGTAAAATTAGCATTGCCATGGGCCTGATCACTTTATTCATGCATTGGTCTAGTGCAACCGTGAAATTATTAGAGAAGAAAATGTTTTGCAAATCTGGTCATTTTTACACTTTGATGCATTAAAAAAAAAAACAAAGCAAAATAAATAATTTAAGTTAGCTCACATGGTTACATGCTACTTTTCATTCGACATTAAGATATGGAACTACTTTCCTTTCATCGTTACCAGCTGTACTGTGGCAAGTCAATCAGTGTGACCGCTAAAATATATGCAGGTAGGTCTAGAGACGTTTCTAAGGCTGATTAAAAAAGTACTTATGTTGTCGTGAAAAGCCTTTACCAGATCAGACTCGTCCAAAAAGAGGGCACATGTAACAGGCATTAAAAAAAAACCTTGGAAGTAAATGATGCAAAGAAAAATTAAATTTTTTATACTAATGTATATATATATACTTTATTATCTTGTAGTTCAGCAAAAAAATTCACAACAGTCAACATTGCTTCTGAAAATGAATTCAAACATTTTAAAACTAAATTAAATAATAATCTGGTTCATACCGGACATAGATAGTAATTTCGTATTGTATAGTATGCAGGCACTACGAAATAAGTGGCAGAACAATATGAAATGATAATATTCACACTGGCTGTCTTTCAATGAAAAAAGCAAATATTTGACATCTTATTATAAAACCTGGCCGGACAGTTTTCAAGGCGGCAAAAAAAAGGCATGTTGGGGTGAAAGAGGATAGCTGGTAACCCTACTAGCATCAAATATTGTAAAATTGGCTATGCAAAGACAGTCGTAATTTCGACATAACCCTAACATTGCGACGCCTGATAAAACAAAACCTAACTTATTGCCAATGTCATTGGTTATTAGGGGCGATTGAGTGTCAATATTATTGCTTTGCACATTAAAGTGGCCTGTGAATGGTTATGACAAGTATTTAATAATCACTGCGACTTTAATCATTTCAACACTTGCCTTCAAGGATGAACGTAATATTTTCACCATTATCTGAAATGAAATGTCCTTCAGCAGTTCTCATAGGATGGCCAAACATATTCGCAAATAAATAAATGTGACCGAAAAGCAAAACTAGCACTAGCTCGCGCAGTCCAAACGATAAACAAACAAATTTGGCGCATTTTGTTTCTTGCTCTCGATCTCTCTGCTCCTCTGCTCTTCCTCGAAAGCAAGAGCAGAAAGTGCATGCTCTTTGTGAGAAAAGTAGCAGTGCTCCTGACGCCCGAACAGCCATCCAAAAAAAATCTCTTCCGTCCAAACGAACGCTCAAAATGAAAAGGAGCAAGAAAAGATCAGGAAAAGAGCAGTAGTAGAAAGCTCAGGTCACCCGAACAAACCTAGTATAGGCTTGGAGTCCCTGCAGGGACTCCAAGCCTATATGTGATGCACCCTATATGTGATGAGCACCGTTCATTGCATTGTTTGGAGTGCAGTGAATAAAGAATACATCGACAAAGACTTTATCCTGTCTTAAGAAATTGACATAATTCCAACAACAATGTAATAATAGGTTGTTATGGTATTTGCATGTTTGATATTTTCTTGATTTCAACAACCTTTCTAAGACTTACTGTTTGCTTTGATTTGTTTCTTCCAAATACTAAACACAAAAAAATTGCAAGTAGTAAACAAATCATTAATCTTTTTCTTCTCTATTTGGTTTTTATATTTTTATTGCTATTTGTTTTATTAAACTAGGAAAACTTTATATTATACATTTTAATAGAGTTGGTATATGGAAATAAATGTATTTAGTAAACATTAATTTGACGAGTTCAATCGGGGTTGGGGTAGACTTTACATGCTCGTACTTTCTGATCTTTTCTTGCTCCTTTTGAAAATAAGAGTCTAGCCCACTTAAAACACATAGATTCAGACGACCAACCATAGTTCTAATTGTTTGCATAAATTGGGAGGAATCGGTTAATTGTTTTCCGAGATATAAAAATCATTATTTAACTAAATTTTTCTTGTGGCACTATCTTACAAAAAGGATGTATAATAGAGGTTCGGTGTAAACACAATTTATTTCGTTAATTAATTGTTATGTTTTATTCAACCACGTACTGTTAAGCTACAGTATTCGTCGGTTTACAAAAAATGTGACTCGCACATCAGTTCTATATACGTCAACATTGGAAGAAATAAAAGTATACTTAGCAAAATTTAATTATATAAACAAATATTTTTATCCTACTTACATTACAAACAGTATATTCTAATCCGGACTGCTTGAGACATAGTTAGTTTTCCATTATACATATATCAATTACGAATTACTCGTTAAGGAATATCCATAGACCTACTACAGCGACGTGTATGTGAGTTTGCTTTGATTGGATTCAAATTCTGGCCGTGAGTCATTCCAGAGTTTACATGCTAAATAGCTACATACGTGAATGGTTTTCAGTAAATAGCAGTACCTTGAATGGGGACGCTTAGTTTATCTTTGTGAGGAAATGTCTGTGAATAAGTGCAAGCTGCGTTAATTTATTCAGGGGATAATTTAATTGTTTATATCTACCTCTGTCTGACATATTGGAGCAGTCTTCTATTTTCCATATCCAGCCAGCCAGAGCTAGTTATATGCTCTATGCTCTCTTCTCTTAAAATCAAAGGTGAATGGAAGACAAGCATCCTGTAGGTAGCTCAGGTATTCTATATGTCAGAGAATCCTTTATTCTTATAAACAGGCCTGTGCAACAGTTAGAAGTAAACAGAAACAATAAGTAGGTCACACATGTAGATGTTTTGCTCGTCAGTAAAATATGTTTGAATATTTTAACGTACTTGATCCATAATCCTCAAAGTTTATTTCATTATTTTTTTGTTTACTGGGTGCACTTGTGTTTTCTTGATGGCCTGTTATGTTCAAATTTTCATGTAAGAACTTTTATTTGGATTTATTTTAAGGCTGTTTTCGCTCCACCACTTCTTAATTCTCTCAAGAGCTCCCTTTACTATTTCTATTGCACCAGTTAATCATTCGGCTAGGATAAGATGTACAATTTGGTGTCATCTGTATATTGATGACACGGAAGGTACACGTGGAAGATCATGTGAGTGTTTTTGTGTGTGTGTATATATATATATAGAAACAGAGATAGAGAATAAAATCGGCCAGAAGAGAGATTTCTGTGGCACTCCATCCCTGGTGACTTCACCATCCTAGTAATTTATTTCGTGAAACGTTATTTATTATACAATTTGATTTGTGAACGAATATTAAAATACTTTCTTGCCTATTTAACAGAACAATGTTTAAAAGGCCATACTGCTTAATTTACCCAGTAAGCTTACATACTATATGGTATCGAAGGCTTTAGAAAAGTCTAAAAATATTACAAATGTTGTGATAAATTCGTAACAAAGGTTGTACTTAGTAGAGTAAAAGTAGTCAGTTAACACTTGGTTACTAAAGCACCACGCACGGGCGCCACTGTAATAAATTTCGTATGAATTAGGACTTTTAAGAGGAAATATGTAAATGTAACAACCAAGATATTCGTAAGTAGGGAAACTTTGATACCTTGTGTTGTGTAGGTGTCAATGCCATAGGATTATTACCATGTATGACTTAACACTCGTGTAGTGCAGTAGAAATTCCTGGAACACTGAAATAGGGCATAGAAGACACTGACACTCAAAATACCTTGAAGTGTCTTTCGAATAAAGAAACACTTCATCTATAAATATTTGCATTTAAATGAAATAAATTTTTTCATCATTCAACATTAAAAATAAAAGGAAACCAATACTTTCAAAGTCTTTTAATTTAAATCAGAAAAGAGAAATTAATAACTTAACTGTTTAGCTGTGTGAAAAACAGTTAACTAAATTATGCTCTGCAAGTAGATTAGAATACTGAAATACTACCACCATTAGAACAAAACATTAACTAATCAGAAACAAAATAAAATAAACTGACAAGTAAAATATCTTTAAAGCTGCTTTCTATAGTAGAAAAAATAAGACGTAGTTCAAATAAACTGTGTTAGACTTGAAGTGTTTTTGGTTTAGTGCCTTTTAATAGAAGTTTATACCACGAGCTCAATTCAATCTATTATGTTCAAAGTTCTGATTCCTTTCCTACATAATAATTAGAATAGCAATCCTAATGAAAAGTAAAGTCAAAGTTCACCAAAAATAACAAGGATGAATTATTTTTCACTCCAAATCAAATTAAAGTTAATGTAAGTTTAAGTTTGCTCCGGACACTAACTCAAGTCAGGTCAAGCAGGACCACTGGACTGATTCGCTGATTACCGATTAACATTGGAATCCAGCAACTATTTCTTGAATAATTGTAGCATCTATCATTATTAAAATCAGGAGCATTAAACAAACTGAAGAGAACGCTACTAGGCACAAGTCCATTGGCCTGAGATACGACGGCATCACCTTACTTATTGTATCGTAGCATACGCCTCCATCATGGCGTCTCGACGCCGGTAGCGTCCATTGTGGTCGGCAGCATCCACTAATAAAAATAAACTGTAAATTCTAAACTTACCTCTCTTCCCGATATGACTATGCTAGCCCTAGCAGAAACTAACTTCTGGGACAAAATAAGTCCACCTAAGTTATGCTGATGCCGGGGATTTCGCCCTCGAAATACCGGCTTCGTACCCAGAAGCACCTACTTCCTGCAATCAATACTGTAATGGAGCTCATCTACGTCCAGTCTAACTAGACATAACTAAAGCTAAAACATAAAAAGAAGCACAAACTATAAGTAAAACAAAATTAATAGTCTTTAAATTAAAATAATAATTTATGAGGCATGAAAAATCATAATTAATATATAATTAACATACTCAAGTTAAGTTACCAATTACTCAGAATGATACACTATATTACCATAGAGTAACATAAATAAACGTAAAAAGAATGGTGGATCCTAATTCATGTTAAATATTAAAAATAATGAAATAAATGTAAAATGTTCAGGAGGACTCAAATTAAATTAAGAATCAGAAATCGAATGTATGTACTTATTACCATGCAAGTATTTAGAACATAGAAATGATTGATATACCACAATGTATAAAATGTATATAAACGTGCATAAATATATACACACACACACGTACACACGGAAAGTAAGTGTCTGCGATGAGGCTGGAAACCAGATAGTTTTTTTTTCTAATAGAAATCATTCGCATTTAAGTATTCTGCTAATTGTACATATTACTTTGCCAAGGAATTTTGAGACGCAGAATTTTTATAGTAGATCTAAGGCCCTAATATTTTATTTAGTTTTGGATTTTTGCACTTGGTTTAGACAACACATTTGTTATGTTGTTTTGATGCATTTTACATTTATCCACAATTGTTCGAGTCTGTTGTTAACTGCGGTATTCTTTTTGTCGATTAATTTTTAACTAAATTGTTGTGATACACGCCAATTCATCGCCCACAGCGTCCGCCTACCCTGTCTCGTATATTAAATGTGTAACCTGTTATTTCCACTAACGCTATAATCCTATAAATACTGCCGGACGTAGCCACGTTTCTCTATTGCAAAGATGTGTCCTGTGTCATTTGTCTCTATTATGTTCCTATTATCTTCTGTGCTCATGCAAGGAGCATACGAGTACAAAGTCGCAGCTCAACGAGAGAACCTGTCGTATTCATTTGTTTGCCAAAGTTGTTTCTACCGTGCTGCCTATACATTCGGACAGAGTTAAGGCCCTTGCGCTTTCCAAAACTTTCAACTAAATTGTCGATACACAATACAAACTTAAAGTCGAAGTTCAGACAATAAAAAATTTGGCTTGCGATTTTCGTAAAAATGCCCATCTTGTAATGTATATAATTGTAAACACCCAATAATGTAATATTTATAATTATGTTTTTATTATTAGCAAAGGCCTTTATATCACAATTTTATTTCAAACAAAAAACAAACATGTGTTTTCTTTATTCACAAGTATCAGTTCATTGACTTTCTCTTCACATAACATTCCTTTCGTTATTTCTTTAATTTTGACAAGACAAACTTACTAAAGCTCGATTCGGTATACCGAAATTAAAGTCGCCTTACAGTAAAATTCATCCCATATAACCTTTGATTCTCAGCAAAATGGCCGTTCAACTTTTCACTTTACGTTTCAATTTTTCAAAATCGTGAATTCGAGAGTCCTTAACAGTACCATTTTGTCAACCTCCATAGGAAACATGTCGAGAAGCAAACATGGAGTCAAAACGTAAAGTCAAATGCTAAGGTTTTCTATAGTGTTAAGGGTGTTAAACCAAAAAATATTTACTTTTGATGTTGGCAGACAACACGTCTTTGCCAATTATTTTTTATGCTGGCCTAATTTTTCCGGGCAAAATTATTGATTCCGTCATTTAGCACAGTTATTTCACACCATAAATAAATCTGTGAGAATAAAAATCATAATTTAATGGATGTAACAATATTTAATTAATGGATTCATGCAAGCATTCACAAAAATGCATGTGGCACAAACTAACAGATTAGAGAGAAAAGTAGAGAAATACGATTGTGTCCCCTCAAAATGAAAATAAGTAACCAAGCACATGTTTCTGCAATATCTAAAAAGAAAAACGACATAATCGTTCATTGTATATCTATGCGAAGCGCAAGTAGTAAATATCATATTTAAACATGGAACAATTTTTTTTGTAATGTCGAAGTTAAAAGACCGTAGAAGCTGGACTCCAAGTATCTCCGGTAAGGATTTGTTTTTCCTTCGAGTTGACAGGGCCTGCTGTATTGTATTGGGTAAAACTTCGGGAAGCTATCCCGAGTACCTGCAGATGGTGAAAAAGGGAGGGAGGATCGGTCAAGCATGATATCCGTGCAAAGAATAAAGAAGGAGAAAGATAATGGTGGGGGGGGGGGGGGTGGTGGTATGAAATGATAATCAAACCGAAACCATGGAATGTATGCCTGCGGGAAGGTGAGCAGGTGGCTTTGCTAGCTATTCTCATATTCGTGTTTTTAGTCTTGAGTCTTTGGATGCACAAAGATAAACACTAGTATAACTAGCTGTTTCTTTTAGTTTTCTTAACGCAATTCTAATTAACTCTATATATACGTAAAAACTAATAGTTTCACCTGTCTTAAGATCATAATTTCAATGACACATAGGCTGTTTACCTACACAACCGATACTGGAATAAAAGGTAACTTAAAGAACTGCTGTCCGTAATTTATAAGCCTTCCCTATTGAAAGATAAACAAACAAACACTACAGATGCTATTACTGAATACAGGTATTGAAATGTTTATATACCTAGGTAATAATAGTGCTTATTGATATACCTAAATTATTTATAAAATAAAAGTTGGGTACCAAAATAGTAACGCGACATAAAAACTAAAAATTATAATATCACAGTATGATGTTGACACACACTAAATTACACATATTCAGATTTAAACGATTAATTACTCATGCTCATGCAATGTCATTTACAAGTTGGGAGTATTATATATAACATATATAATGCATATATATATAGTGTGCACACATGCATATTAAAATAATAGGCTGACAACAATTTTTTTACAGTTTTAGTTTTCAAAATTGTTGGCAACCTATTATTTTAATATGCATGTGGGTACACTATATATATATATATATATATATATATATATATATATATATAGTGTGCACACATGACAGATTAATATTCATAGAAAAATACTGAACTTGCTGTAGTGAACCACTATAACAATATAGTTCAGTATTTTTTTTATGAATATTAATCTGTCATATAGGCCTATGTTTTGGACTTTACCATATTGTATTTGTTTACATTTTTCAGTGAATAATAATTTTTAGCCCCTACCATTTCATTTTCAGTAAAGTTAAAATTACATATTAATTATATTGTAAACCACCCATCCATTTTCTTTTATTAAGTTCTATCCTATGTCTCGATAGTATCCTGAGATATGGTATGTTCTAACCTAAAAACTTTAGAGATTAAATTTATATAATGTTTAATAGTGTTTTTGTTTTCCAATATTATTATTATTCTCAATTTTTTAAGTGTAATTATTTCTTTCTCTTTATTTTTTCTGGTATTTAATATTTTTGCTCTTTTATTACTTATTTCTACAGGAAGCAGTACTCTATGTTAGGATAGTTCGATAGATAGTTGCTGGAAGTCACTGACTTCTGGGAGAGACCTTTAAAAGAGCGGCATGCCTAAATTTCGCTGGGATTTTATCCTTAAAATCCCCCGCGCCATTCTAAGTTTGCGCTGAAGAGTTGATCCCAGAGGTTAAAGTATAGGATTTGGAACCAGCCAGGAAAGCAGAGGGCTGAGTTTCAGAAGAGGGAGATGTATTTTTGAGTGGTTCCATACTACCGAAAGACACCGAACAGCAAAGACCAGCAATTCACACAGGTGACACTAGCTCTTTACTAAACCTTGAGGCCCACATTTTGGTCAACCGGTGTAATATTTTGGTACACCGAGATTCAAAGTTCATTGATCATGAATTTTAAAGAAGTACTCAATCATGAATATTTTAATTAGGATGATAAACCATTGATCCATGCTCACAAGACTGAGTTACTGTCGGAGCATATATTTGAGAACCGTGAGAAATTTTTAAAAACATTTAAATTTCAAATAAGAATTAACACAAGGAGATTTTAAATAAGAAAGAAGTTGAACCTTTCCCAATTTAGAAAAGTGAAAATTTTTAATTTACCATTCATAGTTTGGTGGAGCTCTAGAACATTTTCCATACTCAATTTATGTGCGGTGAACCATCTTTAAACAGAAATAACTATTTGTCAACGTAATTTTTGGAAAACCAAGCAGCAATAAATTTTATTTATTTTACTAATTTATTCTAATTAGTATTGTGAGGATTGTGGTGTCTCGTAGGTATTAAACTCCTATTTGAAATAAAGCTTAGGTAGTTTCCTCATAAATTAACCTCAAATATAAAAGTAATCAGAACGTTCAATTTGTTCTCAGCAGATGTGCTTAAATTCAAAGATGCATATAATAACTGATTTTAATAAAATATGTTAGTTGCAATTATCTTTTGCTTTCAGTTGTGTTTGGTGTGTAATGTTTATGTATGGAATTGTTAGTTTAAGATCAACTGACATTCCTGGAATGCAAATACTATAGGGGTAAGACAGAAGAGAGTTTGCAGTTCCAACGAGATGGCATTGAGTAAAGTATACATTTCACTCCTTCTAAATATTACATAAGTTACACGTAAATTAACATTAAAACTCATTTATAAAGCGATAAAGTAATCAGTCTGTATGACAATAGCCCACACCGATGATAATGAAACGCATCACGATTACATCTGCCCTCTGGATGACACCAGATATAGTCTATTTGCGGTTTCTTCGCCTTTTTTGAATCAAACCTTTGAAAAATCTCCTCATGTATGACGTGTTTAGTTATTTCCATCATATACCATATACTACAAGCATTTTATACTTGTGTTAGTTAGAGTTACTTTTTTTCCTATTAAATTGAAATCTTATTCATATTTTATCTAAAAATTAAAATGCTTCCTTTATAAATAATTTGAATTATATACAGTGAGAAAACTTGTGTGTTGGTAGCACCTAGGGAGAAATAGTTCTTATGTAATATACTGTTATAGGCAGTTCATGGTAAACTGAGCACTTTTGAGACCGTAATTACTTTTTACTTTCAGTCATTTTTTATCCTTTAACCACCTTTCTTAAATAAATAGGTCCGTTTAAGTAATGAACATGGTGTGTATATTCCACCGCACTCGGAAGTTAGTGTTTAAAGCAAAAATAAAATATACTTATTTGCTATTATTCTAAATGAGAAGGCTTTCAGAAGTGCTCACTTCACCGTGAATAGCCTTTACACTGAGTGCGCACGAATTCAGTGTATTGTCCTTTGCTGTAATTTTACAGACTTAGTTAAGCTTAGTTTACACGAAGCGGAGGAATATCTTGGAAGTAGAACTTTAGCAGGGCTTCAGAAAAGTAAGTAATCATGAATGGATTATATACTTAACTGGATGCAACTTTGTGATTCAGCCATGGCTAACCTTCACAAAGAAAAAAAAACTAAATATCTGTGCAGCTGATGTTGGTAGAAACCTTACACATTACAAGCAAATAAGAAGTAGGCGCAACAGTTAGAAATAAAATGCTAAAAAAAATTATTTCTGCTCGTCAGAGCACTCTTATAATGAGAATATAAACATGTGGGGAATACCCCATAAATAAAGAGCAGTGGAAAATAATATCAAGCAAATGAGTTCAATTATTCTGCCAAACAACTTAAATCGTTAATTTACTAATGTAAATTGTAAATACCAGGGCATACAGAAAAAAAATACTTACAATGTATTTCTATTTCCAACAGAACATATAGTTCAATTGAGAGATTTGGACAGCTCTTAACAACAAGGTCTTGAGAGCTGATGCAGGTGAACTGAGGTGATAATGGAGCAGTGTCAGAATGAGGTGAAGGGCTATGCAGATAGTAGATATTGTATTATGTTGATGAATTTCACTTTTTGATCGCATTTTCTTTTAGTTTATCGGTAACATGAAAAAGAATCTCAAAAACTTGTTGTCCTACAAGGGCTAGTATGTTTTCAGACTTTAAGAGATGCCTGCAAGAATTTATATTTATCTTGTTGCATAAAATTGTAACAACTTTTTTGGAAGGTCAATATGCTTTTACTGGTGGTTGAAATGGCACCACTAAGTGATGTTAATACAGCATAAAAATTACCTAAATGCGCTTGTTCGGGGGACTCTTTGGTTATTATTGTTGACAGATGTGTGAAAGAATAATATGATATAATAAGTCTATTAGTTCTGTAATTTGTGTGTTATTTTCAATTTTAACGACTTTCAATATGTAGCCCAAGAAACTTTGTAACACTACATTGATAATTTTCATTACAGCATAGGAGATTTTCAGGTCTAAGTTTATTAGCTGTAAGAAACTCCATGCAATTTGTATTTTCCTTGTTAAGAATAAGTATATTTGCTCATAACCAATAAGTTAGATTGTGTGTGTAGTTATAAAAAACTTGGAAAAAGTATAATGTAAGGGTACAAGCCTGCAGTTTTCTGCTATCGCCTTTTTTTTTTTTTTTTTTTATATTAACTTGATTGTCGACTTCGTTTAGGCAAATTTACACAGTACAACATGCTGTTACAAATAATGCAGTGCAGACACACCTGCCAAAACAAAGTTATTTGCCCTTTGTCACCGATGTAATCGGTAAATGCTGCATTCTTGGACAAAAGGGGCAGCTAGCAAGTGTAACGGGAATGGATTAGATTTACTGCGGTTGAATTTTAATTTTTTTAATACGGCTTTGATTGCACTTTATTTTGGTTGGCAAAATATACACAAAAATACCATTCTTTTAAAACGAAGTCAATATGTAGGTACAAAAGCGTTTAGCTTTTTTGATTTAAAAAATTATTATAAGACATATAAGCTCTCATATTACAAATTGCTACTTTTCCTCAATCTAAAAATTAACAAGTTTAAAACATCTCATGTACATGCCGTGTTCTTTTTACTTTGTATTGGTGTCAAAGGTTAAAAATCCCAACTCCATACGCAGTAACATTTTTTAATGACCTGATACCGATTAGGATGCAATGGGTATGGACTGAATCTGAACGACTTAATGAGTTTATAGAAGTAATTCCTGTAGTGGCGCAAGCCAATACCGCATTTGTATCGATATCAATCTGGTTTTTCTTAACTCTGCGATTTATATTTTGAAACTTTTCATGTTGCGCCTTAGCCCATGCAAAACAGATGGCATTCTGAAAGCATCGATGATTTTACACGAACAACTTTTTTATCATAAGTATCGTAGTGTATAGAGCCTGCTAAAGGCTGTATAGGCCTGCTGTAAAAAGAAACTGTGCAGATGAAGGTTCAAAATTTCTACTCCATTGGGAAATTTTATACAATAACGTTTAAGGAAATATTAATCTATGTATTCAGATTTTGAGAGTGGAGATTCAAGAAGACTGACATCATAGCTTCCTCTATTGAAGTGTGTTTTAAACGTTTTTCAAAAATACTTATATTTAATTATAATTGCAACTATAAAAACATTATTCCTTTTTCCAGCAGCACAACTATATTACATGTTGTTCAAGGTAAACTGAGCATTTCTCAAAGCCTTAAGATCTACTTGTTTGCACATTGTGTATTCTTCCACCAAATGTACAATTAACATTGTCATGGGCCTGATCGATTTATTTATGCATCGGTCGAGAGAAAATGTAAAATTATTGAAAAATATTTTTTTTGTAAATTTATTAGTTTTTAAACCTTTAAGCAAAAAATAAAAACAGAAAACGAAAGAAATTATTTCAGCATTCATTGATATATATATAAAAAAATACTTTCAATTCAACTTTTAAAAAATGTCACTACTGTACTTCCTCTCCATCGGTCCCAACTTTACTGAGCACATGCCAGGTAATGTACCGAGAAAAATGTATGCTGGTATCGGCAGCGACATTTTTCAAAGTTTGATTTCAAAAGTGCTCAACTAGCCGTGAACAGCCCGTACCACTTGGACAGATATAGCTGCTTACTGCCTATGCACATGCAGCTCTTTCAGTTAAACATTTCTTTCCACATGTTCAGTTCCAAAGATATTCATTCACTTTTAAAATAAATTATATTGATCTCACTGTTGTTAACTAATAAGCCTTGAAATGCTAAAATCTCTTACCTTTCGTATTTTCCCTGTTTCTTACATGCGAATATATGTAATATGGTAAATATATTTATTTAACTAGACCCCACAACAATAACTTATTTTGCACAAAATTATTCACGCAATGTAATCTGCTGTAAATTATCAACTTTATAATTTAGCTTCATTAATGCCGGCTATATTTATTCATAGTTACTTGCTAATGTTTGCAGTAATGAAAAATATTAATTTCCCGTACAACAATGATCTAAATGATAAATGAAATTAGTGTCGTTGTCTTCGGATAGAAAAACTATTTACCTATCTAATTTGTTTGTAGAGCATTACTTTTCCGTTGTCTATAGTATGGCTTTGCTATCCTTCTATGCTCTACGGAATATATATATATATATATATAATTATAGTTTACACTTACCAGAATTAAACCATCTGCTTCTTTGCTGTGCAGAAGTTTTGTCATGCAACAGAGCTATTATACGGGATATGCTAATAAGGTAATATATACATACACAAATATCAGCAGCTTAAAAAAATTTTAATTGCTGATCTTACGTGACATAAACGAACATATCGTAAACTTGACAACGGCACTTGAGTCATGTTCAGCTATCAAACTGATTTTATTCACTATATTTTTAATGAAATACGCAATAACAATATTACGATGATTATCAGATGTGCTTACATATTTTGTTAACAGTTCGGACTATGTAAGTTATGTTTTAATAGCAATAAACAAAATTCCGAAGCAATATATGTGCGTATTTTACAATCACATGCTAAATAAAAAATTTCACAATAAAATCATCTCTGCACAAAAATGTTTTTGGAGCATTGCATAAGAATACTCGGAAAGGTTTTGAAAAAGAGTGGGACATAAATCAACTCTAAATACATTTATAAACTTAATTAGTTATGGTCAACAGGTTCTTGGGAACCAATCTCGAGAACAAAAATAAGAGCAGCTCTACGCATAAGTTATTGCAAATACTGTGAGTACCTATAGTCTATTCCCGATTGGAAGCAACTTATGAAGATCAACCTTTGAAAGAACACTCTAGGCATAACATGTCAACCTGTTTTTTCAATAACCTGTATTCCACAAATATATAACACTGTGGTTAACTATAGATTACTCTATTATCGAATCAATGAAACTTTACCTTAATATCTTCTATAACTTGTAATATTTATTTATTTTTAAATATGAATTAACAACAGTGAGAGCAGCGATGTGTTTGCAACGTCCGGTAAGAAATAGTTCACAGTTAAAATATTATTTTAACCTAGTTTTTTAGTATATTATTTCTAAATAAAATGGTGCCTATTGAAATATTTAAATAATTAGGTAGCCCCGATGGCAACATAACTAATTTTTACAGTTTAAGATAACAGCGGAAAGTACAGTGAGTAGGCCGTAATGGTACAGTGTTGTTTTATCGAGCGAGAAAGCAAGTGTCTCTTGAGCGAGGCTTGTCGCTCTCCCTCTCTCTTTTTTGGTCTCTTTCACACTCGGGAAGTTGCACTCCGTTAGTAAGCAAATATATTATACGTGTTTTCAATTGTAGCATATTTAATACTTATTACAGCAAAATAATGATTTTTGAATTTGTAATTTACAAACCGAAAAGAGATTTAAATGATTGAATACATATTTTTATAGATTTAGATATGATGAGGGGGCAGAAACAAAGTGAAGTTGGCAGACTTGGCGAGCCATGACATGGCATGTTGCTTTTTTACCAAACGAAGCGTTAATTATACTCACTCCGAAAAAATACTTAAAATTACCACATCCCGTTTGTAGACGTTGTGTTTTTTAAATCTACCTAAGCAAGTTACGATGTTGTGATAAATCTGCATTTCCACGGCAGTAATAAATATACTGTTAGGGTGTTTCGTTAACCGCTGCTTGTGAAATAGCGTGGCGTGGCTGCGTGGTAATCGTTACGCTTAACCTGTGTGTGTGCGTGATTTCAAATATTTGATGTGAAGTATTTATACGTTTTAAATGTGAACTATTTTCATGACGAAGTTATTTATTTACATCCACGTCTGTTTATTTATCACAACGTTGTACCTTTGCCCTAGGTGTTTGAAACACAGTCGTGTAACGTGATTTACCACCAATCCCAACAAAATAACCCAGTCCAGCCCCAATAAATTTCAGTAAACCTAATACACAGTATGTAGCAATAAATATAAATATGAGGGGAATAAAAGTTACGGTAGGCTTATTTGTGTGCATGATCACCGCTATATTTTTTTAATTTGTATGACAAAAAATAAGCGACACGAGTTGCGTGCTTGATTTTAATGTCTTTTTAGTTGCACTGATTAGTCCTTCGTTATTCGAACTGAGACCGTCCGTTTAAAGAAATAACCCAACACATCAATAACAAAAAGTTAAATATTACAGTTCATTACCCCACAGTTGTAACAGTTTTAAACACAGTCGCGGCAAAATACTAACGTGTATTACATGTAATGTGCTATGTCCTAGAAAACAAATAAGTTAATGTAAAATAACCGTAAGAACTGTCGTCAAATCAGGCATTTTTAAAACGTCATAAAGCAGACCGAAATAATGTTGGAGGCCTAAACTGTGAGTATTCATACGGAATGGTTTTTGAAATATGACAGAATTCTTTGAGAAGCTGTAAACAGTAAACAACACATTTGGCAGGTATAAAAGTAGAAGTCACATTTTAATGTTTATGTATAGGTGTAGCGCAAGTATACGAACACATGTACACGCGCAATGGCGTTTAAACATTGATTTGGACAGATACTACATGGCAGTCACATGACAATATTTGTTAACATTTGGCGGAAGGATACGTAACGGGCCTGCAAGTAGATATTTAGCAGGGCTCCGAGAAAGTCACTTCCAGTTGGTAATGGACTACACATAGTTTGCCAGAGCGATGCATTACTGAATTTACTCTTTTTGAAGCTGTTGTTTTACGTGTATTATTATATATATTATGTTAAAGGAATGGCTCATTCTTGTAAAATATTAGCACAAAAAGTTGATACTGGTTGTGCCCACCTTTAACACTTCAAGTCATAGGCCTACCAATGCATTTATTTACCGGTAGTACCTATACTGTTGTTACCCGCACTATAATAATTTAGAGGTACTCAGCGACTTAACTTGTAAAAAAATTATTAGAATGTGCTAAATAATTTTTATTGCCGTAACTTTAGTCGTAGCCTATGCGTAAATATAAAATTACAGCACATTTCAAATTCACCCCTGACACCTATGCAATGCAACATTAGCGCAGTTAAATTCGATCAGACATTATATTGTATGTGTATAATGTCCCCCCCTCCCCCCCCCCCCCCAGAATTCTAGCACAGAGCCAGCGTTGAAAACTATTCCTTCTGGGCAGAGTTGTCCAGGGCCATCGACAGAAATTTTGGGGCCCGTCATAAATTAATATTTCGAGGCCCCCTTCACTGGGGCTCTACCCTTCACGGGTGTAGTTTCTTCCCCGTAACTCCGAGCGGCTTCTCCTCCCCCCTGTCGAAGACATGCAGTTGTCTGTGATTCTTTTGGCGTTGATTAAACTGGAAATACTGGACAATGCTATGAGTTGTAAATATATTAATAATGTTTAAAAAAAATAATAAGAATTACGAGTAGTTGCATTTTATTTGCGCTGAACATATTATAAATGGCATTTTTAATTGAGAGCATAAAATATTAACACACACATATATTTTTTTAAGTTCACAGAATGAATTAGTTTTCATCTGTGTTTAATATGTTATGTATGGTTTAACATTTTCAACAACAAGTATTGAAAATTAAATAAAAAAATGGAATACTTTAATATGATACCACAATGCGAATAATTTCCTGATGCTCCCTAGAGGTCCAGAGTTATCTTCCTGGAACTTAAATAATGCAGGGACATGCATCAGTTTTACGAATTATAAATTTAGAATGTTTTCCTGAATAATGAGTACAAGCACCAGAAATATATATGATATAGCAGACTTGAAATGTTACTCTACGTACTCAGATGTGGTTATTCCAATAGAACAATAGCCTGTGTATCACAATCATAATAACTAGTAAATTCCGTACATAGCAATTCAGTAGATATACATTGCTTCAATATTAATGACATCTGTATTTTTTATACACAATACTTTGTTTTGTGGTAACATTGTCCCGTATATGCCATTGTATTTAAAAAAATTCAAGCGTGAAACCACTTAATACATTTTAGGAAAGAATTCTATAGAAAAAAGTTCCAGGGTCAAAGAAGTTTTCCGCTTGGAACCTTACACAATTACAACAAAAATTAAGAAAAAAACAAAATCTAAACGAACTGGAATATAGACCCAGCCCCAGGGCTCTGATAATAAATCAGTCTTCTTCACCTTGTAGTAGCCACTAATAATGCACATTAAATAATAGTTTGTCTACAATACCTAGTAAACCCTCTCATACCATATTTGTTTTAATTTTTTTTATTGCCAAAGTGTGTTGAGTAGCGTGCAGATTGACTCACTCTAATACTGTAATTAATAACAATCAGAGACCACGGTGGCTGAGCGATTATCACGCTCGCTCCCACCAAGGCGAGCTGGGTTCAGTCTCCTGTCAGGTCACCGGATTTTCGCAAGTGGGAATCGTTCCGGACGATGCCGTTGGTTGGCGCGTTCTCTCTGGTATCTCCCGTTTCCCCCGCCCAGTTATTCGGGTGCCGCTCTATATTCACTTCAATCACCCTCATAGGCTCTTAAGACCTCGCTGTTGAGCCGGCCAAATCTCTTCACTCTTCACTTCACATAACAATAAGTATATATTTATGTTATCTTGTTATAGCAACCTTAATTTTTCTGATGTCAAATCTGTATAATGTATATAGTTATTTTGATCACGGAAAAAATTAATTTCCTTTCCTTTTTATTATTACGATTTGGGATGTGCAAAGTCGTGATTTACATGTTACAGCTCATATTACTAAATGCAAAATTACGTAAAAATAACTCAAAGTAAATGGGAACACGCACAGAAAACCTGTAACGACGTATTTATTGATCATAAAGTTTAGCGCGGTAACGTCGGAGCAAATTACCTCCAGTCCTCGAAGCATTATTTACATCTAGAATCCCATCTACCGAGATGGTGTATATGTTAGTATCGCTGAAGGCGACAACGGTATCTGACGAGTCGAATAGTGTACTATAGATGATACGAAAATCGCGGGTAGTTTTCCGGGACAACTTCGCCACCAGGGTGGTTGAATTGTCCAGAGGGGTTCCTGCTTCAACCTGAGCAGAAGAAGAAAAGTACCTTTCCCACATGGGAACAATTCCGGCGACCCCATACTGCACACTTAAGTTCTTACGGTAATTTACTGCCGGTCGATCCCTCGGTATTAAAAGAAAAGGTTCCAGAAATTAACACTACTGTAAAACTACATGGTTAGCGCCCAAAAGTTGATGTACCGAGGGGACGCACAGAGGAACGCGGTTCCCGAGCAGCGTGCTGGCTGATGGCGGAGGTCAGACTCCGAACGCTCAGTTTCGTGCGGGCGAAAACTGAGGGTGCGTTCAGAGTCGTGCTAGCTCATTCCGCTGGAAAACTTAATTACCACAAGCTTACATGCTACTTCTATATGTACTCTTAATTCCAAATTATTACATTAAAAATACTGGCGACATTCCTGTGGCTCTAAATGATAAATTAACAGGTTCTGTAATGACGTTACGGGAATACCCCCGCCTTGACACATGTTTTACAAAAGCGTGAGTATGTTGGATGATATTTGCGTGAATGAAAATACATATTGTTGCATTAAAACGCTTTACATTTATTAGATTAAAAACTCCGCCCAAATATTGGTACATGCGAGAGTACTGCACTTTGCCGTTCACAGGCCGTCCGTTGCATAAAGTAATGTACTGTGAACACATGTTTTCCTTGACATCACATTTGTGATATTCCTCTATGAGGCGCTGCTGAATGCTAAAGCGAGCTAAGTGCAGCTTCATTCTGCACGCCTACGAAGGGATGCACTCTAACACTTGTGACCACGCGAGTGGCGTCTTGACACAACAAATTAGATATTAAAACTAATATTGTGTCACCTTTTGTGACACCCGCTTTAGTGTGCCTTATTTTGAGTAATTTTAGTTTTTTTTTGTATACTCCTTTCCTAGGAATATGCTTGTTTGGCAAAACCGGTGTTCGGTTCATTTGCTTGTGCTTTGGTGTAGTAATGTTATTAATTCGTTTTCATTGTTAATTTATGTTACTCACTATTACTGTGACCTAGTAAGTTATTCTGGTATTTATATTATTGGTAATTGTTCCGTATTGCGTATCGTAATTGGAAAACCATACAAACATTCAGTGTGTACTATAAAGTACCCATCCCAATCGTTTACTTTGCAGTCTAGTGCCGTTTCGCGTATCCGGCGAAGTTCCGTTTAGCGTATCAAAATTCGGCAATTATTGTTCCGTATCGCGTATCCAAGGCAATTTTTTACGCTAATTTTCTCTCGCGAATCGCAAGATGGTGTGCGCGGGATGTAAAATCACAATGTTGAACACCAGGCAAGTTATTCATTCCTCGCCAGACATAAACACATTTTTCATCGAGAACGACATTCTAAAATCGACGATGCGGTGCGAAAAATGCGGGAAAGGCGAAGCGAAATTGATGGAAAACAGGGGCTTGTTTTACTGGTGCCGACGGTAAATGGAGGTCGGTATTAAATGCAACTTTAAAGTGTCGGCGAGACAGGGCAGTTTCGTAGGAGATTCAACCTTGTCTCCGGGCAAGATAGTCGAGTTGTGTTTACTCTGGTGCCTGATCAAATACCTTCGACAGCAGATTATAATGAACGAACTTTAGTGCTCGGGAAAGACGGTCGTCGCCTGGTCGAGTTTCTGCCGCCAAGTGTGCATAGACTGGGTGCTGATGTACAGGAAACGCATCGGCGGGCCAGGTAAAGTGGTCGAGATCGACGAGTCGAAATTGGGCAAACGCAAGAACTGCAAAGGACGTAAAGTTCACAGACAGTGGGTTTCCGGGGGAGTGAAGAGGGACGATCCGACGAAATTCTTCCTGGTGCCGGTGGAAAAGAGGAACATGGCGACCCTGAACAAAATCATTCGCGAGCGGATCGCTCGGGGCTCGACGATAATTTCAGACTGCTGGCGCGGTTACATCAACTTGAACATTCATGGCTACCGTCACATGCAGGTGAATGACAGAAGGGAATTTATGTGTAGCCAAAAGAGCGGAATGGTAAACACTCGAAACATGCTAAAGATGAAGAGTGCGAGACGTTGAAGGTGCACACTCAAAACATCGAGCGAAGTTGGTGTTCTGTGCGATACAGCATTCCCTTCTTTGGCCGACGTAATAAATCTTGGGTCGGCTTCCTGGCCGAGTACATCTGAAACAAGAATCATCGGGACGGAGAACGACTGCACGCTTTGCTGATTTACGCCGCCGACATGCGCCATCGTAATCAGCGCAGAGGAGATGGTGGCGAAGGCTATGCCAATTTCGACATGGTTAAAATTATTTTTAAAATGTTAACCATTATTAAATATTCTCTTTAAAAACATTTTAAAAAATTATGCATCGCGAATCGCGTGTATTTAAACAGGGACGAGAAAAAGGCGAAAAAAAATTAATTTTTTTCGATACGCGATAGGAAACTTTTAGCAATAGTTACTTTTGGCACCTGGATACGCCACGGGAAACAAATGGGGTCTTTTACCCTATATTCCGTTTTCGGTTTGGATACGCTATAGGAAATAATTGAGTGTATGTAGGGATCCCCCCCCCCCCCACCCCGACGAGGCTGAATACGCAATTCGAAACAAGTGGGGTGTGGCACCAATTTCCCCCCTTCCCATTTGGATACGCAATGTCGTCCTTTTCGGTCCTGCACATTTTCTCCTGGATACGCAAAGGGGAACTTTAGATGAAAACCAGCCTTTTCATGATGCGCTGGATACGCTGGGGGAAACTTTGTATTTTATTTGGGCTTTTTCCCGGTCGTGATTGGATACGTAACTGGCAGTTTCTTGTCTCAGCTTTTTTTAAATATTGGATACGTAATACAGTGGTTTTTGAGCGATTTAGATACGCAATACGGAATAATCACCAGTCTTTTGAATTTTTCTCCCACAGATCCCTGGTGAATCTCTTGAGTTCCAGCCAAATGGAGGATGAAATAGACACGGAGGATGTGAAGGAAATGGACGAGACGCTTTCGGCTACAGATAATGAGTCATCTACCTCTTCAGTCCCTGGCCCATTAACTTTTTCAGCCCCGGGAATATCAACCGTTTCTTTCCCTGGACCAACATCTTTGAACGAATCGATGTAATTATGATTGGCATTTATTGTAATTTTTTTTCTAACGTGTTTGAAATTATTATATTTGAGATTTTTTTTTTTTTTTTTTTTTTTTGGCAACAGTACTGTTCGAAGATCGCAAAAGCACAGATCTACAGTCGTTTCCCACCAGTCGAGACCTCAAACAGCTTCTGACGTCCATCAACAGAGAGGCACAAAGCGCAAATAAGCACGCGACACCAGCCATGCCAAGCAAAAACAAGCACCGACTAAGCGTTCCAGACAAATACCAACAACAGACGTCTCCCAACATCGAAGAAAGAACCCTAAACCAACTAAGATTACTGATATTTCTCGTCGTGAATTACAGCGAGAAACAACCCGAAAGACTCTTTATAACCTTAGAAAAACAAATCGAAGAAAGTATCAGAAATATTGTTCGGATTGATTTTGTATTATAATTAACCTGTATACGTTGTTTATTTACAGAAAAAATAAAACAGAATTTTTAATTATATATATAATTTAAAACTATAAACTATATATATATATAGTTTTTTACATATTATTTACATTCTTGGTAACATTTGACAATTATCATTCAAAAAATATATGCACAGATACCTACTGGCTTATCCATAAATAAAACATTGACTTAATTTAGTCTTATTTAGGGTTTTTCCCCAGGTTCAATTAAAATTTCACAAATTGCATTCGTAGTATCCCACATAATTGCAGTTTCACCATTCAAATCCTCAGTATTTAGGAAATTTTTAATTTTTTCCTTGTTCTTCAATGCCTTTTTTATATTGTCCAAAACACACAAAACTGTCGATTTATTTTTACTAGGTACAGCTTTATGTAATACTGTAATGTTATGTTATAACGTCCATTTATAAAACATTTGCTCCGTTTTCTAGCAGATAATCTACCACTTCCACGATGCCATCTTGGGCAATGCAGTAACAAACCCTTTTCTAAGAAAACCAGTTCACCCAAACTTTTTTCAATTAGATAATGCACAATGTTTTCACGATCTGCATTAGCCGCTTTCACCAACAATTTTCAGTCTTTGTGAATTCCTTTCATTGCCACGTCTATTGTTTGCACCAAATAAACAAGTACGGGCCGATTTTCAAAATAATAATTGGCATACCCCAATACGGTTATACCCGCTGAATCTTTGGCTAAAACATTGACACCTTATTATATTAGGAGTTTTACAATTTCCAAATTCCCCGCCGCTGCTACTCACTGAATTGGAAAGTTACCACCAAAAACCTTTTCCACAAAATTCAATTTCATCTCCTTCACGGTTACTAGTTAATCTAGCCAACCACGATATGCAGCTAAACTCACCGCCGACATTTCCCTCTAATCAAACAAGTCTTTTTGTCTTCACTAGCTCTCATGGTGTCTTCATTGGCTTTCATGATGTCTTCACTTGCGCTGATGGTGTCTTCACTGGCTGTGATGGTGTCTTCACTGGCTCTGATGTTGTCTTCACTGGCTCTCATGGTGTCTTCACTCTGTAGTTTGCAGAGAGCGAGTTGATCCCTTGGTTCAATGGTTCAAAAATCTCGTTTTATACACGCACTGTGCGAGATTTTATATATATTTTTTATTGGCTGAGAAGGAATGTAAATTTTAATTTTTTTTTATTGGCCGAGAAGGAATGTAAGTTTCTTTATATGGTATCGTGAGTTTAACCGACCTTGATGAATCGAATAAAAATATTATTTTTATTTGACTTTCCCATACACGATTCATTTCTGATGCAAAAAAAATGACTAGGATATATTATCACAATCTTGTCAATTAAATGAGCAAAGTGTAAAAAAAAATTAAGCTTAGATTTATGCGAAATGTTAAAATGTAACGCCGCTTGTTTTGTTCCTGCAATCATTACGCAAGTTTCATTGCAAACTTTTTTATACTTTTTAACTTTCAAAACATTTTCAGGTAAACGACAGATGGACTCATTAGTGAACAGTTTGATTCGCGCTCTCGACCTCAGCCGTTGGGTAATCAGAGTTAGTTTTTGTTTATCAAAGTTACCAAATAGCGCAGCGACCACTGATGAAACATATTTCATTTTAACATTCGCTTATTACTTTTCAAATTTAAGAACAGTTTTGGCATTAGTGACACAACTGATTGAAAACACTTTGAGGTTTCTGGATGCCTCGGGAGATACAATCACGATTCGTTTGCAATCGGACCCATAAACTAGTTCGATTCCATTCTCAGAATTCCGTTCAATGTAAAGTTGTGTAAATTTGCGTTTGGTCGAGTAAAGTTTTGTAATTTATTTCATTGACAACCAACGAACCCTAGACTTGGCCGTCTTCACTATCGTTTACACGAACCGTGACTATAGTTTGCGAATGTTCGTCCAAAAGGTCAGAAATTGTATTAAATGCTCCGAAATTTAACCATTTTAAATTCTTAATTATTAGCCAAGTAAATACACCTCTGGTATTATTCATAGTGCATCTCTTTGCCGTTTTAAAACGAATCATGCCCGCCTCTCCTGGCATGATAATTGATGACTGTATAGATGCCATTTTTGCGTCGGTTAAACTAGATTCGTTGGTATTTGTAAAACCATCGGATTCGGTAGTAAATTCATTTTCCAGAGATGTGGTCGTAGTGGAGATGAATTTTTTTTCTTTCCACCCCACCACCCTACTCGTCCAGTTATATCATAGAGGTGTAAAAATTGTGGTGTTTTTTTCCAAATGTATATACCGAGCGGAATCACTATAATTAAACTAACTATAAGTAGACCCAATTCCCCCGTAGAGTTGTTCATTTCCTTTATTCATAGTTATTATCTATATATTGGCAAACGATAGTAAAAAAACTCAAAATTACATAGAGCGATTGTTGGTTGTATAGCTGCCCATCGGGTGTCATGACGACCGGGCTCGAATCCCAAATGATCGCCGGCAAACCATAAAATGCTTGCTGCACCGATGTTTGAATGGCGTTTTCATCGTATTTTACCGACAGGTAAGTGAGGAATACAGACATTATTTCTAAAATTTGAGAATAACTCAAGGAATCGATAAGAGGTGCCATAGATTTGCGTATTTTTTGGGGATCGTTTGTCTTTGGAACGTCCTCCCATTATATCTCTACATCAGCCAGTATATCATCGTGGTAATTTGAAAGAAATTAATTTATTTACGGGATTGAATATTTTTTCGTTCTTGCGTCGTGCAGAACCAACTTTATTCCTAAACTCCTCAATATAGTAATTTTGTCAACTGTTTAATATTTTCATTTTCTGCCTGTTGTTTGTCTCTCAAAAATATGTTATAATTTTCCGAGTGACGTGCGGGCCCAAACATTTTTGTTGGATAGTATATTGCTTAAAATATAGAAAATTTAAACTATGGTTAATTGAGAAATTTTAAATTTTATTTCAGAAGCGAGTTTATCATGTTCAGTCATTAACGAATATATATTTACGCCTTTTAACCTCAATACGGAATCGTAGAAATATGTGTTATTTATGATGACTGTCAGAAGTAAAAAATCCAATTTACAGCGGCGGATTAATTTTTATAAAAACAACCGATTCCATAAATTCAGAATGAATCATGTTTTTATTTATTTTTTTCCCCCGCTTTTAACTTTAGCAACTCTCTAATGGCAAAGATAAAATCACAAGGTATTATAGTTTTTTTCATAGTGTAATATGAATTTACTTAATTACCGGCAGCTGCAGATCCTGAATTAGCAGCACCTCCGAAAGATGTACTCGCACTAAATTGTGTATTTACCGAGCCTTTGATTTTACTTTTAAATTTCCATAAAACAAACCCTAAAATTCCAAATAATAAAATAGTTCATATAATAGCAAATGTGTATATTTGCTGTTTTTTATTCATTGTCTTATATAAAAATTCAACACGTAAAAGAAATTGTTTCACATAGGGTTGGGTAAAGTAGGATAATAAATATGATAAAGACATAAAATCACAACATGTTAGGAAAAAATATTTTTTTTATTCCTTGATGTATTTACATTAGTAACAAAAAGTATTTACACTTGAATAAATTTCAATTTATTATTGTTTGTTGTTCTGGATAAGACTACATAAATTTCTTCTAGCGTACATCCCATCAAATTTGCATAAATGTCATTTTCAATTGTTAATCGTATACTGCTCTGAACTGTACTTCCATACGTCATTTGAAACGGGAAACCATATTACAAGAGTTTAATGTTTTTAGTAGCTTCACATGCGTGTTAAAAGGCAAATGTACCTATCGTATAAAGATTCATCTTGAAGAAACATTTTGGTATCAGAAAGAGGTTGTTTTTTCCTCGTCACACATGAGTATTTCGTCTCCAACATGTCCCAAATAATATAAAACTACACCGATGCATACTCTGTGACCATGAATTAAACTGCGGTAGGGAACACCAACGATTAGTGGCAAGTAGGAGGGTTTGAGGTTTTCATTCTTCTCCGTTATCAGTGTTGGTTTATCGTTTGAAAAGAAAATCGGAGTGAACCGGGGATGATTTTTGAAAATACTCTGTCCATCTCAGTCACGTCAAGCCGGCAGCTACATTCCTTTAGAAATTTTTTTATTTGAGCGAGAACAGCAATCGACACACTTAAATTGAAATAGTGTGTTTCGATATTTGTAAAGACAAAGAAAAGAAATCCGGGAAACTTTACCAAGTTTTCCTGCGCCCAGTTCATAATCTATTTTGCGTTGAGTACCAAACGTGAAGCCGTTTTGATTTTCGACTCAATCACAGTTGCCAACAACTCTACTAGATATTTAAAATCCAGAGTGAAACAACTCATGTTACGATTGTGTACCGAAATGACGTGTAAGTAGTTTCTTCCAATTCGGAGCGGTATTTAAAGTTGTCAGAAATTCCTGGTATGTCGAATCCATGTCCTTAAACTTTGTGGTAAGTAAAAAATTATGACCTCATAGTTCGCTAACAAGCGATATGTCATTGGGTTCGTTTGTCACAAACGGTTTTAGCTGATACTCATCGCCAAAAAATACAATCGATAGTTTATTAAAACTGTGCTTCGCCATTTGGAAAAAATTCAACTATAAATTTTGCTAGACATGCGCTGATCATACTGTATTCGTCAGCAAATAATACAATGGGTGCATTGAAGGAAATAGTCGTAGTTGCATTCCACAAAAAGCGAAGCCATGTTGTATCCGATATCGCAAAACTTGCTCAATTCTTGTACCACTGTAGATATTTTGTCAATATCAATCAGTGGCAAGAACTGCATGAATTCCAAATATTCGTAGTAACTAAATTTAGTCAACCGAATTAGGAAACTTGATAACGTCAAACCATTTGCTAGTTTCATCTGTCGACAAATATTTCCCAATAGAATGTGTTGCGGGGTCGTGTAAAAAACCCTGTAATTTTTTTCTTCGAGAAAAATATGCAATAATGTAGATTTCCCACTGCCGACAGGACCATTTAAAGTTATGTTTTTAAGTGTAGCCAACTCACCATCATTCTCATCGAGCCATGTAAAAAAAAAATATTTTAACAAGTTTTTCTTCCACTGAAACAGTGGAAATGCCGACGTAAAAATTTGTCGTTGTTTCCACAGATTTCGGTTCGGAATTCGATGAATATACAAGTGTAATTAACTTGTCCTCGGGATTTTCACGTGGAATTTGTTGCGCCCATAAACACATTTCATTAATACTCAACACATATCTTAAACATAAACTCCAGTTTCGTTTAGCCGGAAGGCCTTTCTTCACTCGTAATTTATACTTGACGATTTTTCCAAAGGTATTGATCCGTGAAATGAGTTTTTTATGTTTGCTGAGGAAATTTTCGAGGATAAGCCAAAAAAATAAAGGGAAGAATGTAATATTTTAAACCTTTGACCATGGATGTAGCCGGTATGATAAACAAAGTTACTTACAAACTGAACCTTTTATAGTATATTTTTTTATCCATAAAAATACAAACCTATATTCTTTTTAGTTCGATATAGTGTAAATAAAAAGTTTATGGGTTGCGAATAAAAAGAAATGAATTTTTTTTGGTATATAAGACTCTTAATTAAAATATGGGAAGTTTGCAGCGTTTTCAAAACAATAACAATTTGGTGGAGCCAATTTAAAAAAAAAAGGGCCTTTTACAATTTCAGAAAGTCTAACAAATGAATATTGGAAAATGTTTGTCTTATTAACATGATAAAATTAACCGATTATAAAAGCTTTATTTACAGTTTACAAAATTTACCATCATTGAATGACTATACTTTTTTTCTAAACTTTGAGGGAAAACTTCCGAATAATTTATATCAAGAAGAGGCGGGAAAAGGGGATATGGGATTAAACGTTTTAAACAAAACTTTTTTATTATATCACAATGTTTACGTAATTTGGAAGCAAATTATGCGACTTTTAAACCTTCCCACATTATTTGAGCATTAAATAAAAATTGCGCTGGACCATTTGAGTTTTTATAAAATGTGGATACAGTTTCTTTCAAGAATATTAATGACTTGGTGGAAATCGAATCAGAAATTAACCATTATTTCTAAATATACCCGACTTCAAATCACTTAAAGTTTCTCAACATCGGTTGAGATTTAATAATTCCGATATATTGGATAGATACAAAAATTACATAATGGTTGCCGAATCCAATTCGTTCAAAGACCTTGCCAAAATAATTATTAGTTTTGACAAAGTACTCGATACTAGTAAAGCTGGATTCGTGATACTTACGAAAAATACCAGGTTGATGCAGGATGTTGAATCTAAATGGGGCAAATGTGTAAAACACGATTTTGAAGGATATATAGTTATTGTGATGAAATACACGGAGGTAAATAATTCGATTATTAAATTTAAAAAACTCGGTCACTTTACAATTATTGATGTCCACCATCAGCCAAAACGTTAGTGATTTTACCTATGGGTTAGATGCTCAAACTACGGCGGCCGTCAAGTCGTATATCAAGGGTAAAATTCGAATACCATATATCATAAAGTTTACTAACAAAGCGATCGTGGCGAAAACGTTTGAGTTTACAGCCCAATAGTGAATTAGAATAATTGTCAATTTCCGTTCTCGATAAAGACAATTTGGTGGCACAAATAATTAATAATTTACAACACCCATCAAACAAGAGCTTGTTGTTTTTCAAATGCACTTCTCAGTTTTATGAATCCGATACTAATTTGATAAACCTTCCCGTCTAGTATTTCGATCTACAAAATAATTTCGTTTTCATCGTGTCAAATAACTTAAAGAATAATGTAGCGGTGACACCGAATAACGATTTGTTCAATGTAGTGATCGCTAGTTCTACATCACTAGCACTCAGCGCTGCTCGGATACCTGTTCTCGATAAGTTAAAATAAGAACATGTCATTGTTTATGTTCCATCTGGTAACAATTCGTACACTTGTCCCTCTCGTAGCTATACTACAAATTCTTCTTTGAAGTTCCAAAATTGCAATCGAATATCAAATACAAAAACTATCATGGTGAATGGCGAAATTGAATATACTGATTTGAATACCAATAAATACCAGTATTTTGCACTCATTTGATCTGCTTCAGAGTTTTTGATAGGAGAGGCGAAGGAATTGATTAACAAGTACAACATTACCAGTTTGTTTCAAGTCGAAAACAATTCAGTATCTCTGATGGACATTCCCAGGATCAAAAAGTACATTTCAAATGCACGATATCAGCATGAAATGTTTGTTCTTTCAAACACACATATTATGATATGCCATCCAAAAAAATATGTATTTTACTAAGCGACTAAAAACGACTATCAAAGTTTCCTGTTTTTCTACCCGTCATCCTCGTCCTCCTTTCTTCCACCACTCCTTCCACTAATCGATAAGTAATTAATTTTAAACAAGGCAAAAATTTTGGATTTGGATGTAAGTATGGCTAATGTTATATTTTCGTTCGAACCAAATAACTACGAGCAAAATAGTCAAGAGGGGGTGTTTGAATCCTCGGGGATTTGAATTGGCACATAGTAAACAACCACGAATTAAAGTTGGTGGATCGTAGGAATGTTCATGTTGTAGCTATCAATAAAACGCGAAATTCGTTAAACTCGAATGATGCGTTAGTCAATAACTTTGCGACACTTATGCGTTCTTTAATTTTCATCTTTTTTCGTATTGTTTCCGAACAATTTGTCCGCGTTTTGGTAACGAATTTGGCCATGTTTAAAAGCCAATGGACCAAATACACGCCCACTTTTGTTATGACGGCTAGGCTAAACGATAATTTTCAGGAAAACCAACTAAATACACAACTTACCGGTGTTTCGTATAAAATGCGCACCACATCCAATAGTTCCATGTATCAATACATTTGTAAAGGAGATCTAAACACATCCTTGCTCTACGACAGAAACAAAAACGTAATGATTGTCCAAACGACCAGGTCGAATAAAACACTACGATTTGTTATTAGTGAAAACCCTAAAAAATATATGAATGCCAACAACAATGATGATTTTATGGTCACGGCATCTTTATATAAACCTTCGGTGAACGAACAATTTCTATCAAATGCTGAATATATGTATAGTGCGATTGGTGGTCGACATTATGTCGTGAACCTCTCATCCTTTGTTGGTATTCCAGGGATTTCTTCCATTTACGAGTATAAAGATCCGGGAGAAATAACCATTGACAACACACATGACAATCACGAGCACTATTTTCATCGAATAGTACTGTTCAAAGCAATTTTATCTTACTTGTATTATTTGAGAAAGTACTTGGAAGCCATACCTGATAGAAAATACACACTAGTGGTGAAGATAATCGATTCTTTCACGGGAGACAGCGGTATCGTTTTCAAAAAAGAACTAGCCAATTTATTTAACGAAAGTAACGGTTTCCAAGTAGTTGAAAATATTCTAAGGAACCTTGTCATCATTTCAAATGCTGCCCCCCAAGTTATAAACGATTGTTTGCAATTCGAGGATGGTACAGACACAAAAATTTTATTACACATAAACTCTAGCACGGCCGAAGAAGGCAAATTGGTTTGATATCGAAAACTTGAACTTTACTGCTGAATCGTATGTAGATAATTTACAAATTATCGAAGAGAATTGCGAGTTGTTCAAGTTTATTACCCCAAATACCCATAACAATAACCGTGGGGATGTGGCATACCTATATTGTGATGATCAACAAAGTTCGAGCCAGTTTAATTTACAGCTGATTACAGATTTGGACAATGACATAATAACGATTATGATTTACATTATACATGATATTTAGATAGCTTCCTTCAATACCATATTGAAATTTATGAAAAGTTATCCTACTGCTTTCTATAACAAGGTTGTAATTGCCAGCATTACCGATCTGAAGAAATATAAATTAAATGCATATTACGACGAAATCCATGTGAAGATAAAATGTTGAATTATTTATGCTTATCTAGTTCAAGTAAAATAATTAAATATATTGAGAGAGGAAATAGTTCAGATAGCATTTACATCAATGTTTTTCATGGTATAAATGATAAAATTATGGTGTACGTGGATTCGACAAGGAACCCCATACTACCTACCGATGAAAATGTTATTTCTATTTCACATACAAAATTTTGCGGTACAGATAGGCTCGCATGTTTAAAAGGATTTACTATTTAACCACGCAATATATGATAAAATATCCTTCGAATTAGTAATCTCCAACTAGTAATCTCGACAAATTCAACCAAGAGTTGATCAGAGCGGCAAAAACCGAGTCAGATGTGTATTTGTTACAATTCCTTCAATCCGTTTCCCAATTTTAATTTCGTATATGATAGACCATCCATTGTGGTTAAACGTTGGGAGTCTGAGGAAGTTTAACCACCTTTAGGAATTCTTTGGGTAAATATTTGTACAAAATATAACAATTCTACAGCATGCGTGTTTTCTAAATCGAAATACAACAATAAAATAATTCGCCTGAAAGTATATCTTAATTTGTAAGAAACAAATCCAATACGAATAATATAACAGGAAACGCAAATAGAAAAACTTTAAAAAAACATAGCCTTTTATCTATTTGGTACATTTGGGTAAAAAGGGTATTTTAGCACCCCGTATAGAGTACGTAGATATTGAAAATAAATTTTACTACAAAATTTTTATCCCTCAACCTGGGAGAAAAAAACTTTACGACCACACGTTACGCATAAATTTATACGTGTATGAAAACGACAAAGATTAAAAATATTTTTTACGTATAACAAATAACACCTTTCACTTTAAAAACGATTTTCGGGTGAAAGAAAAGCGTAAATTTTACCTTTTTTATTAGGTGGTAAGTTGTGTTGTGCTCGAAAGGGACTCAATATCAATAAACCATGGCGGCTGCCGAGATATTAGCAGCTGCTGAAAAAGTTATACTTTTTCCAACAATTTGATTGAAAATTCAAATGTTTTGAAAACTAGAACTACTACTGCTATTTTAAACACTAAAGATGAATGTAAAGAGAAGCTGCAATTGGGAAAAGGAAAATTTACAAAACAACACCTTCGATTGGCAAATTTTTTTAAATATATGATTATGACGACCCTCATGACTATCGTATACATGCAAATTACGCAGATAACGACGATTATAAAAATCATAATCATATTGGTATTATTAGCACATATTTCATACATTTATGTATGTCATTATTGAAAAAAAAAATCTTTTTAATTTTTTTCTCCTTTTTTTCTCTCTCGCTTGGTATATATAGTGTGGTATTCAGAGTGTTGTAGCAAACTTGTAGTTGGTGTAAGTAAAGAAACAAATCAAAACGTTCAAGATGGCTTCGAAAATAAACGTCAACATTATCGCAGAGTCGACCGAAATGACTTATAACAAAGCCGGAAATAAGGATGACGATGAATCAATTGCCTTTTTCATTGATAGGTTGACGAAAAATGTTTTATCATGCAAAGAAGATAGATATTTATTACCTTCATCAAGAAATGTATGAAAAAACTAAAAAGGTATATGTAAATACAGTTTGCGAGATTTTCAAATTAGCCAAGGATCGACAATTACATCACACAAAGTACTCACCTGATGAACTCTATGACTTGTTACTTCTACCCACGTGTGACGAAGAACAACTGTCGATTAATAAACACCCTCAATTTAGCTATTATAAATTTTGATGAAAGGTAAACATTAGTATGAAAGTCACCATTACTATTAAAATAACAGATACAATAAATAAATGTATTGTTTTATTGGTGAAAAATGCAGTTATTCCCGAGATTAGTATCGAAACCCTCAGCAAATACAATCCTCTATTGATCATGTTTATTCGAGAGTTCATTTTAGATGTATAAATTGTGAAGTCCAAATCTTGATCTGGATTTTGTGCACTAAAAGTTTTCAATTGATTTGACAACGTCTTATCATCATCATTGCGGCCCATATTGTTCCACTCGGTACGAGATCCATTCGAGTTGACTTTGAGGGCCAGTAGGTATTGTAAACGAAATTGCAATAATGTTTTAAAATCGTCATCTTTTACTACTTTCGTAGGATGAATACTCGTAATAGGTGGGTTAAATATGGCATCTTTTTTTTTTAAAGGCCGCTAATTTATTGGTGTTGGCATCATTATCGATAGAAGATGATTGGATGGAAACACGATTCGCTAAATCGACAACTCCTTCGTGAGCGTTCCTCCACATCATCACGAACATTTTCGGTGTATATTCAATCATTCAAAAACCCCAAATCTTTTGTTTTAATTCCAAAACCAGCTGTCATATATCATCTGTGTAATCTTGACCTTGTAGGCTTTGCAAGTTGAATGGAACGAATATGGTCAAAAACACATCGGCGACTGCAGTCATGATCAATACAACATCAAGTATGGGCACCCAAGAAAGAGAAACTGCAGCAATTGCTCTAACTGCGAATCCCACCATTTTCAAAGTAGTCGATATCACTGCTCTCGTAACAAATTCTATCGTCAAGGCTCTGAATAAATAAATTCCCAACTGACGATTCAAAGTATGGGCACCCAAGAAAGAGAAACTGCAGCAATTGCTCTAACTGCGAATCCCACCATTTTTAAAGTAGTCGATATCACTGCTCTCGTAACAAATTATATTGTCAAGGCTCTGAATAAATAAATTCCCAACTGACGATTCAAGATCTTTGCACCTGTTTCGATCATTGTGGGTCCGATGTGTTTGACTAGGATCTTGAGAATCATATTCAGACCGACCTCACCGAATAATTGCTGTATGAACTCGTTACTACCCAATCCTTGGATGCAAGAGGTTATAATATCGGCAATTATGTCGGATATATCTTCTGTAGTGGATAAATAATCGGGATATTTGGTCGCAAAACCACCCATTAAACAGCGCTTTTGATATGCGTCGATTTGACGTTTGCCGTTATCTATATATTTCAAGTCGTATGGCACTGAATCGACTTGCGGTCCGATTCTAACTCGAGTATCTTTATCGGAAACTATGGATTTTGACATCGCGGGTCAGTATCAAAGGCTCCACAAGCCTTATAAATGTCTCAGCCAAAATAAATGCCAAAATAAAAACCAAAATAATCGTCTCAGGGTTTTTTCGGTGATACCCATGTCGGTGAGTTTAATGTCTGGATTTATGCAGAACGACTCGTAATTGATGAAGTTATTCCATTCCGCAACGTAATCGGGCATTTGTCCCGTTGGTGGTACTTGCGGGCTCTTTACAGCGTACTGATCGAGTCCATGAGACAATTCCACGTAACTATATTCGATAATCTTGTATAAGTAATTTCCGATGAAAAAGCCTATAATTTTACTATCTAAACGATCTGTGCATTTTTCACTCACCAGAGACATCATAAAATTATCGCAATAATACGAGTTTAGACGAAAGTGTATTGTTTCATTTGCCCATATCTGTCAAATATGGCGATGAATCGACATCGAAATCAGTTCCTATCGTGTTTACGTGCGGAATATTCGCGCCTTCTTTTATGGGCTAATAATCATCTATTCCCAACAGGCAGGCTTCTTGATGAACCAACATGCGTCCATTACAGCGGTTGCTGCAATAGTTATTTGATCCTTGATATTTCGATTCGGAATCTTTGGTTGGAAAACATGGAGATGCATTGCAGAATCGTTTTCCACCTTTAAGACGAACCTGATAACAATAAAACAAAAAAATTCAAGTTTGCCTTTTGTAACTTTACACCTTGCCAAATTTCTATGTATACATGAGAAATATTTTCGGCACTCGCAGCAAGTATTCGTTATAAGTTAATATTTTTTGTCTTTCAAAAATATTTCTCAAAGCAGTTGAATAATCCAAGTTTATTGGTCCGGTGAATATGGACATCTTATGAATTTTTTAACGTGTGTATGTGTGTGTGTATATATATATAAGAAAATAACAAAAATACAATCACAGAGTCAACTTAAAACTCATGGTAGTTCGAATATATTTTCGAATCTCAGTTCGCATTCATCAAATCACGTCATTAATATCAATCAATCAAATGAAATTAATCGATATTATCCACACGTTTACGTTCATCAAAAAATTAACCTCGGTAATGGTTGTAACAGTTCCGTCGATATGTAATTGAAGCCTATTTGTTTCTTGAGTAACGAACGATGCAGTGAAACAGACCAGCTAGCGAACAGTTGTTGATTGGTGGATTGTGCGAGACTCACAAGTCAAATTCCTGCAACGTCGATTATAATTTATTTCGAAAATACAACAAAGCGATAGTAAGCCCCATCTTAAAGACGAGCATTTTGGTCGGCCAATGTCTTGTATCCCATCCTTGTGGGCCAATCATTGAAAATCTCCACTAAAATGTTCATGAATATATTCTCCGACAACAACCATAAATTTATCGATTCGTCGAAAATTGGCCACATTATTCGAGTATTCTACATATCCCGAAAATATCGATAGTACAGATAAACTCAAACTTTTAACCAAACATGTGATCGATCATGGACTAACGTGGGCTTCTGTTTTGGATCTAGCGTGTACCGAGAGGGCTAAAGTGAATATGTTTTTCGACTAGGAATATCTAGATATGGAGATGGTCAAACAAAACTAATGTATCCATGACATAACGACCTCTTTGCCAAGCACAGAAGTCTCTATGGAGGATGGCAAGAAATGTGGTGCCTTTGGCAGCTTCCCATATTTGATATTTTAACAATTCTAAGCTACCGCCCCTCATGCGATATCAATGTCAATGCGCTCGGATACGTGGCAAACATCGAAATTTTCTACTCTATCTTGGTTTATGGTACGGGATTTGGACTCAGGCACGATTTGGGCAACATGGAAAATGTCGAGTTAGACAATCGGTATCTAAAAGACATCCAGGCCATCATCAATTCCAAACCACTCCATCGAAACATTGATGTTTTGCGTTTGAACTACCTGGGGCTGGAAGGGCTAAAAATACCAATCGTTAAAAGAAAAATCAACCAATGTTCCGAATACATCCCAACACTTTTGCAATTCCATAAAAAAAATTAAAAAAGAACAACATATTATATAAAAATTTTAATTTTTTAAAATTATAATTTTGAAAATGAAACGAACTCATCCAATTTTTTCATATTGGCTCTAGTCAAATCTTTTTCGTATAAATCAATCTTGTCATTACCAGAAACATCTTTTATAGTGGTAAATTCTCCTTTTATTTTTCAACATAAAAACAGTTGAAGCAGTTTCTTGTTTGCTGTCGGCAAACACTTGTACCGTTCTGTTGACGAATAGGCTCGTAGGAGAATATTGTAAATGGCAGCATTAACACCCATTCATCTACAAGTTGTTTATCGACAAATTGTCGAATTTCATAAAACAGATGCTCTTACATTCAGATGTAAGGTTTTTCAATACCGCAGTCGACAATTTGCCGCAAGATATATTTATTGGGAATTTTTTTTCTCGATTAATACTCATTTCTTTCAACTGCATCAGTGGCGATCGACCGATAACCAAGTAGATCGAAGTCATGCAATCGATATAATCATTTTTCATGAGCATAGTGCCTATGCTCATGCTATTCCCTTTTGCGATGATGTATTGCTCGATTTTAAACCATCATAGAATCGATGCCGGGACTCTACAACAACCTCGAAAATGAGATGAATATTATGCACAAAATACACGTTCATCATTACTCGTTCGATTTTCGTACATGGATATAGAATGTCGTTGTCGTCAACCACCAACGATATTCTGTACATGTTTGTCGACACACTTATATTAAAGTGTGGGTTATTGAATTATTCCAGCGGCTCGGTCGAATGAACCTCGCCACAATACACGTGCATTTGGACAAAGACCGTCTCGGATTTATTAAATGGTAGAAATACGGGCACCGAGTATTTACTCAAGCGAATGCGAAATCTGGTTTTTGAATCGTGGTTGAAAATCATCCGGAAATGATGACAGTGTACATTAGGAATGTCTGTATTGGCATTGATCGCATACCCGTCTTCGGTGAATAGCGGATGACTGGTAAAGACCGTTTTAAATTTCAGGAACATCGCATCGTCACCCTCCGCCTCTAAATGTTCGCCTTTGCTGTCCCGTGATTTCCGTTCCGCAATGTCCAGGTAAACACCCACGTTTTCTATACCGAGCTCGAAAAAACGAACAAGAGGTTTTGTATTTAATTTCGTCCTCAAGTAGTTTATCGCAGTGAACAGCTTAGCCATTTTCCCATATTGGAATGTGGATCGTATTTGCTTTGTGATGTGCGGTCCGAAACAATTATCCAGAGTCAAAACACGCTCCGAATCGCCGTCCACTGTCAATTCGAATGAGGATTTGGTGCATATTCTTCCCGTCACCTCGTCCTCAAATATCTTGAACAGCATGCCTTGGAAATTATTCCACTTGAATATACCTTCAAACACAAGCACCTCGATGAAACCAAACCAGCATTGATTTTTTGAGCGTAGTTTATTCAATTTCACTTTAAGATTCAAGTTGTAATTCAAGGGAAATATCGAGTTTAACGTGCACAAGTGACCGGTAAACGTACTGTTTCTCATATCCGCGATATCGCGTTCATCCAGCGGCAACCAGTACCCTTTAGCAGTCAGTTTGGAAATCAGTTTGTCAATCCTACACGAGCCAGTGCTCATGGCCATGTTCACGCCTGAGACTAGGGAGTAAACACGATTGAACGAATCGATGGCGACATTTTTTTCTAAAAGACACAAAAACCCCAAATAATCTGTGTGTATCATGGATGTGTTAATGTTCTTCGGTACAGATCTGACGACGAGCCCAAAGAAATCCCGATCGCCGATCTGAGGAGGCAACGGTTTATGGTTCAAGTTTGAAATATTTGTTCTTTTTTTCGTTTTGTATGTATTCGTCATGGAAATGAGCTTGCACCAATTGCCAGTCGCAACAATTTTTTTTGCCGGTTCTTCACTATTGTCGAATGCATACAAGACCAGCCGAATCAACAACATTGATGGGGAGAAATTGGTTTATTGGAGAAACTATCAATGGGCCGGATATGGCCAGCAAATTGTTTTAATACGTACCCGAAAAGTTGATGATTGTAGACAATGTATTTATCATCCACTTAAAAAGAGTGTAAAGTACACAAATCAAGATCATTTTTAAAGTTTTCACTTTCAGGATTACGGTGAACCAACTCATGTGGTTCTTTTCCGCGCTGGCAAAATCAGTTCGAAACAATGCAGTTTATTTGTTTGGGTGTATCTGTATTTGTTGATGCAAAAGCAATAATTGTGTCTTCTACTCACTCGAATGTATAGTGATTCGCGATTATTCGCCAATATATAGGGAACCCAGCACAAACGAACGTTTTTCGACGAAATAACCATGAATTAGGGAATTTATCATCGAATAATCTCCCACATTCAATCTCCTTTTTTAAAAATCATTCACCATACAGTATTCCATCACACATTCGCACAACAATGGTGGTGATGAAGATGATGAGGGTGATGATGTTATTTCGATGTCATCGCAATAACCACGATAATGATGGAGTAATCTCAAATCCAAATCAGATCCCAGCATTATGGGGAATATATTGCAGATATGACGATCCTCCATGGTAATACAAGTCATATAGTTCAAGTTGTGATAATGGCAAAAGTTCAAATAAACGCGATTGAAACGAGAACACGATGGAATAACACAGATGCAAATCTGTTTGCATTTGATAATTGTATTTTGAGACAAGGCTGAAAAGTCACATTATGTTTATGAGTCAAGTATTCTATACAGTCGTTGAACTGATTCAAGTAACGGCAAAAGGAGATTCTCTGTGCATGGTCGTAGAAGAACGGAAATATTTAAAAGGAGGTGTTGTATTTATAAAGGGAATTTTTTTATTTCGTGTTTTTTTTTTCAAGAGTAGAATAAAACAATCTTTTACTGTGTATATACCAATTGTTGTTTGGTGTATCATTCGGTGCAGACAATGATGGGTTTCAACAGTGCTTTCTTAGTGGATTCTGAGTTGGTGGATGCCTACAAATCTCAGTCTGCATACATTCGAACTTAACACAGGAACCAGAGCAAGTTTCCCAAACTTACTTTTGAATTTACGGCCTATGAAGGTTACGGCGATGCTCACTTGATGATTTACCTACTGATGAAGGGTATACCGAGAAATAACTGTGTTCACTACAAAGTAGATGGGTATGTGTTTGAAAATGTTAACGTCCGTTAGTTCTATCTATTCGATGATGGTAGTGGAAACGAGATGGAAGAACTGTGTGGAAATTGCTCCATGGATGGATCTATTGTACAAAAAAATTGCAACACAGTCAAACTCCTTGTTTTTGTTTGCAACATAAATTGGTGTTTTCCCGTTTCGAAAAAGGATGTCGAATTTACACCAGAAGAAGAAAATTAAGTTTTCAACACTCTTATATATTCAAAGCTCGTTATGATCCAGTCCAGGAACTATTACGGGGACAGTATTAAAAAAAGCCCACATGTACTGAAGATTATAACATTCATCTAGTCATGATGTGCACTTGCTCTCGGATTTTAGGAATGCCTTTGTGAATCTTATGTAAATAAATATGATTATAATTAAAATAATTTAAAAAGCTTGTAATTTTTTTTACCTGCTATATTCACAATTGAACTAGTGCTGAAATTAGAGGATTCAACCAGGATAGGTAATTAGCATACAAAACCAATAACAGTTCCTGTTTATCTTCCGATTTTAAGTCTTGGCCAATCAGCATACCTATTTTAATTGGGAAATAAGACAATGTCGATGCGACTATCAGATTGTGTATTTTCGTGCGTAATAAAACTTGTATTTTTACCACTTCGATATTTAATATTTTATTCAAATATTATTTCACATCGCAATGAATTTTTCAACAACTTTATGGGCGAGTTAATGGTATGTTCGAGAGAATTTTCCACATCATTTTCTGCATCATCGTGATGGTAAAACCATAAATTCACATTTGCAAATACGAAACCCACTCTTGGATCATTAAAGTTTTTTATATTAACACGTAATATTATTTTGTCACTACCACCCCCACTTTGGCTCGAATTAAAAACGATGGAGAAAAAATCTTCTAAATTGGGTTTTGAAGGGTTTTGCCCGAAACACGACATATGCATCGGTGTTACAAACATTACCAAAGTTCCATTATCTCGTGGTTCGTCACCTATTTTTACATTAACGAAACACCTTCGTAAAAGAAATATATCGGGAATATATCCCTTTGTCATCACCAATTGTCCGTCTTCCGACAAGTGAATGTCGGTGAAAGGACATGGAATGATTAGAAAGTAAGGATGACATTTGCTCAAGTAACACAATAGCGAGAAAAGCATATGATAAACAAAGTTTTCACTTTTTTTCTTTTTTTGCGAATAAACCAATGTATTTTCAATCGGTGCGATATTCGACCTATAAGTCGCAAACCAACATCGGGTATCGATCGCTCTAAACGGTGGCATTAACATCTCTCTTGATTTATGTTTCGAAAATGCAAAATACTGCCAAAACGATTCGCATTTGATAAAATCGGATAGAAACTCTTTGGAAGTGAATGATAGTTTGCGATCGTTATCTTCATTGTTTTCAATTTCGACCAGAAACAATCGTTGCAAATCGGACTCGACTATGGTAGGATTCCTTTTCTCTACAAACGAACAAAAGTAAATATCTTCAAATAAAATTAAAAAGCAATCATTTACCATGTATGCAAACTGATTAAAATTAAATTTTCGTTTCAACCTCCAGTTTGTTTCGGCATCGAGTTCTCGAACGCAAGGCATTAAAAAATCCAAACCACTTCGAGTATACATATTTGTTGCAAATAGTCTATAGTTGTAATTGTCATCTAGTTTAATTTTCCTTTTAAAATGTCTCAACGAATTAATCAAGGGATTCAAGGTGTATACTTGGTTTACATAAGGGTAGTCTTGGGATGCTGACAACATGATTGTTTTATTGATTTCGTTTTTTGAAAGTGCAGTCATGAATTGTGCGGAAATTGATGCGAGTGTTGTTGTTGTTGTTGTTGTTTTTTTTTAATACAATGTGATTCTGTAAAATTGATGTTCTTTCATGAGTTGGTGGAGCTTTAGAAAATGTTTCAATAAAACATAGTCTCATTTATTGGTTTTTAAAGTAACCAAAGGTATTGATGGTGTTTTTTTTTACAAGTTAAAAAATACATACAGGAGCGAATTTCCAATGTTCACGACTAGAATGTTTGGCTTATGAAAAACGAAAATTCGTGTGGTACTTGACTTTGTAGTGGGATACGATTTCATAAGGATTGAATTGAGATTTTTCAGTCAAAGTCGATAAATCACACCGTCCATTGATATCCTGGAAAAATCCTTCGAGCTCTACTATATCATCGTAGACAATGTCGCAATTGAGATATACGCTGGGAGTGTATCGGAACTGAAATGTTTCGAGAGAGTATTGAGGAACTAATGCACGATGCTTTTTAACGAGATTCTAATTCGAATATATCGGGTAGGCGATATTTTTAGCCAGGTCATGAATAAATAAACCTGTATTTTTTTGGATTGAGCATTTGCGATATTAGATGATTGTTTCCATCGAGACGTGTCAACATTGGGATTATGTAATATGGTTTGAAATCACATTTGTTGAGATGTGCTTCTACAACTTGTTCAATGCGATTTTTGTGGTAATATTGAGATACATTTTCCCAATATAGGTAATAGAGATCTGAGAATTTAACGCGTAAATAATTTCACCCCATGTAGTAATTTTTTTGGTTCTAAGTGGCCATATGCCACAAAATGGAAAACATGACTTCTTAATATTGGGTACAGCGGTATTGACTAAATTATCGAATTTGTAGTGCACGAATATAGGTCTTACATCCATGGTGGCGAAACATGGAAACATCACTCCTCCTCCAAGAGCAGAGGAGGAATAAGGAGTAAGTATTATATTTATAAAAGGCATATTTATTGTATTATACCATTATACTTTGTATTCCTTTTCTACTCAGGGAGGAGTGATGTTTCCATGTTCAGCTCCTGCCTTCGAGTGACTTCTTTTTTTCCAGATATTGCTGCCATATAGGTCAAACTGAAATGAAGGGATGAGAGTGGAGGTGAAATACTACAACTTGATTGGGTGTTGAAAGTAGTAGTGGGGGGAGGGGTAATATCGATTAAAACACACATAAGTGGGTTACCTCAATACTAAAACATTTTTTATAAAAAAATATTTTTTTATAAATCATTAACACAGTTGCCAATTGGTATCATCTTGGTGTAAACAATTTATAGTATCGCATTCGAAAGGAGAGTCATTTCGTTCACTTTTAACAGCCATCATGGCGATATTCTATGACACGTGGGGAAGAGATCTCTCTCTTGATTGGACAGGAAAACATTTTCTACGTTTTCCACGAGATTCTCTTTTAATCCCAGATCCCAACTGCTTGTGAGGCAGGTTTCGATTTTTTGCACAATCGGCTCGGAAATATCTCTTGGAAAAACATTTTTTGAAAGGTAATAGTGATAATAAAAGTTTAATTGCAGCTGTAAGTACAAGTTTTGTAGTGGTGGACTCATGTTTCTCCCCAGACAAAACAACCTGTATAGGTCATAGTAATTGATGAATTTAGTTTGTAGCCAATGTTTATACCTTTTGTTTTGTAGAGAAGATCGAGTCTTTTTACCGTTTTATTAGAGTGCTCTGATTCTCTCTGGAACTCGGTCACTTAATTATCATAATACCAGTCATTTAAAATGTGTATCGCACCCAAAATTTTTAACCACTTCGAAATCATCCACTCCAAAGTAGTACCAAGGCCCAAAACATACAACCAAGTCGTGAATTTTATTCTCTGTAAGTTTTCGGTGATGTAATCAAACAATAATTCGTTTACATTAAACATTCCCATATTGTTAATACTTTTTACATAGGTGTGTGCCTTTTTGTAATACCTTATATATATACACACATCTTGAAATAAGACCAAGCTTTGTATATATACAATTATATGCATCGATACAAATGACGAAGACAAAAGCACATTGCTGTTGACTCACTTGTAAGAAATTGTACATAGAGAATCCTACTTTTTGAGGTGAAACTGCAATTTCAAAATACATCGATATCCTTCCCTCGATACAATTTTCTATAATTACTCGGACATTGTGTTTGTCAACTGCAATTTTGTGGAACTCTAGCCACATTCGAAAAGAGTGCATTTTTACTTGTGTAATTACATTGACTAATCAAACGTGGAAATTCGACTCTCTCCGCACACATCTCCAAACCCTATACTAAACATGAGTTCGTTTTACAATTCGGGTATCTTGTACAGGTGTTTCGCACACTACATCACCCACTGATATTTCGATTCGATAGAGTTAAACTCCAAGATACAAAAATCCATAATCACATGTGTTCCCTTTGACAGTGACTTGCACAATGCAAAAGGAAGTAACCTCGACATGTTGAAACTTTTTTACCAACACATCAATAAAATGGCCAATTTCGAGTTGAGTGATGATTACTCTGTTCTGCCCCTGATTTCATACTCGTGCTCAAATAGGGAATTTGAGCACTACCTAAATCTACTCTGTTGCTAAGGGGACTTAGTCAACATCCTATTTGAAAATCAACAAAGTAAAAATACAATTTATTTAATTATCTTTATGACAAAACACCAATTTCTTTACCCAAATATCCATCTTGTCGAAAGGATGCTGGCTGATTCCATAACCCATTGAGAATTGGCCAAGTTCATGACCAATCACGATGGGATCCCCACCACTGGCACCTACGACAAATTGTACCTAAAACACAATGTTAAAAGTTCTTCCTTTCTATGAAAAGCAAAAAAAGTGAAAACAAAAAGTGGGTAAAAAAGAATTTTTTTCCAATACGTAATTATATTTAAGAAAACATGCAATGACAAAATCCAAATATTAGTTATCTGTCGGAAATGGATCTCAATGACCTAGAATGGTAATGATGTTGCTGGTGAGTCTCAACTCGCATAGAGCATATAAAAAACTTATTTAATAAAAAGAGAGAAATCACCTGATATAAACAATTACTCGGAAAATTTATGCAAACTAATTTCCATTCATCAATCTCAGGGTAATATCGACGACATAACCCTGTACAAGTTTTATGATGAATGCAGTTTGAAATCATTTGTCATGTGGAATGAGGTCAAAATAAAATTTACAGAAATTTTCAACTACTTTATCATCCAACGAGAGATAAAAAAAACCTATCCCAAATATTGCCTTGATCAGGAGTAAAATTAGAGAATTTTTATTTAAAAAAACAACAAAGAGGATTTTCGTCTCTTTGGTGAAAAAAAAAGAAAAAATAAATTTTTTTTTTGCTTTGGCGAGTACATAGTCGGTGTAGAAACAATTTGTCTCACACCATGGCGCTCATCGTTCCTGCATGGTTTAAACATCAATTGGTCCACGATAATGATGAAGTGACTGGGTATGACTTGAAGGCGACTCACGACATTAAAATTCAACCAGATCAAGTAGCCAATGTCGATATCAGCCTGACGTGTAAAATACCCAAAGGCTATTTCGGTTTTGTTACGAGTCGTTCGGGGCTGGCATTCAACCATCGAATTTATGCCTATAATGGAATTATAGATTCAGACTACAGAGGAGATATCTTTGTGCAGCTGGAAAATCGAGGAAATTCGACATTCAAAGCCGAGAAATGATCTTGTATAGCTCAACTGCTCATAATGCCACACATAATAATATAATTTGTACCGACAGACGAAAATGATGATGAAATTTACAATACATGGCGAAGCACCTCGGGATTTGGATCTTCTTCATCACCCCCACTACCATCATCACCATTACCTAAACCGATGCAAACCATCATAAAAGTGAATCCTTCAGTCCATAGAGAAGAAACTATTCGGATGCCATTTTCCTTTCCCGAGCTGCATCACTTGTCGCCGACCGAAATGCTAGAGTATTTGATGAAATCAAAATCAAGATCAAATCAAAACATACACAAAAGTTGCCTGCATAAATTTTTCATTTTGGGTTGCAAAGTCGTAATGAAATGGTGTCTCGCCGCGAACATTTTATTTACGAAAGAATTGATCAAGAGAAAAAACACGTTTGAAATCACAAATGGGTTCGATTTGGATAGTTACATTACTAATCAACATTTCTTGTTTGCTTGGTTTTGTTCCCTGTTTGATGAAGAAGTTGTGTTTGTGGAAAAATATTTATCAAATGAATTGACAAAAATAAATGCATAAATAAAAACAATCGTTTTTAATATATATATATATATATATATATATATATATATATATATATATATATATATTTGATATGAATATTTTACTTACAACCATGATTTTTATGACATATTGCACATTTGGAATGTGTAAACAGACATTCGATATATGAAATCGAATGACCACAAGGCAAAAAAAAAAACCTTCAATTATTCTCTTTGGTAACAAATCTTTCATAAAAATTTATTATGTTGTTCATCTTCATTATAGCCACTGCGCCGCCCACACATTTCTCCAAATCGTTGTTTGTGGAATTATCGCTACTGCTGCTGCTACTCACGTATTTCTCCAAAGCGTTGTTTACAGAATTTGCCAGCTCCTCATTCTCTTTTTGCTGAAGCCATCGTATACTTTCCACCCGAATTTTGTCAATGAAACACTTTCCTTTTGCCAAAACGAAAAATTTACATTCGGGATACAAAAACCATGTTCTATCCACGGATCGTCTTCACCTTCCCAATGTATAATGTTTTTACAGCAATGAAAACAAGTAACTCGATCACCGAAACCCGTTCAAAAGAACCCCTCATTACTTAGCCGTTTCGGGTCTTGAACTAGAGATTTAGGCCACTGTTTTATTTTAAACATTTTTATTCGTGCTTCACACATATTTTATTCAGGATAGGCATGTTGTTCTTTGTTTTTTTTTTTTTTTTTTTTTTTTTTTTTGCAAAATATGAGATATGGCATCAACATCGACATCTGTGATGTCGTTTTTACAAACATTTTTTCCATCCTCGAAATTTGCAGTCATAATAGGATATATGTATATAATTTATCAAGTTAACATACAGACATTCAATATCGAGTAATTATAAATGTGGTCTATCCAAGAATCAGATTCTTCTTTCCAGTGATAATATTTGCAGCCACAATAAAAGCAAATAACCGTATCGTTGTCCCCCGTGTAAAAGAAACCAGCTTGGCTAAGATGTTTCGGTCGTTGTTTCATCACCTTGGGCCAAAACTCATACATTGCCAATCACGATTCAAACAAATTATATTCGGGATACCTCGAACCTATATATTCCACGATACCAGTCTCTTCGAAACACGCTGATCGCAATCCCACAAATGCAGATTGCATGGCATTGGAGGGCCATTTCCCCTTGTTCGTGAAAAGCTTTCTCGAAATTAACCATAATTATTTTCATCCTCTCTTTATACTGGCCATCTTTTTTCGGTGAGTATATATATATAATAAAAATTCACAAAGTAAGCTCAAAGTATTGCATGAATGATTCGGTGAATCATTGCCTGGGAAATAACAAAGTCTTTGATTTATTTAAAACTCGTTTTTCATTTAAATACAATCCATCATCTATCAAAGTTAAACCATTCCATTCGATGGCCGAGATAAACGAATTATGACCGAGTCGGGGAACCATGCGCACATTTATACCCATTTGGCACATTTCCTTATTGATTTTGGCCGCAATTTCATTCAAGGAATGAATAGAGGAATTGATTGTGTCTTTAAATTGGAGTGTACCATCGAGCGAAACCAATTTATACATGAGTCCCATGTAGTGATAAATGTTTCCTTTAGTACCACTCAAAATGATGCAAATTAAATTTACGTCTAATAAACTCGGTGATTTTAATGAGAAGAGATATGGGAACGATTCGTCATGAATATCATTAGTGATGCCATTTGCCAACTTGTAGGTTTTCTGGTTCACCTCGCAAAAAAAAGTATGCTTTCCTAGATCCGTATTTGAAATAAATCAAGAGACAAAAATTTTCCAAAATATCCGTTGTTGGTTTAACCAAGTCTTAAACATGGGGCACATCGCTTTGTTTATGAGTGTACAGAATATGAGCTTCGGTAAATTTCAACCTCAGTTTATTAAAAGGAATGCAAATACTGTAAATGGGAGACATGTTGATTATAGCTTCCTTGATGTCGCCCGCATCCGAAACCACATAAAATAATTCCGTATCTCCGTCGATTCGATGTCAGCATTCCGATTCTTCAGGATCAACGGCGAGACAGAAAGTAAATCTGTCATCGCAAAAGCCTCTTGATCGATGACGACGATCGAGGCAGGATGTGTCACTGGATCTCGTTTGAGTAAAATGACGGTATCCCACCCCAGATTGATGAATTCCTCCTTTTGTCCAACCACAATGTTGGTCAGGTCAAAGAGGATGATTCGAGAGACGTTCAGGTCGATGCCTAGCGATGTCATATATGTTTGAGGAACGATAATCTCGTTTGGGCGTAGATCGGCTCATAAAAAGATTTGACTGCACAAACATTTTATTTGTGGTGACAGTAAATTCCAGTGCATCTGGCTCCTGCTACCTTGAAACAATGTCTTTATGGACACATTGCATGATGAAATGTCGAAAAACTTTTGAATCTCGACAAATGTTTGTTTGATGCTGCAAAAAATTTGCTCGTCCAAGGCGTAAGAAGCATGTTGGTAAACCATGTACGACTCACCGACCTTTTATGATTCTAACAAGAGTAATAATGTATATATTTTCTTCCAGTTGGCATAAATTTGACTGTACTGCCATTTCTACCTGATCTATTAAATTGTTTTACCATTTTCCAGGGGATTCAGGAAACAATGCAATCAGGGAATCAAACGAATCCTGTATGTAATGGATTTTCTTTTCGAAATGTACTGGTGATTCCCAATCATCTTGAACAGGATGACCAATTCAGCTATTTCGTCAGTTTCCAGAATGTTTTTAAACTTGTAAATTTTCAAGTTGGGAATAACAAAACAGCACAGATCATCGCAATTGTTTTTTAATTGTTTGATGGCCCTGCGACCCGACCGATGGTAAGTGTATGGAAATTTTGTTTTTACGATACGAATAGTGTTTTCCAGCTCGACTAAAGCACAATTTTTTGAATTTTTCCTAAACCACCAACTATTGAGGATGCACCTAATTTGTTTTGTGCTAACAATTGGACAGTTTCGTTTTTTTTTTTGCTCATTCCAGGGTAATGTCAGAAACTTGGTAATTCATTTTATTGTGTGTGTGGGTTTCACCTGAGAAACATAGGCTTATATACTCCATTTACTTTTTTTAATTCATATTTTTTATGTTGTGTGTATTTCACCCGACAAATAAGGTATATATGCTTAATTTTTTTGGTTTTTTATTTTTCATTCATGAAGTGAGACAAGAAAACGCAGCAAGTAAAAAAATTATGTGAGGTAAAGTTGAGGGTAATGAAGCAAAGATGTTGGCTTAACCTTGAAACGAACTTGAAAATTATCTACACTTTGTCTCAAGATTATCCCGCAATTTTTCATGTTATTACGGAATAATCATGAGGCAAAGTTGAAGCATTCGCGAGATTGCCTCAAGAACCATGTGAGGCAAAGCTGAGGTTGCCTCATCTTTCCCTTCTCATTCCCTCTGATTAGACTCATTAACTCCCATAGTTTTTTTAATCGACCTGTGATGCGAACAGATGGTGTTAAAAAAAACCATCCAGTATTGGCATTGTTATCCACTTCGTATCCTAGGGCATCGACCATGAATGTAACACCAGAGTCGATAGCCAGTCCTTTCATAGGTGACCCTGACGAATCTGCATCGAAAATCAGCTGGATGTTTATCAATTGAGTTATGTTTTCATAACGACACATGTCCAGTGTAAGAATTGGTTTCCGAAAAGTCGACCAAGTAGGTAATTTTCCCATTAAATTTGTTTTTAATTATGCAAAAATCACGTGAAACGTATTTGATGTTTATCGTCTTGCCACAGATAAAGAAAATCGTGTGAAAATTCAAGTCGGCGACCACCCAATGCCATATATCGATTTTTTTCAATGTCTGTGGCACTAAAACATCCATCGGCAAATGTGAAAAACCACGGTGATAATTTTCAATTATATTGATTGAATACATGATAAGAGAAATAAGAAAACTATAATATTTCGAGACTTGATGGAATTTATACACAATTTTTCTTTTGGAAAATGTTGTGTCAAATGGACCAAGATGGGAAATGTTCGATATTTGCTAATATTATTCTACAACACAATGATGGTAAATTATAATGGAAAACTAGCAATTCTTCTCCCGAAATAAAAATCCAATAAAACCAACATGACTCGAGTTATGGAGAATGACGATAAATGCGAGAGACAAAGGTTAGAGAAAAAGCTATAAACCTTAAACCCTCGACTCTGTTTAAATTCAAAATACCAACATATGTGAAATTAATTACTTATTTGATTATATAACACACACACACACAGTATTCGACAGTGCAAATCGTCAACAGACTTCTCGAACTGGGTATAATAAGAATCTAAGTTTGGGTATTTATAGTTTAGTTTTTTTAGTTTTGCAATAACAAAAAACTTTTTTTATATTGCCATTGTTTTTTATAAGTAAAGAAATAATTCGAGTGCTCTACAATAGTCATTCGTAACAAAGTGATTTGGTTATTATGGCGATGATACCAACAAGGATGCCGATGACGGTAACATCAGCAATGGTTATGTTGGGAATGTTGTTACTATCAACAATGATAATGACAATCTAAATATGACATTCTTTACAAAATAATTTTGCATAAAAAATAAACAAATGTACGTCTACATTAAATTAAAAAATTATGAAGAAAACTGCATATTTTATTGTTTAGTTTCACGGGAATATGAGAGAGTGTGTCGTCATCGACATCCCCCCAACCACTTCTAACTTGAACAACCAATCACTTTACAGCATTTCATTCACCCTCCTCATTTCAGTTTCCCTATATGGCGAAGAGAGCTGGAAAAAAGACTTCAGTCGACAACGAGCGATGGACAGAGAAACATCAACTTTCTGTCCTCCTTTCCAGAACAGAAGAGAAATAAGGTAACTACAAAAAGGTAAGTTAATTAATATATACTATAGTATAAATTTAATAGGGTATTTATATACTATGTATATTCTATATAGTGTATAATATATTTGCTATATTATACTTACCTTATTCCTTTTCTCTGAGTGAAGGGAGTTGATGTGTGTATATATATACTATATAGTATATTTACTATTATTATACTTACCTTATAACTTTGGCTCTGGAGTGAAGGAAGTTTGATGTTTCTCTGTCCAGTGCGCCAAGTTTTTTTCCATTTTTCTCGGTCATATAGGCAAATTTGGAAGAGGGGAAGGGAGGGGAAATGAAATAATGCACTCTGGTTGCTCAAAGTGTGTGCATGTGGGAGGGGGAGGAATGTCGATCATAACACGCGTAGGTAATGTTTCGCAGAACTAAATAAGGATAACACAACTTGCCCAAAGTTACGTTATTATTTACTTCACATTTACAAGATGATTTTTGAATACTTATTATCTGCATAAAGATCAGACACCCATTTTCAAGTTTTCACCGAACTAAACATACTTTATACTTTCATACACTCATTGTGAGTAAATGAAGTTGAATTCCCCTTGCTCCTAATTGGAGCAACCAATCACTTTGTAGCACTTAATTACCCCTATCTTCCCCTCCTTTCAGTTAGCCTATATGGCAGAGAAATCGGGAAAAAAGTGTCAGTCAATAGTGAGAGTTGGACACACCCATTTGTCGACCTAGGTTACGAAAATGCACCTGTTCTATGCCTTAAAGTGTCGTTACATCACACTCGTTCGTCGACTTAGGTTATGGCATGACACTCATTTATAGGATTTATCTTATATCCATTGTGTTGGGTTATGACATCAAACTCTTTCATAGGATTAATCGTATATTCATCGACTTAGGTTATGACACCACACAACCCTAAGATGACAGTAAAAATATATTTTTAAATATTTCAAATTAAATTTTTTTAAAGAATATACTTTTATTTATAATTCTCAACACATGCCTTTATTATAAGGAAGAAAGGCCGCACTCGAACGTGAAGACAAAGCAGAACAGGAATGTCAACATGCACAGGAATGAGAATGCAAGGTTGCCAACATTTTAGACACCAACAACAGAATGTTTGTCGACATGGTGGCTTCGTTGATTTTATCACGTCCCAAAGCTTCGTGTAAGCTGAATCGTAATGGCACATAGCATTTCGATAGCAAACAGGAGGCTAAAGATGTGTTCAAATCGACCTTACAAATGACCACATTAAAAAAAAACAAGTTTTCCATTTGATAAATGGAGTTGTTAGGGGTTCGTATTTCCTATAGTGTCAAATCGACAGTTACAAACCCGGAGAAAACGAAGCAAAAATAAAAATATGGCCTTTTTTGCAGAAATTGAAGGTGTGCGACGATGTGGGTAGCAGCATCAACATCACCAACATCATCATGGATAAACTAAGATCGAAGCATAATCATTTCAATGGTCGATGATGCGAATTTTATGTTAGGGACAATATATGTATGTTGTTGCTCACTCGAGAAGATGGTGTTGGTTCACAGACACAGAGAATTGATCAATTTTATCGATGCTTGATCACTACATTTCTATGAATCTGGCTCATGATTTGGCTAATAAAGATGAACAAATGTTGGTCGACTAAAACAAATAAAAAAAAGTCAATGAATAAAAAGAAATTAAAGAAAGGTAATGAATAAAAACAAAAAACAAAACTAGAGATTTTGTATATATAATAAGTCGAGTAATTAATGTTATTCAGTATGGATAAACTACTGATCCACTCATTACCGTACAATGGTCCTCTTCTATCTCTCAAGAAAATTCATCCAGACGCACAAGTTCCAAAATATTCAACTCTGAGATCAGCTGCTTGTGATTAATATGCCATCATAGATATCACGTTAGCTCCGGGAGAACGACGTTCACTATCTCTGGGTCTTTGATTGCTGTATCCTGCTGGTCAATTTGTGTACATGATTCCTCATTCATCGACTGGAAAAGAAGGAATTCAACTTTACATATGAGTGTGTGATCCCGATTATCGCAAAGAACTACATGTCTGCTTCTGGAACATTGTGCTGAATGAATTTACCATCAACAAAGGATACAGCATCACACAATTATTAAGTTTTCCATATATACGACCTATTATTTTCGAAAGTCGCCAGTTAGCCTTGGCTCCGAGCGAATGTGGTGAAGGACATTTTGAATCTACTGGATGGTAAAGCTTACTGTCAAGCTCTCGACTCACAAACCCATTGCGAAAAAGTCATTTCTAAATGTATTTTTCTTTGATTGTATAACTGTTTAACTTACAGAGGATACCAATTACGATGTAATTATATATTTCAGACCAACAGTGAATACCTATTATGATGCAATGGTATGTTTCAGACCAAGGTCCTATATAGGAGTGGATGATTTCGAAAACTGTTTCAAAATTTAGGATATGAAAAATGTTTTGAAATTCTGCCACTATTATAATCAGGTATACCCATTTGCTCTACAATCTATGTTTGAAAATTAAAAAAATGGAGCAGTGGTGGCTGTGCAAAAACATATTAAAAATAAATTTCGATATTCCCAAGAAAAGCATTGTGGTTGATGAAGAAAAGAAGTTTATCGACTTTAGCGATATGCATTTTTTGGATTGTTCGTGGGGATACACAAGTATGAAAATGGGATACCTGTCTGAAGAAACAATAACCAAAGTGCAAAATTTTTATTTGAAACTACAATTCAATTATTATCATTTCGTACAGCCGAAGATAGCATTGCCAGAAAAAATTTAACAAACCATACAAGAGATATAAAATTACCTGGATAAAGATAGAAAACAAAAATTGGCCAAGGCCATAAATAATATTTTTGTTTCAAAATTCCAAAGGTTCGTTCCACACATAGCTTCCAAGATTTCTGCGATGACTGTCGAGAGTGAAGGAAAGTACATTCTACCAACATGTAAATGCGAAGAAATAATTTCCTACCATTAGTTATGGGCGTGATAAATGTTTACTGTATTTGAAAAGTTCTATAATGAAATTTTTTAAAAATTCCAATTACTGTTTATTTTTATAAAGTGTGTAACTTGTCGCATGAAAAAGGCTAGTCGAATAAAACGATGCAAAAAACTAGCATTGGTAAAATAAAAACAAACACTTGTAAAACAAAAATTAAAAAAAAAAATGAAATTATTGCACTCTAAAAGTCAAGTAAACAATATTGTTCAATATAATTAAACAACTTATCTAAGCAGTGTAAAAATTCGGGATTTAGTTTGCTGAGGTGGCACAAAAGCCAGCTCATTTGACGTCATGACCACCATCGACGAACGAGTGTGACATCATAACCATAGTTGACAAATGAGTTATATTATAACCACAGTCTACGAATGAGTGTGACGTCGTAATCACAGTCGACGAACGAGTGTGCCACAGTCGACGAACAAGTGTGATGTCATAACCACAGTCGACAAACAAGTGTGACATCATAACCACATTCGACAGTGAGAGGTGGACAGAGAAACATAAAGCTTACTCCTCTCCCAGAACAGAAGTGAGATAATGTAAGAACAAAAGAGGTAAGTTATTTTGTAAATATACCTTATATATTAGGTATATTTAGTATTATTATACTTGCCTTATTCCTTTTGCTCTGGAGTAGAGGAAGGTTGATGTTTCTCTGTCCATCTCTCGCCATCGACTGATGCTTTTGCAGGTTTCTCCACCATATAGGCGAACTGAAAGGAGGGGTGTAGGGAGGGAAATGAAACACTGTTTTCTGATTGGTTGTTTAAAGTTGGAGTGGGGGAATGCTGTAATTGCTTTGATGTAGTTCCCAGAAAACTTGCAGATGTGTGTTGCAATCACTGTGTGTTGTAACCACATTGGTGCAGTTCCAAGAAAACCTACAAATGTGTGTTGTAATCACATTAGTGCAGTTCCGAGAAAACCTACAAATTTATGTCCTGTAATTGCTTTGGTGCTAATACTAGAATACTTGCAGCTGTGTGTTGCAATCGACGCCCCCCACCTAATTTCAACAACCAATCAGAATGCATTATTTCATTTCCCCTCCCTTTCCCTCTACCAAATTCGCCTATATGGCCAAGAAACCTGGAATAAAGACTTTAGTCGATGGTGAGCGCTGGACAGAGAAACATTATCTCTAATCCAATCTAGAACAGAAGAGAAATAAGGTATATACAAAAAGGTAATTTAATTTATATATATACTATAACATATATAGGTATATATAAGTATATATAGTATATATTAGTTAACTTAACTTTTTGTACTAACCTTAATTCTCTTCTGTTCTGGAGAGAAGGAAGGTCCTTGTCTTGTCCAGCGCTCGCTGTATACTAAAGTCTTTTTTCCAGATCTCTACAACATATAAGCAAACTGAAAGGAGGTTAAGGGAGGGGAAATGAAATGCCACAATGTGATTGGTTGTCCAAATTAGGAGTGGGTATAAAATTCAACTTAATTTATGTCACAAGACATGGACGACAGTGTAAAGTATGTTTAGTTTGGAGAAAATGTGCACATGTCTTTCTGATCCTTAGACAGATAATTAGTATTCAAAACTTGTCTTGTAATTTGTGAAGTGAATAATAATGTAACCTTGGATGAGTGGTGTTACCCATTTTAGTTCTACGAGACTTTACCAGGGTGTGTTGTGATCGACATTCAATCCTCCCACCCTTCCACTACACACACACATTCAACAACAAATCAGAGTGCATTATTTCATTTCCTGTCCCTTCCCCTCTTCCAAGTTTGCCTATATAGCAGAGAAACCTGGAAAAAAAGTTTTAGTCGATAGTGATCGCTGGATAGAGAAAGGCACGTAAAGTGAAAACAACTCATTACATAGGATAATGCCAAAATCAAAAATTGCAGATACATCTTCCTTGGCGATAGATGTTGCGTTGTCACAGCCAAATCGTTCCGAGTTCAGTTTTCGAATATGGCCATTGTTAAGTTGAATCTCTGCAATGGGTGATGGAAACGAGCTGCTCAATGAGCATAATTTTGGATTTGTGGTGCAAAACTTGTAATTTGGGGATGAAGGGCAATTCGAATCGTCCATCTTGCTGACTGAGTTCGAGGATGGATTCATATGTAATGCTTTCATCATATTTTCGTGGTTGTTGCATATGGGGTTTCACATTACCTATGAGGATGGACCTTTTTTTTTCGATATTTACGTGGAATTTGCTTCGAGATTTGCAATGATATGAAACAACTTGCTATTGAATATGTTGGCCAACCCATGAACATGAACCATATAAAAGACCTTGCTATTTATAATGATAATTTTCTGAAAATTTGTGAGTTCATCTTCCTGTTCATATTGAGCCAAAGATTGAGTGGCACCATCTCAAAGAACTTTATGATCAGTACAAACTCTTAAACATCTACCCAAGAGAGTACCAAACCACATCCGAATTGGACATGTTACTCACACAGTACTTGGAACACGTGTATATTGGATTTGCATCCATATTTTATATGGCAAATTCAACATGCATTTGATAGTCATGCTAATGAAGTTTATGGCATCTTTAAATTTCCAAGGTAATCAGTTGCAGGATTCCCTGGTACTTTACAGTAGTACTGGTGCGTTATAAACTGTACTTTCATATACTCTTTTGAAGCTACATGACACGCATATCCCGAGCTATCTCTTGTTAAATTTTGCCAAGATTCCACTCAATGATCACAATCCCCTATCAGTTGCCCTGAGTCACAACACATGTGTATGCATCGACGAGTTGGACTTGTTCAATGCCAGCTGCTTCAATGTTTTTTTTTGTACCACGGGATGTATGCCTATGAGGATCATGTACTCAAACAAGTTGGTTGAATTACCAATAACTGCGAAACCTATAATTACCCAACAGAAAATGCTTTTGGTTGTAGACATTGCCATGATGGGTAGATTACTTCCCATTATGAAAAGTTTCCAATACAATCAGTTGAATCCCAATAACCTGCTAGTCGACCATTTGCTCGACAAGGTGGAACTTGTTAATCACAGCAAAGCAACCCCTCTATTGGGTGGCATATTATTGACCCGACGTGTACCAGAATTTACACCAGGACAAGATATTTTGGGTATTCGCCTTCTGAATACAATGTTACTTATCAATTTGTTTTTTTTTTTTACAAAACAAACATACCTGTTTCCATGACCAAGCCTTCATACATCGACACAAAATATCAAGAATATGTGCTGAATTCAAACATCACTTCAAAATTATTTCCGACGTTACAGGTACACATGGCCAGCAAAAAGTTTTTGGAAATGCTACTAAAGGAATTTGCACAAAGGTGGTACAAAAATAATGAAAGTTTATATACTGAAACCAAATTTAATGATTTTTACCAAGAAGTTTGTGATGAACTAGACAAACATTTTGATAAATATGATAGAACTTACAATATTCTATTGTCTCTTTCAAAAATGTAATGCTTTTGTAAATAAAAAATAAATTAATAATAATTTGATTTCATAATATTCCAAATTCCTGTATATTCTTGTCAATGAGTGGCTAGTGTTGGCAGAACTCTGTTAAAAACCCACATATATTTATTTATCGACCCAACACTAAAGCAATGTAAATAGCATAAATAATTTTTTGTCATGTTAATTAGGCTTTCATAATAAGCTTTTATTACATATTTCAGAACTCAAGCCAAAGATAGCCAGAGATCTATTCTAGCTTAATGTACTAATATACCTAGCATGTTGATACCAACACCCTTTGTAGAGGTGGATTACCAATACCAACATCTGGTACAAATACCATCATCAAACTGATGGTGAGCATACCAAGTGATCTACTAAAGATTAATGTACTGATATTCCTAGACTTTTTTGGACACAAGAGCTTTGTAGAATCAGATTAATTGTTAAAGTCTGGTACAAGTACCATCACAATGATAAATGGGCATACGAAGCAAGAGTTTATTCAGAAGCATCAAGCTTAACATACTGATATACCTAGACTTTTTTGACACAACGACCTTTGCAGAGTCGGACAGCATGTCAAATCTTGCACAAGTAATATCATTATGTTAAACAGACGTACAAAGCAAGATGTTCTCCATCGAATATCTTTTTATATATATATATATATAAATGAAGTTTTGCTTTAGTTACATATTTGTCGGTGAAAAAATACAAATGTTTGCATTACATCGAGCACAAGTTAATATAAAAATATTTATTATTATACTTACCCCCCTTCCTCCTGTACTGGGATGAAGAGTGATGTTTCCACGTCCAGATCTTGTTGATTGATTTCCTTTTTTTTTTTTTTTTTTTTTCCAGATTCTGCCACCATATAAGCTAAACTTGCAGGAGGGGAAGTTCAGTGAAATTAAATACTGTACTCTGATTGGTTTTTGCTGGTAGGAGGGATGGTTATCCAATTATTGGCTTGGATTACATCACACAAAATTATGTTAAAACCACAGTTGTTTACTTTCGAGAAATAATGACAATTGTGTGTGTTGTAACAACAGTTGTTTACTTTCGAGAAAAACTACAAGTATATGTGTTGTAATACCCATTGTTTGATTCCAAGAAAATTTATTATAGTTTAATTTCGAGAAAAGTGGTGAGTGAAGTTGAATTACACCACTCCAAATTTTAACAACCAATCACATTGCAGGATTTCATTTCCCCTTCCTACCCTCTTCAAAATTTGCCTATATGGCAGAGAAATCTGGAAAAAAACTTCAGTCGATGCCAAGAGCTGGACAGAGAAACATCAACCTTCCTCCACTCCAGAGCAAAAGGAATAAGGCAAATATTTTACTACTCATCAATATTGCCAACTTAGAAAGAAGTTATTTTACTGCAGTTGTAATAAAATCCTTCCATACACAGCTTTTTTTGTGTTATTATTATAATTCTGTGATAAAATGTACCCAGCCTAAATAACTAAGTTTGTAAAACCAGAAATATAATTAATCTTGGAAAAACAAAGAAAATGGTGAACAAATATGACTACAAACTTTTTAAAATAACAAAGAATCTAAACTTCAGGAACTTACCAGTCAAACAGCACACATTCATATTAATATCGAAATTGTGATATTAAGGAATAAAAATCCGAACAATTATTGTATAATATAAATAAACATAGTGGTCACATAATTCGAACATATAGTATTACATAAATTATTAAAAATGAATTCATACCCAAGAAGGAAAGCATCTCTGTCCTGAATATGAATAATGGCCTTCATTTTCAGTATAACAACAGGTATGTTACCCTTACTATTAAAATAAATTTATGGAGTAGATTATAATATATAATTAAATGAATATTCTCATGTATTTAGTAATTTACAATCATTTGTACATTAACAATCAAAAAAGAAGGGATGGTTTGTAAACAACGACAAATACATTAAACGTATTCTTGTAAAGATATCTACTTTGTTTAGAAGTAAAGTATACAATTTTAATTAATTTAATACTTTGTAGTTAGACTTCTAGCACTATCTGTTGGCAAACAATTTATTGTAATAATGACACCATACATTTCTATTTCTACTTCAAGAAGCATTTTCCAATAAGTGAACTTGTTTTAACTTGAGTAGAATGAATTAACTGACTTAATAATATATTATATTTCATAAAGATAAATTTTTTTTTTATAATCTCACAACATCATTGGTAACAAATGACAATTTAACTAGGCATCTGTGAAGGAAATAATAATTGTTATTCAAATTGTCAGGATGTGCCCGCTTGTTGACATTATTTGGTTCAGCAAAGACATATATTTACTGATGAGTTAACAAATTTACACTTGTTCCTGGCAATCACATTTCTTGCACTTTTTTAGTTTTCAGCATGCACCTGGCCGGGGGGGGGGGGGGGGTGTGATGGAATTAATTTAAGTTATATGTTTCATTTCTCCTCTTTAAAAAATGCTTTCAGTAATGTAGTTCGTATATCACATAAAAGGTAGTGCAAAACTGAAAATAATTCTTGGTGGTTTATAACCAAAAATACTTTATCTTAAACATAATTGAGTGAAAATTCATATTTTGATTTAAATACAATCTGCAAGAAACATGAAGGTGTATTGTTTGTTTTTCACCACTTATTTAATAATCTGTTTATTATAAATAACAGAGGAAAATGCTTGTTTGTAAATAATTTGCAGAAAAAAAGCAAATGGTTTATTGAAAAAAAGTTTTCAAGTATATAACAACCAAAGTTATGTGTGCTCTCTCTTATCAGCATACATGCAAATTTATTTCAACTCAGGTCAAATGAACTTAAGATATATTTATGTGTAATAAGCATATATCCAACCAAGTTATAAAATAGTATAATATTGTCAGCAAATTTGATACACTTGACGGCTCGAACTTTCCAAATTTGTATTTGTGGTTTTATATACCAAAAAAAGAAATAAATGCATTAGAAGTTACATTTATTTTTGTTATATTTACATATACAATACAATACACTACAATTTTCAATAACATTTCTTTTCATAATAATATATGTAGTGTTATTTTTACATTGCTATTCCCCCAGTATACATCTTTATAAAAATGTATTTTTCTTCTGTCGAGATGGTACACATCTACTTATTGTCTTGTGTTCGATACTTTTCCACAGAATAGCGAATATTGGTAATAAGATTTATATGATTCCCGTGAACAAAAAACTTCTCAGTTAAGAGGCGGAAAAATATAGCAAAGGAAATACACTTTCATTGTCCATTGAAAATAACTTTTAACCCTTTGCCATAGGAATTTACCAGATCAGAAATATCGTCTCTGCTCTTTGTACAAATTAGTTCTTCTTTGACGACCCTCTTCTGCTGCCCCAAAAATGAAAGATCATCAATTGCCTTCACCGTGGATGAATTTTCTGTTGTAATTGATGTCTGCAAACAAAATGGAAATTTCTTTGCATAGATATTAGTTGAGCAAAACAGTAAAAATGCTACAAACAACATATTTGATCTTGCAGTTGCCATCCTTCTCATCTCACCATTCGCTTTGTTATGTTGGCTACTGAAACTGTCCACATGTTTATAGCTGGGAGTGTGTTACAAATAAAAAAACACCACAAGCTGTGTCTTTTATTTTTTTTAAATTATTTTAGCATGCACTTCAACTTGATGGCAACTTTTTAAAACTCTTTTATTTGGTTTTCATCACGTTTGAACAGATTCAAAATGTTAAATTTATTGGAATAAGCAGCCAAATTTTTTTTGACATAAACAGGTTCTCAGTCTCGCCATAGCACCGCATTGGTCGAGTCTTTCGGGCCAAACAAGTCTGTTGTCGTTTGCCATATTTGATCATCTGAATAGTAATTTTGCATCTCCTGAATTCGATTTGGACATTGTTTTTCTCACCATATAAAGAAAGACTATCAAAATTAAAAATGAAAATGAAAATGTTATTTTCATGAATGTATTGCATTGTGAATGACGATAGCAAATGTTTGATGTGATTGGCAATTACAATGTTACAATTTAAAATGTTACTTTTTTTTTGTAAAATTTAGTCAATTGTGGTGGATATAGTTGGTTAATATGAGAATGGTCCCTATGTCTTCTTGCCGATTCTAATTAAATTCATTCAATTTAAAGAATGGGGAGAGACATATTCGATGGGGATGGAAGATGTGGGGTATGTGGCTGTGAACAACACATTCATCAAACATGGGATGATGTTTAACAATGCCATCTATGTTCCCATGTATGTCAATGATGAGGTAGTAGACAGTGCCATCAACACAGCTGTCAATGATGAGGTAGTGGAGAGTGCTGTCAACACATTTGTCATTAGCAGGGTTGGTGACACACCAGTTAATACATTAATCAACAGCGAGATTGGTGACACTGCAGTAAATATGTCAATCAATACTGAAGTTGCTGACACTGTCGTCGTTACACCAGTCAACGACGAGGTTGGTCATAACACAATCGACTCATTCTTCAACAGCGAGGCTGTGGACAATGTAGTAATGCGTTCAACAGTAAGGTTGGAAACAATGCAGTCGTCCCAACCAATACACCCATCAACCATGCATCTAACACATCTATCAGTGATACAATTATTATGTCAATCAATGGTGAGGTTTTTGGCATACCTGTTTTTTGTAATGAAATTGAAAAAAAAAACCTCATACAAATGGAACCTTCACATAGGAGTTACACAAAATCAATTATCAACCATGTAGTAGATGTGGGTTTGTCTAAAGGGTGGTTAAGTAGAGCCAGATGTAGTAGTGTACTTTAAAAAATAATCCTGTATATATATTATCTTTATAAAACCAAATAAAACTATTTAAAAAAAATAGTTTTAGTAGTAAATTTTTTCAATTCATTTTCACATTTTCTATGAATCACTTGTCGCAAATGACATATTCACTAAATTCTTTTGGAAATCTTCCATTTGCAATATCCAAATAAACTTTGTGTTCTGTTAGATAAAATTCATAAAATTCAAACTATTTTTAAACAATTCATTTACTGTTTTCGTGTATGATTTATGGAGGACTGAGGCATGGCTGCAATCAAAATACATTAATGGCTTTTACGTAATTGGGTAGATATTTACCATAATTAATCTGATACATTTCAGGCCGTGGCACATTGTTTTTTTTTGTCTTGGTGGTAATTTGGAATACTTTTCCAAAGTCAAGTATCGATCTGCCTGACAGTCTTCGGGATCGTACAAGAGCACAGTTTTCTTACGGCCAATGTAGGAAGAACCAAGACCGTCAATGCACCTTTTACATGCACATGAGTTTTTGAGCCTAACCAACTTTACATTTTCATACAATTCGGTCTGATCTACCAAATAGAGGTAGTTGTAAATGGCAAACAATACATTTTCGAAATTGAGAAACTTTTCCAATTTATAACAGTTGGTTACTTTGGTCATATTCTCAAAGAAGAAGGCAAGTGCAGCCACATAGTTGTAAATTCGTTTCACGAAACATGATGCATTGCGCTCGTAACCTTTATGAACAATAGAACAAAGTTTCAATACATCTTGGTTTGGATTACTGCAAAATACACTCTAGTCAATCAGTTTTGTCAAATGCAAGTATTTTATCTTCAGTCGTGAAATAGATGTATCTCAGTGCCTTTGAGAACGATACCCCTTCCATTAATTATGTTCATTTCCTTGTTTATAAGTTCGATAAACCTGTTACTCTACTATTTCAAAATATTTGTAAATTGATACCCATCGGTATCTGCATCAAAGACCATTTTTCAAACAACTGCACGGGGTTTGTCTTGTTGTACACAATCAGTTTTTTATTTGTTTCCAGATTAGAGTAGATATCGTAGTCATCTTGGCGAATGAAATATACCAACTGCATGAGCTCCCCTTCCGTCAGGTTATTTATTGTTTCTTTGTGATCGCGAATCGCCTGCAGTAGATACAGCACGGGTGTAATTCGACATAAATGTATGAGAAGTTTGCATGCTAACAACGTCGTTCCAATGGCTATGGGAATGCTGAAAACCTTGAACGATAGAGTGCCAAAGAGCCCGTAGGTCGAGTTGACCGTAATTTAAAGCGAAAGTTGCTTCGCATCCAACACCGACTACACCAGATTCGTGTTTTGAATCCTCTCTTCAGAGACTTCGTTTTTTTTTTTTTTTGCATTTCAGACCTCAGAGATTTCATTTGCTTCTGTAAAGATTTCCTACGGTCGAGTAAAGACTCTATAAAATTTATGGTGCATAGAGTTTTGGCTTGTGAGAGTAAACGAATCAGAATGGGCGTATCGCCAGGCAACGACTCTAGTACCGTGACAGAAAGTCTCATCTTCCCGATAGGCTGGCCAGTATACATCGTGTTAATGCATTCCGAATAATTTTGATTTTCATCTTCCATCACGTACAGCAGTTACATCATTCCTCAGTACTTCATCGAACGCATCGCGGGATATTGGAGCATTTTCAAACACTAGATTATCTGCTTTGGCGCAGCAAAAACCGACGGTCGATCTGGAAAATCATTTGTTGATGATAATGTTCGGGTAGAAACTACTGACGTCTTATTGAATAACATACCAAAAACGACCGTGGTTTGCAAAACACCACGACTCCAGGATATTCTTTTTTCGTGTACTTGATCTTTGGTTTGGTATAAATTGGTCTAACATCTATCGCGGGTGTTCTTTCGGAGAGCGACAAGCATTTCAGATCGGACATGGCCTGTAAAATGGAATAATTTCTCTGGTATCCCGATAACATACCAAAGGATAGCTTATGTTACAAGAATGCATTCGCGCATTGAGCAGGCTTTAATTACGAGAGGGATTGCGTGGCTGTGTTCGGACTTTACAACATGTTTAATTTGGAAACTTTCTCCAACAGATTGGCCAATCTCGTTAACTGCAGTCTCGAAGACAGTTCGATGAGTGCCATTTCTCGCCGGATCGCGAGATTACATCACACAAAATTATGTTAAAACCACAGTTGTTTACTTTCGAGAAATAATGACAATTGTGTGTGTTGTAACAACAGTTGTTTACTTTCGAGAAAAACTACAAGTATATGTGTTGTAATACCCATTGTTTGATTCCAAGAAAATTTATTATAGTTTAATTTCGAGAAAAGTGGTGAGTGAAGTTGAATTACACCACTCCAAATTTTAACAACCAATCACATTGCAGGATTTCATTTCCCCTTCCTACCCTCTTCAAAATTTGCCTATATGGCAGAGAAATCTGGAAAAAAACTTCAGTCGATGCCAAGAGCTGGACAGACAAACATCAATCGTCAGTAATATGGTAACCATGGCGCTCGCAAGGCGTTACTACGACGAAGCCCACAATTTGATAAGTATTTCAACCAAACCTTTCGATCGAAACATTGTAATGTACGGTGCGAATCAGGCACATCGAGAAATGGCTTCGGAACTTCCTTGTGGGGTTCCTAATAATTATCGGTGTTGCCTAAACTCGTACTATACTCACAAGTCGGAGAATTATATACAACACTGCAATGTATCTGAACACTTTACATATTGTAAACGTCCGGCGATGACGCATCTTCAGCGTCTTAGCGTTCCCTGCAACGCCAAATGTGAAATGTATTTGAAAACTGTTAAATGGGAAGAATTACATGATTATAATTTTGATTGGCTAATGATCGAAACCATCTACATTAAAATTGACCGAAAGAAGGAATTGCCATGTGGTTATACACATATGGATTGCGCGAGTCATCGGGATTCGGAAAATTGCGCTATAGTAATTGAAAACATTGAACGACACAAAAAATAAGAGCATTTTACATATTGTGATCAACTTAGGCACATTACAGTATCTAAGAATTCAATACGTCCCGCCAGATGTTTGTGGAGTGAAAATGCAAATTGCCAACACGAATTCAAACAACAATGTAATTTATCGTGTAATAAACACTAGTTGATGAAAATAATAAAATATCACTAATTAAAAAAAAGTGTGTAATTTCTTACCCAAATAAATTGCTACTTTGTTATGTGCGTTTTTCTAATTCATCCAATTCTCATTCAGTTTGTTTAATTTTGGCGACTATCCAAAAATGTATCACTCGTTAAAAAAAAAACTAAAACATCTTATTATATACGTTTTGTTTTAGGTTGGGATGTTATGGTACCAAACAACATATTGTTATACTTTAAATTCTTTCGAAATAGTTTCCATAAACTGTTCGTTTCCCTTTAATTGTTCTATGATTACCTCCACTATAGAGTCATGTTAGCGAATTATCGTAAAAAAAACTCTTTTATAAACGAATGACTAGATAAATTAACTTTGAGAATATGTTCAAACACTGATCTCATTAGATATATGCACTCTGATGTTTTAATTTTTTTTTGCGCTCATTGTTCAAAGACCAAAGGCGAGGAAATAACCATAGATGATTGCCAGCTTCTGGCACCAGTCGTTTTTCCACAGAAACTGAACGGGAACATTTGTTGATTGAAATCGTCAAATGGTAGATTTCGTTGACAGCTTCGATTAGGAGCGGTAAATAATTTCTGTTTCTATCAAACAGATTTGTGCACAAATTATGTACTTGGTCTGTTGTAATTGACTCTTTGGCCCGAGGTCCGAATAGTTTCCGGTAAACGCCATTGCAGCGTCGGTAAAAGAATTTCTTTTAATTTAGCGTGGACGCTTCGCTGTCGTCGTGTCCGATCATAGGTGAAATGTAATGCTCAAAGGCGGCGTCGGAGTTGAAGACGTTTTTCAAAAACTTGAACAACAAATTGCACAAAACGTCGTCCGATCCCGGTGTATTTTGTGCTTTGGGACTCGCGGATTAACCGTTTTGCTTTTGCACCTCTACGCATGTATGTTCAGCAAGCGCGAACGCTAGGCAGAAACCCATCACTGGTACAAACAATATATGCAATAGCGAGCTTACTTGATCAAATTCAGTCACGTAGAATCGGAAAAATTAATTTGACCAGGAAAACCATTTTTACTTGATAGGGTTTTTCCACGAGCCTGAATACATCTCGAGTAAAGTCTTCTGTAATTTTCGGTGATTTATTCATCAGGTAACACGCAAAAATTTGGTTTTGTTGGTTGGTTATAGCCAAATGTTCGCCCATCCATTTTGGAAGAATTTTAAACATGTCATAAAAACAACTTTTCGTATAATTGTTTAGATCTTGAACTATAGATAAAATGGAATCGGTTTTGAGTTTTGCGTTGCGTTTCAACACAGCTTCGTAGTTGATTATACCTTCGAATAGAAACAAATTGATTTTGACAATTTTTATAAACATTTTTACATCGTACGTGAAAATGATATTGACGTTTGAAAGTTTATATTCTTGAATATCCAACAGTTTAATGTATTCGTCGCTCAATTTATCGTAGTTTTTATTTTCCCTGTTTGAATTGACCAGTTCCTTCAAAGTGAAAAATTTATAAAAATCATTTAAGGCAATATCGATAGTAGGAGCCATTTGGTTTTTGTGTAGAATTATTTAATGATCTTATATATGTCGCGTAATTAAATTTTTTAAATATTTTTTATAAACTCGCTGATTAGTAGAAAAATGTGACCGAGTGGAGAGTGGTCATTTATTTGAAGTGTTGTTAGTTTTTTAGAGAGATATTCAAACACGAATCTCGTATGTAGACCGTCCCGTCACCATAGTCGAAAAAATTTAATTGGAAACACGAATTGACCCCGTCTGAATTATTTTTCTCGCGAATGGTGGGCCATCTCGCATCTAGTGGCAGGGAATTGATTGCCACGCAAATTCATTCCGAGATTGGTGATTGTAGCATAATATGAATTTGTAATGACTACATACCGACCGAATATTCCCCATTTAGCGCAATTGAACAATCTTTCAACCGTCCAGTGATATTTGTTTACAGTCGTTGACGTCTCGTGATTTATTAGAGTAGATTTACACAATTCGTACGGTAACAACAACACGAAATTCTTTCTAAATTGCCCATAGTGCGCTAGTAATTGATCTTTGGAAAATAAATTGTATTTGGACTTCGCTGTATGTTCTATCAGCTAGGGTAAAAAAAAAATCGTCGAAAACAATTTTGAAATTTTGCAAATCGAATAAAGGAGCGTCTCGAAAATACACATTTCACATATTTGTAACATTCCACCTTGTAAGTTTACAATAATATTCGTACCAGTGAACCGTCCAAAGAATGATCCACTACGAAAATTTCCACAGGAAATAAGTATTTCGACAAGTATTTTTCCATCGGAAGTTTTACCAAATATGCAGACTGCAATAAATATTTACGCCAATCGTACGCGATTCCTTTAACTTTAATTTCCGGAACATTTCGAAATAAATTAGAAATGAAACTCGAATATACAAATTTTCGAAACACGGAACATAGCACTTTGCCGGGTCGTAATGAATCATAACTTAATAGTGGATGAAAACCTTTATCCGATATTTTTTTGAAAGGAAACAATTTGTTTGGAAAAATTGTGGTTCTAAATTTATTGTCTGAAACTAGTGAAGATCCGTATAATCCCGGCACTAGAAATATAATTTTACTAGACATTATTTTAAACAAACACGAGAAATGAGTTTTTAAAAAAATTATGTATAAATACTTACCTGTACCTGCCGATGAAATAATGCATGGATACTTACATGTAGTTGCCGTGTCGTGATCTGCACTGAATACATCATCCTTTTTCTTCTGCCTTCTAAATCGATGACAAATATAATAAATTCTTCGCACGTAATGGTGCAGAAAGCAATAATGTTGTTCTCACAGCAATGAGAAGAAATAAAGTGAGCGAGTTAAAATGTCGGAACTCGGAGCGGTGGTGGGCGTGGCGATGATATATCACATTTGACGACGATGGAAGGGGGAAAATTGGAGAAGGGTAACTGGGAAGAGGGGACAAACATGCCTAATGGGAGAGGGATTTGGTTTAAAAAAAAAAAAAAAAGAGGGATGTAGGTCATACTCTAAATATGGTAATTATATAAACCAAGTGTGCTGATTGGGGGGAAAAAAACAGAGCAGGAGAGAGGGAAAGAGCTCACTCTCGAAATATGGTGATGAAATAAAACAAGCGTGTGATGATGATGGAAGGAGAAGTAGGAGAAGGAACGCAGTGATCCAGACAGTTACGAGTCTTCCTAAGTGTTACATAAGACCACAGCTGAACCGGTTAGGTAATTGTTCCGTATTGCGTATCGTCATTGGAAAGCCATACAAACATTCAGTGTGTACTATAAAGTATCCATCCCAATTGTTTACTTTCAAGCCTAGTGCCGTTTCGCGTATCTGGCCAAGTTCCGTTTAGCATATCCAAATTCGGCAACTATTGTTCCGTATCACGTATCCAGATCATGTATCCAAGGCAATTTTTTCCGAAAATTTTCTCTCGCGAATCGCGAGATGGTGTGCGCGGGATGTAAAATTACAATGTACAACGCCAGGCAAGTTACTCATTCCTCGCCAGACATAAACACATTTCTCATAGAGCACGACATTCTCAAATAGACGAAAAATGCCTGGAAGGCGAAGCGAAATTGGTGGAAAACAGGGGCTTGTTTTACTGGTGCCGATGGCGACTGGAGGACGGTACCAAATACAACTTTAATGTGTCGGCGAGACAGGGCAGTTTCGTAGGAGAGTCAAACTTGTCTCCGGGCAAGATAGTCGAGTTGTGTTTACTCTGATGCCTGATCAAATACCTTCGACATCAGACTATAATGAACGAACTTTAGTGCTCGGGAAAGACGGTCGTCGCCTGGTCGAGTTTCTGCCGCCAAGTGTGCATAGACTGGGTGCTGATGTACAGGAAACGCATCGGCGGGCCAGGTAAAGTGGTCGAGATCGACGAGTCGAAATTGGGCAAACGCAAGAACTGCGAAGGGCGTAAAGTTCACTGCCAGTGGGTTTTCGGCGGAGTGCAGCGGGACGATCCGACGAAATTCTTCCTAGTGCCGGTGGAAAAGAGGAACACGGCTTGACCAAAATCATTCGCGAGTGGATCGCTCGGGGCTCGACGATAATTTCAGACTGCTAGCGCGGTTACATCAACTTGAACATTCATGGCTACCGTCACATGCAGGTGAATCACAGGCGGGAATTTGTGTGCAGCGAAAAAGCGGAATGGTAAACCCTCGAAACACGCTAAAGATGAAGAGTGGCGAGACGTTGAGGGTGCGCACTCAAAACATCGAGCAAAGTTGGTGTTCTGCGCAATACAGCATTCCCTGGTTTGGCCGACGGTAAAATCTTGGGTCGGCTACCTGGCCTAGTACGTCTTGAAAAATAATCATCGTTATGGAGAACGACTGCACGCTTTGCAGATTCACGCTGCCGATATGCACAGTTGTAATCGGCGCAGAGGAGATGGAGGCGAAGGCTATCCCAATTTCTACATGTATCTATTTGTTACAGTTGTTTTTAATTTGTAGACGCGAGCAAGATTGAGTTGCTGTTGCAGTTGAAGTTTCAAAAAAGTTGATTGAGTTGCTGTTGCAGTTGAAGTTTTAAAAAAGTTGATTGAGTTGCTGTTGCCATTGCGGGATAAAATTAAAGTGTGATTGAGTTGCTGTTGCCATTGTAGTATAAAATTAAAGTGTGATTGAATTGCTGTTTATTTAAGTTTAATGTTTAATTGAGTTGCTGTTTAATTAAAATTAAAATTTAATTTTTATTGAGTTATTGTTTTATTCAAGTTGCAGGTGCGAATGAGACAGTGTAGCTGTTTGATTCAAGTTTAAATTAATGTTTAACTGAGTTGCTGTTTGTTTCAAGTTTAAATTAATTTTAATTCAGTTGCTGTTTGATTCTAATTAAAACTAATGTTTAATTGAGTCGCTGTTTGATTCAAGTTTAAATAAATGTTTTATTGAGTAGCTATTTGATTCAGATTAAAATTAATATTTAGCTGAGTTGCGGTTTGATTCAAGTTTGCTGTTTGATTGACGTGCTGTTTGTGTTGGTAAAAAAAAATATTGGATGACTTGCTGTTTGTTTCAGTTAAAAAAAGTTTGATCGACATATACTGTATATATTAAACATTCATTCGCAATATGGAAGAGGGCCTAAAATAGTCGAGTAGTTCGTGATGGGTTCGCCCGGCGACGACGGGTGTACATGCATCTGTTGCATCTGCAAAACTTGGATCTACCAGTTTCGATTATTGAGGTAAATTGATTTGTTAAAAAATTGCATTCATTCGGGATCCCGAAAAGGCATAGCGCGGTCGTGTCTCTCATGACCGGTTCGGCCGGTGGCGAATGCAATTGCATACACTGTTGTTTTCGCGTGCTTTGGACCTGCCAGTTTCGAGTGTTGAGGTAATTTATTAAAAAAAAAAGAGATTGGATATATATATATAATTTAAAAATGTGAATATTTAGATAGTAAATGGTTAAAATTATTTAAAAAATGTTAATAATTATTAAATATTCTCTTTAAAATAAATAAAAAAATTATGCATCGTGAATAGCGTGTATTTAAACAGGGACGAGAAAAAGGCGAAAAAAAATAATAATTTTTTGGATACACAATAGTAAACTTTTAGCAATAGATACACCACGGGAAACAAATGGTTTTTTTTAAACCCTATATTCCATTTTTGGCTTGGATACACTATAGGAAATAATTGGGTGTAGGTCTAAATTCCCCCCCCCCCCCTTCCACCAACCCGACAAGGCAGTATACGCAATTTGAAACAAGTGGGGTGTGGCACCAATTTCTCCCCCTTCCCACTTGGATACGCAATGTCGTCCTCTTTGGTCCTACACGTTTTGTCGCCAGGATACGTAAAGGGAAACTTTTGGTAAAAACCAGCCTTTCCAAGGTGCGCTGGATATGCAGGGGGAAACTTGGTATTTTATTTGGGCTTTTACCCAGTCGTGGTTGGATATGTAATTGGCGGTTTTTTGTCTCGACTTTTTTTATCATTTGATAAGTAATACAATGGTTCTTGAGCGATTTAGATATGCAATACAGAACAATCACCATATTAAAAGTTTACCAACATTTATGTCATGATATTTGTTATTATGCATAATTTTTCATGTTTGTAATATTTCTTGTCAATTTATTTTATCAGCCAGAATTTTGGTAAAGTTTTCTGTATTTTTAGCAAAGATTGTGTACGTTATTAATTATCTATGTGCCTGGAAAGATACAATATCAAAATGAAAAGTCATGTTTTATGTGAAATACCATTCTCAGAGTTTTGTAGTATGTTAAAATATTACTAATTGTTTACCTTACTTTTGTCAGTTCGTTAAATTGTAATCAAATTACTATTTACTTTACTATCATAACTTTTTACATATCGATTGTAGCCATATCTGCCTGAATTGATACACTGTCTACGACCACTTCCGCCGAACTCATTTCCTTCTTCTCCATCGCTAAAACATGGCATGACATTCTTTGAAAAATTGTTCTAATTGCATCTTCATGATCCATCGATAATCTATCACTTTCGCCGCTTTTGGAAAGTGTGGCTTGTAGCCCTTTTTGGATGGGAACTTTTATTCCTTTTAGTTTTCGCAGGCCATGGTTATTTTATTTCTGCTCGTGTATTTTTTTTAGCAGTTCCCATGTAGGGGGCCTAACTTTAACATGGCCTAAGATGTGATGAGCCTGTTTTTGGTGTCCATTTTCGCTATCATCATGGATCGTTACCTCTTCTACTTTCCGAGGATTATCCAGGGCTGCTGGTGTGTTCCTACTGCTGCTTTCAGGCCAAAAACATTTTATTGATACTTAACATGTGATTGGACTAATATACTTCTTGTCTCAACTTTTCGGCTTAGTGACTGCAGTTAGACGCTACTTTTATGTCCGTTTTGTTTTCAAGCAGTGTTGGCTTTTGGACTTTTGCAATATTTAAAATCACAACAAAAGGGAAAAAAATGTAACCGTTAAATTAGGGAAAGTTTGTTTCACCTCTGGCCTTTGGCCATTTCAATCTTTATATAAAACAAATGTAATGTTAACCAATTTTTGTGTTCAATTCTAACCTTTGTCACCTTAACCTTAAGTAAATGCAATGTAAAATAATAATTTTGTTTAATCGGGATCCAGTTTAAAAAAAAACTTACCTATTGAACTAGAGTTGTATGAAGATGCGTGTGTATATATATATATATATATATATATATATATATATATATATATATATATATATACACGCATCTTATATATATATATATATATATAACAGCTTATTTATTTGCATACACAAATTAAAGAATGCCACTTCGACATTTTGCTATTTATTTATTTAGTTTAAATCACCTTTTAACATTTACCTTAAAATATATTTAAAATCATAATCTAAAACTACTTTTCATCGCAAACAAATCTATTCTTTGTGAAAGCGAATGCAAGTTTGCTGAACTGGGCTAGTGTTCGGCCCTGTGTTATAGTAACTAATCTTTGGTAATTCCCACTCGGCACAACTGGTCCATTATGTTATTTGGTGTTTGTTGCACGGGATTGTTGGGAGCAAGGTAAGTTGTAAGGTATTTGCCCTGTGGTGTGTTTCTCCCGAGGCCCTGAGTAGCGTAGTCTTCTGAAACACTTCACTTGATCACTGCACTCCTACTTCGGCCTACAGGCCCGCCGACACACGCCAAACTAGAGACATGTGCTACGCTGTTGTACAGACAGCCCCCACGTTCCCTTCAATGGTGCTATCGTCTGATGGCCATGGTTTCACAGGGACGCAATGCCAGACTGCTAACTTATTGCTCTCAAGAGTTACCTCTTGTAAGAAATAGGTTAGACGGCCGATCTGGAGTTATGCAATTTAGGACACTGGGAAAGTTACTCGATGTTCCCGGCGGTCTGCACCATCGTACTCTGGGCTGTTCGACTCGCCCCTGGCCCGCAATTATGTGCTAGCTGACTACGGCAGCACAAATGGTCACAGGAGTACACGTGAATGTTCGGTTCACGTCAAGTGAATGTACCATATTTTATTCCGTGTGTTTATATGCTTGAGTATAAACCGTCCTTTACAAGATCGACTTCCGTACTGCTGGAGCTTCCGAACCAATTTTTGTAGCATTTGTGATCTTTGATATCCTTTCCCGTAGCACCTGCTTGTGCAGGCATTGCACAATATCTATTTGGATGTGAAATCCAATAATTGCTGAAACTCCTGACAGTGAGCTGAAATTACAATTCTTACAAGACCTTTTGGATCACTGTCCATTTGCAACAACTGTCACAATAGGATTCCATTTTCGTCTATCGCCTCGTTCCATATGTAGCTGTGCTTCATATTAGCCTGCGATTGTCATCTCCTTTACTGTGGTTTTCTTCCCAGCCATCACCCTCTCTGTCATAGTATTTAGAATATGTTTTTGTGGGCGCTGTTGGTACATTCATGGCAGCAGCGATTTCTTCTAACTGCTTGTTTCCGATCCCAGTGTAAACTGCTCCTGTCAAGCAGCTGTATTTATTTTCATAGCCACACTTTTTGGGTCATTTGTGTGTAAAGTATCCTGGATGTTACACTGCACACTGAAAATTAACTTGAGATATCTACTTGCTTCATTTTGTATTGTTAAATTTTGTATGCCACAACCAAATGTTCCATGAACACACAAAACTTTTAGTCTATTTAGGAACTAATTATCATGAGTTATCATTCTTTCAAATACTTCACATGCTGGCAAACTATCCACATTGCTAAGATAGTTGTTAGTATGCTGTTCATGTTGATGCTCACCAGAGGAACATGGTATAGGCAGGCCTATCTAAGTCGTCTGTGAACATGGTGTTGCAGGAGCTCCACTCGAAATACAGTTATCTGATGACAATTTTCTGGCGCATTCTTTGACAGATCAACGAAGGGAGTATCGATGCCATCTCTCTCTATCTGGTATTTAAAGAAGTGTTAAATTTATTTCCTCCACAAACAGAGATATTAATTGCAATGTTAATTAAAACAATAACATGTCAACATTTTGTTGGAATTGCAGTTACAATTTAAGAACAAGTACATAGTCTTTTAAAACATGTCATGTTCAAGTGTTATAAAACACTGCTTTCTGTGACATTTACTGCCTCTGAAATCGAAATATATCTCAATATTTGTTAATGAAATGGTTTTTATTTATAGTTCCATTTTTGGTTGGCATGCTTAAGTGTAGAGAGAGGAGTGGGGCTGAAATACATAACTAATTGACTATAAGGGATTTTAATTGTAAATTGTCAGGTAAAACACAGAAATGTCAGAAAATTTCATAAGAACTTACCTGAATTAAAAATATTGCATTTTTTGCCCATGCAAATCTATTGCTATAACTCTTGTTTCATTTTTTTTAAGAGGCATCTAATAAAATTCTTTTAGTGCTTTCTTACCAAGTTATTCAGTGTATACTTGCTCCAAATAATTGGCTATTTGGTCTTGCATTACAGTGTTTCCCAAACTTTTTTCCTGTGACCCGGTTATTTTTAAGATTCTTTTTTGTGACCTACTAAAAACTTATTACCTATTTATCCCATGCCAACCTGCACACTTTGCGAGTTATGATATTCTGAGGCGAAGACGAGGCAACCCGGCAAATTTTTTTCTTGGCCTGGTACCGGGTCGCGACCCACCATTCGTGAAATTCTGCAGTATGTCACTTTCTTTCGTATCTAATTCATGTGCCCACTGTGTGTATGAGTAATTTCGAAGATAAATTTAAACTTTCTTCACATATTATTAGAGTTCACGTGTAGTATTATAACTTAGAGCACATAATTTAAATATTATTCCATGTGTGCAGGCCGCAGTATCTGCAGGCAAGCATGTTTCACACATCCATTTAGAAACTCCAGAAAACAGCAAGAGTTAAGGGAATTGTACCAATATTTTTTGTTTATTCGTATCCGTGTTTCATATTCTGCTATCAAATAATTGATAATAATTAGTTTGCTCATTTATTTACACAATCAAGGTTGCCAAGACCTATTTCCTACAATAATAAGGTGGACACTATGTACATTAGTATCGTTTCATCGAAGATCATGGTTTAAAATGTTGTTTTAATTCACGTACTATTCATAATAACCCACATATTAAAATTTTCGTTCTTCACTTTTCAGAAGTTCTGCAGTCCTTTATATTTGAAATAGACCATAGGTGTTCAATATTTAACAATAGTTTTTTCGTGAAGAATAATCTGCCCAAGTTTGTCCACATCTTTCTGAATCACGAGTGTGTGTATGTGTGTTTATGTAAAACTCATACACAATGAATATTTAATATTGTTTCTAAAAATGAATAAAAAATTGTGGTGTATGTTTCACAGTCAGTGCACACACTATGCAACCACTCATTACAATTACTTTAACTTTTACGGTATAATAAATATTTTACAATATTACTAAAAAAAAAAAATTAATATTATTGTGTATTGAAGCACGTGGATTTCATTCATTAAAATTTTTACAATAATGAAGTGATAACAGCATAGACGTAAGATAGGGGAAAAAATGCGGAGACAAGGAAGACCTGGAAAAGTCAGAGAATTTTATTAATTTTATACAACCATGTAACATATTTGATGCCTAACCTAGGATCCAAATTCAGGTCCACTGCAGTTATTACGACACTGTAGGCAAGAAGCGAACTCACTTCGCATAGCACAGAAGACTAGCGTGGATGTTAGAAAGCCTGAGAGGGTCGAGAACTCCTGGGGTGACCGATTGAGGATGAACAGCCAGGCAGGACAGCTAATGCCAAAAGGTGAAAAACTCTTATCTCCGTAATAGCATTCTCTGAAGTTGCAGTGTAAATTGGTTTATCACTGATAACATAGAAAAAATCAACCCACCAATTTTATAGTTATAATGATCGGAAGGTCATAGTAATAATAATGTCATACTGTTTTAATCTTCACATATTTTTATAAATTCATGGGTTAGCTTTAATTTATGCCGATGGATCCTAAAATTGACATAATTTTTGGTATACTAATATGATGCGGAATGAAAAATAAATTTGAAATGAGGATAAGTGACATGTATATTATACAATTCTATTCTTTATAATTTCATACTATTATCGCCTATAGTTATCGAGAAAATTAAGTTTGAAAATTAACATCAAATACTATAGAGACTAATACCGGAAGCTGGCGATTTTCAGTGCGAAACATGATTGCTCTGCACTCTGCTGGCCTGAGGTGGCGAAACATTTGTTTGCATTCACTGTTGTGCGGTTTAGACTGGGAATTACTTATGTTTGATATAGTTTTAACGATTTTAGTGATTCGTATTCATTGAATTACCTCAGCGGGCAGTGGCATGTAGCAAGTTTTTTTTACAGGGTAAGCAATATAATATTGCCACATATTAGAGTGTTTTAGATAACTTTAGTGAAAAGCCATTAAAATATTATAAATTACACTCTTTACAATACAATAAATGGTTGATATAAGCTGGTGATGTGTTCCTAACATCCACGTATCCCTTGTGCCTGTTTGATCCATCCCAGACCATAATCACACAGCAACACTCTGCAGATCGACATTAGGTCGCAGTCTCGAACAGTGCAGGTTGACAAGAATGGCATTTACACTTTTCTTGCCGCCCTGTAACTCGTGGTCGTGGGTAATAATATTTAAAATTCATCAGCGGCGTGCACCAACTGCTGGAACAACCCTCTTCGGAGAGCACAGAGAGCGGTACTTCACCATCAGCTGGGTCGTCGCCCTGGAGCATCAGCAGGCAGCACAACATCATCGTGGGCCTTACAACCAGAGGCCTCACAACCAGCTGCGACAACCGACATTCTGTTCTGCCTAGCAGCATGGAAATCCCTCGGGGTCTGTGAGGACCAAACTGTCACCAGAGATAGGGATGTTTGTTGTGTTCATGACGTCCACATATCCTTTGTGCCCGTTTGTTCCATCGCAGACGCATTAACCACACAGAAACACTCGACCGATCAACATTAGGTCGTTGTCTCGATCAGTGCATGTCGCAAAGAACAGCTTTGACACATTTCTTGCCACCCTGTAACTCGTGGCCTTGGGTCATAATATTTATCATTCATCACAAGAGGTAACTCTCGTGATGAATGTCTATTTGGCCTAAACGACTGTTAGACGCAATAGCCATTGGAGGGAATACTGGGATAAGCAGCGAGGCTTATTCCCATAGCTTTCCAATGTATGCGATGTCGACGGGCCCCGTGGCCGAATCCAGAGTGGGACGTGGCTCCAAGTAGTGTCAAAAGACAGGGAATCACGTTCCTGCAGGAAGTGTAAAGTGGCGAGCGGCTCCCTAGCCGCATTAATTAAAAGGAGCATTTTAGGTATTTTTAGCAGTGATTGCACCCTGATTAAAAAGGGGAACTGCCCGCTCCAGCATAGAGAGTCGATAACATATCATAGAAGGCAGGGCTCCGCCGGGTAGGGACAAAATCTGTGTGTCGTCACATCCATGTGCATTCCTGTAATTATTATCATTACGACACACACCTTATTTAATATGTAAATTAAAGAATGTACATGCAATCATCTATCGAGAATCAGCCACATGAGGCATAATTTCACTTAATAGTACCTTTGAAGTGCAATAACATACTCTTGTAGTCACATTCTTAGCCATATCTGGGGCTCTGGCATTTATGGATATGTCACAAATGTGTTTTAGTTTAGTAATCATAATTATGTACAATTTTAATTTAATAATTATTAAGTTCTTTTTCATGTTTACATTTTAGTGCCGCATTCGCCAGACGTGCGGCAAAACCGACGCCATGTTGTTTGTCAGACTTCAGCACTCCAGACAACCAGCAGGGCAGATGGTAAGCTCTGTGTACCCCCTTCGGCAATTCAATCTAAACTGCATTTTCTTTCATTGCATATTTAACGTAACTCAGGAACATTTAAGTACTTTTATTTAGCCGAGGGGAGGCCTCCCTGCATCCTACAGTAGCATACCAGGACTTCACGTGCAGGACACATTTTTATGTAATGCTAACTTAAGGCCTACACCTTACTTTCCACAGTTGTGACCACTGGCAGATCCAGAGTGCCGGGTCGGCTTAACCAAGGGTACGCATTTTCATGTGCAACAACATTTTATTGTACATTTGCAGTAACAAAACAGGCATACCATAATTGGATGTGCTTTATTTTATTAACTCTCTGGACTTCATCGGCTACTGCACCCTCATAGCAGCAGAAACTTTAAAGTGTTTTCAGTGTATATTTGTATTTACGGAGCCTGCCTCCCTCAAGCAAAGTAGATTCAGTGAAAATATAGGCATGCGATGTGGTCAACAGCTTCGCCCCAATGGAAAATATTATACATTCAACATAATTTACTTGGCAATTAAATTAGCTCTCCTTCATATTGACCGCTTATCCAGAGTCGCGATAGGCCATCGGCCGTACGATACCAGTCAACATCGTTCTCTCTACCGAACGTGGCGCCGAGTACATCACCAATTCCTGTTCTCCACCTGCTCCCAGACGGGACATGCACATTTCTCAGCACCTCTGGAGGTGTAATGTGTCAAGTGGCTTGCCCAACTAGGGCTACTCAAACATTATAGTGCAAGTTCATTCCTACATCAAGTGGATTTCCCAACCTGGCGAATCAAACAACAGTAGAACATCAAAGTGCAGGAGAGTACCAAAAACACATCAGTTGTTTGCTCAACACAACACGTGGACAACATGTTACACGACAAAGGTAACTGTGTAACAGTGCTTCACAACGAACATCTACACTCATTGGTGAATATCCTGAGACCTTCAGACACATATCTGACAATGCAATTAAGACAGTACAGTCAACACTACAATCAACATCAATAATATCAAGGGTTTTTGTTTTTACATTTGTCACACTATTGTAACAATTATTCATCTATCAACTTGTCAGATTTGTTTACAATGGAGAGTGCCTGTGTGTTACATCAACAGATGTGCAGTGAATCGAGTAGGAAATAACATACATCAACTGATGTCTAGTGAGGGCATGCATCTGTTAAAACAATCCATTAATCTGGGTTATTTACTTGCAAAGTCATCAGATGTTTTAACTTTTATAAACACACACTGGTTAGATGTGACAACACGTAATGTCAAAGACAAAACTGTAAGCCAAAACAGATGCAAGTCAAACACACCCACTCGACACTGCAAGTGTAAATTATATGTAAAGGTGTACCTGTACTCAATGCTGCACTGCAGTAAGGCAGTATACAAATGCACGTGGAGTTTATCAACATGTGCAGTAATTGGCAACAGGTATCACAACGAGCAAAGTAAAACAGTATTTTCAAGCAATACCAGTTAGCAATTTAAGATACAAAAGTAATCAAAATTTAATTTCATTATTTTGGGAAAATTTTGCAGTATTTTTGAGTAATTAAATTTTCACACAATAAACTTTTCCAGTGTTTTCCCTTGGACAGTAACGAACTTAAAGTGCAATGGTCAAGTAAATCAATAAAACTTTTCTGAGCATTTTTCAAAATAATTAAAGATTTTACGGTTTTTCACAGACTTTTCAAAGTAAAAAAAAAAATTTTAAAGCCATTTATCAAAGCTGTTGTGCTGCAATTATAAGTCAAGAGCCCTCAAGCAATTTTCAAGAAACTTTTCAGGGTAATTTTTCACATTTTAAAGCAAGCAGTATACTGGGACAAAAACACGCGTCACCCGGGGAGCTGGAACACGTTCGCAGCAGAGAAGCAAGGTTCCATGAGAAACTGTAAATATCCCCATACCCCCACGCAGTGCGACCGAGGGCCGGCCGCGAAACAACACAATGTTTGACCTTGAAGCCCTCACTCCACAGCACGCGGCAGTACGAGATACTGTCCGAAAGCATTTGAATTGGTGTACAAGCGTAGGCCAAGCAACACCGTTATGCTTGATGTGTGTGCAACATGCTTGATGTGTGTGCAACCCACAACAGGAACAAATCAATTTGAAGAAGTAATATATCCGTGTAGGGTAACACAGAATCTGAGAATTCGTAAAGAAAGAATAACCATGCAAACAGAGCCTGAGTGGGCAAAACATGGAGTTGTGCCTTAGGTGGTACACCAGCAATTTTGTGTTCCGACTGTGGCAAAGTACAACCCACGCAAACTAAACAAGGTTTGCCAAGCGAATTTCTTTGTCAATGTAAACAGCCGGACTTAATCGATTTCAACTCCACAGTAAATGTAATTGCGCATTGGCAATATGGCAGGTGTGCGAAACAAATTACATGTGCAGGAAGGGGAACAGAACATTAATTAGTGTACAGTGAGCACATAGTTTTCATCCGGAATGTTCGAGCTGGACTGAAAAGGCCACCACACTTCAGCAAGGCTGTATTCTCTGCAAAACGTGTGAACGCATTATTTTACGAACATACAAAATTTCCAAAGCAGTCAAAAGAGAGCATTTACAAATGCATGAACAGTGTCAACAGGAAATTTGCAGGCAAGGGTCACAAGAAACCGTGCGGTGTGAGACGTGTGGACGCTAAATGTACTGGCAATGTCTGACCGGGCAAGACACAGCAAATCAAGCCACTGGGAGATTCCTCTGTGGACAATGAGCATTCCCATCACCACAATCAGAAGTCAAGTCAGTAGTAGGGGCGGAATTGCACGGGAACATTCAGAATGCACATTTAAGCCCTTACCCAGAAGAACAGAATTACCACAGAAAGAGACGTCACAACCCATGCATGCCACGTGCTTGCAACAAAACGATCGTAATAATCCAGAATTATTTACAGAAATCACAAGAGCGGGCGAAGCCAGTACAACCCCAGCCCAATTTCAACAGTTACCAACGTTTTCAGGCCTACCAAGTGAGGACCCACAGGCATTCATAAACGACTGAATAACACATTTAGAGAGAGACAAGGTGTACCAGCAAGAGTGGCAAAATTGTATAGGGACTCAATTGGCCAGCAAGGCAAGTAATTTATGAAAAACAATCAGTAATTACAATATTGAGTTTATAATTACTATTCGAACTACTATCTGTGGTACTGGCATACTGGTTTCCAAATTAAATTTAAAGAAATAATTAAATACATAGGCCTGCAGGCAATTACCCTACATATAAAATACATGATAACTCTATATAAAATTTAATTGTTTACAACTGCAATAAAAATAGACTTGTTCGACCTTTGTGTTGATATCTGAACTTGGCACTGTAAACACTGCGATACCTTTAATTAATTTCATCAACACACTACGAAACAATACATAAAACCCTAATCACAAAACTTAAATTACAAGTACCTTAATTTGCATGCCAATTGACATGAGCTGTTGGGTACATGACTCACGACTGTGTGTGTGTTGTACGTGTGGGCATGTACATGCCATAACACAATAAACTCTTTATTAAACAAAATAAATGAAACAATACTTTGAAATAGCGCATAACAAGGGTAGATATACATAAACACTGCCACTGACAATATAAACACTGCCACTGACAATATAAACACTTGTGTAGCACTTCTCGCAATGCACCACTGTACACGGCACTCGTGCATATATCTCCTTATGTACACCTCATGTGGTGTATGGCTGCTGCCTTCTGACATACACAACACTGGTCTACATAATCAAAAATTGAATTAATTAAAAAGTACATGAGAAATAAAATACCCTGCACAATATTAGCACTGAAAACACACACTGGCGCACACAAATGCACACACGGAGGCTGCTACTACACTGCTGCAATCTTGTGGCGGAGTGGTGGCTGGATGCTGGACAGCAGACAAAGTGGTGAACAGACTAGGAGATGCTGCGTGGTACACGTCACATTTTCGGATTTGCTTTTCCACTAACAAACATCTTTGTAATATTTTTAATTATTATTTCTAGAACATACAACACATGAAGCACACGTTTCTGAAGCTTGGCATTAATGTTCTCGTATAAACACTGATGGCTGTGGGATAGTGGAATTTACAGAAATAGGTTTACAGGGGTGGTGAAAGTGAGGTCTGGATGGTGGGTACCTAGTGGCACCAGATGTCAGCAAGGCGAAATCAAAGTGATGGTCGACTTCCTCGATCTTGGGGTTGCGGGTCATTCACTGGACCAAATCTCCTGCCGATGCCAATGACTGATGACTGTTGACCTCTGCTCTATTGAGAATTAATCCAGATAAGTGGAGCTTGTGAAACAATAACTGGTAGGCCGACTATACACCATTGTTAACATAGAAATGCCTGACTCCTAACACTCACATATGTGAGTTGTTGGGGCCTCCCACACACCCATACAGATTGGAACAAGACTGATTACATTGAAAATAGAAGTTATGTGAATAAAATGAGCAGGTATTGTAAAGGCCTGTCCCCTGACACGCATACTGCGACCTAAGTAAATAATGTAGTGAAAGCTCATACACACCTATTTATTACAGTAAACCACATCGCTTCAATGAGGGAAATAGAAATGGGCTACACTTATGGTTATTTGGACCGGCTATGCTATGAAACAGAAAAACATCATTCGACAGTTAAATTGTTATGTGAAATTTAAAGCTCCCCAGGGCAATGCTAATACACCGGGGAGTGGAGGTGGCTTACCGGGAGACTAGAAGCGAAAAATGTTGCAGATAAATTATGTCAATTGCAATTACATTTCCAGTTTAAAAATGATTATGGTTGCTTGGGGTGCGCGGGCTAATGCCGGAGCTTAAGACACGCCCACCATCTCCAGTGGATGCTTCGTGCTGACTGACTCTCCCGCCCGACCCGGGGGCTCGCCACCATTTGCCCTAGCACCGAAACAGGACTACTTTATGGCATGACTTGCACCATTGACCCTTGTGTTAATGAAAGAAAGTAAATAAACATATGAAAGCAATACAAATATTCCTACTATACAAACACTGATGAGATGGGATGGTCAAAATAGTCTGCCAAAGATGAAAATAAATAATAACACATTACCTTGCAAACTCAACAAAATAAAACAACACATGCAAAACAAACCATAAACATTTTAATTTACAAAATAATAAAGTATTTTAAATAAGCCTGTAATGATCCAGTTTAATGTACTGGCCCAATTAATCCTCCGCGGCATCTTGCATTACCATGGCAACCACCGGGTGCACTTGCGCCAGCATGCCCTTGTGTCTGCTCTGCGCCTGGTCGCTTTGATGACCGAGTGCACACTCCAAACCAGTAGGTTGCACAACCCTGCTGTGGGCGGCAACAGGCTACGCCTGAACAAACTGTCTTAGGGCTGACCAACCCTATACTAAAAAATACCTTACTTCAGAATTGAAAATTAGAAATGTGTGGGCAGATGCCAAATATGCCCCACCCCCCTTTTTTCCCTAACCAAAAAAAAATCTAGATCCAACACTGGCCAGTAAAATCAAAAATATATGGCATTAATATGTACATGATTAAAAAAAAAGATTGTGATCAATTTATGGGATTAATTTTCAATTGCTGTTTGGGACTACGAAGTCGTGTGGATCATAAACATATAAACAGCACAACAGCAGCTTTCAAGAAGTTAATTTCCAAAAATGTTTTACTGCATGGGAAATAAACCTATTTGTTCATTTTAAATTTTTGATACTAGTATGCTGAAGATGGGCATTAAATCGGAATTTAGATAGAGAAACTACTCATATTTTTTAAGCAAAAAATTTCGTTTTCTCACTTTTTATTTTTGCAATGAGGAAGGTCACCAATGTCCTTTTTAGAACATAATTCCTATATAAAAAATACCAACACAATAGTATTAATTCGCGATAAATGTTACCAGACAGTATGAAATAAATGTATGTGTGTTGTAGGTTAGGAATTAGGCCTAGTGAGGAAAAAAAGCATACTTTTAAAATGTATTTCTGTAGATACTACAAGATGAATTTTACAGTTATTATTGTAAAGATGCAGAGTTCACTTGTTATGCGAGATATTTGGCATAATACAGCCCTTTTTTTTTTTTTTAACCAAAACTACTGTCCTCCGGGACAGGCATCCACCCCCCTCCTGCTAGTATTATAAATTTGCAGGGGGACAGCCGCGCCCTGATTTTGGCGATGCGAGAGATCGCGTCGTCCACCGCCGCCACCACCCCCTTGGCGGGCGCCGCGGAGGGAGGGGGGAACCCTTCCTTCGGCGTCGCTTCCTCGGGGGACGGGGGCGTCGTTCCTCCCTCCTCCCACAACCCACTTCCTTCACGCCACCGCACCCTCTCACCATGCTACACCCGCACCCCGCGCACTTGCGCCCCCTTCTCCATAGGTTCGTCGTCGCTGCCGACGCATTCCTCCGCCGCCACGACGGCCAGCGTGGTTACCACGCTCGCCTGCTCCGCCACGACTACCGTCACCTCGTCGTTGCCCCGGACGACCATCGCCGCCACATCATCCCGCAGTTCCGGTCGCGCCAGCCCGCGCGACCGTGTCACGCGCTGCGCCTCGCGGGACGCGTCGTTGGAATTCCCGGAACTCCCGATGCGTCACACGCACCAGTCCCAACCGGCCGAGGCCGGCCAACCGCTCTCATCATCCTCGCACCTTTCAACCTCCCTGCCCCACATGCCGCCCCTCGATTCACCGCCTCCATCCCTCTATCCCACAGTCACCGTCACCTCACACCCCTCGACTAATATTTCTTCTTCTTCCCACAGGCTCGCCGGACCCTCGACGCCTATGGACCAGGACGGTTTCGTCGTCCCCAAGAGGACGTCCAAGCGCTCCCGAGTCGTCCGCCCCACCGCCCAACTTCCGCTCGACAACAAGTTCTCCTCACTGGACTCCATCGTCGCGGACACGGATGACGCCACATCCGAACGCTCGCCATCACCTTCGCCACCGGACCGCCGCCGCCGCCGCAAGCCGGCCACTCTACGTGTCCCGGCCGCCACCGCCGCAACCGACGCCGCCCCCACCATCACCCCTCCGACACCGAAATCAACCACGCCTCGTATGCCGCCCATCGCCTGCCTCGTGGCTATCGAGAAACAGCCGTTTCTCAACGCCAAGCACCTCCAATCTCTTCTCACCGGCCCTCTCTCCATGACCTCCGTACGCGATCGCACGTCGTTCTACACCACGAACGCGCGCGATCACGAGTTTCTTTTCAATCACCTTTCATCTCTCGGCTTCTCGCCCTACACGTCGCGTCGTCCTGACGAACGACAGGACCGCGTCGTTCTGAAGCGACTCCCCCTCACCACATCACCCGAGGAAGTCCAGGCGGAATTGACCGCCCTCAAGCTGCCTGTATCCTCAGTCACCCGCCTCCGCTCTTCAGACACCGCAGCCACCGCATCATTCCTAATCACTACGACACGGGTAGGAGAAGCCTCACTCTTTTACCCGCTTCGCTCCATCGGCTGCTGGGTCGTCTCCATCGAGCCATATCGCGGCTCATCACGTACCCCACAGTGCTACAGATGCCAAGGCCTTGGACACTCGTCACTGCGCTGCGCCCGCCGTCTCGCCTGCTTCCGCTGCGCCGGGGAACACTGGTCCCGGGACTGCGCCTCCAAGGACGCCGCCCCCAAGTGCTGCCTCTGCGACGGCCCTCACAAGGCCACCGATCCCGCCTGTCCCAACCACGTCCGCTACGCCCTCCGTCATCCCCGCCGCACACCCGCCGCCGCCATCCCGCCCCTTCTCACGCCTCCAGACCTCACGTCCTTGCGCGAATTCCCCGCCGCCCCCAAGGTCAACCCTTGGCTCGCCCGCGCGCAAGCGCGCGCCCAACCCCCCGCCCCCGCCACCTCGTCATCCGGACGAGTCCCGTTACCGTTACCTCGCCCGTCCGCTGCCCACGTCCCGTTACCTGCTCCCCTCGCCAACCCGTCCACAGCTCCCGGTCAACCCCGCGCGCCTGCTGCAGCTTGCGTTCCCGACGCGCCCGTTTCCTCCCTTACAGACTCCCTGCACGATATCATCGCTTTCATCCGCCAATTCCTCCCGCTAATACGCTCCACCATCACCGCCCTTTCCCGTGCCCGCTCCCCAACCGAAAAACTGGACATTCTCCTGAACGTGTTCCTCCAGTTTTTCGATGGACCCCCCTCCCCCCCTTAAGTTCCTACTCTGGAATACGTGCTCTCTCCTTCCCAAACTCTCCGACCTTCATTCCCTTCTCCGCGATCACCGCCCCGACGTCGTGTTCCTCACCGAAACCTGGCTCACCCCCGCCCTTCCCCTCCACGTTCCGGGGTACGCCGTCCACCGCCGTGACCGCGAAACCGGTCACGGGGGTGGGGTGGCCCTCCTCCTTAAATCCGCCATCGCCCATCACCGCCGTATCGTTCCTACCTCGCCCGCGGCTGAGGCGGTCGCCGTGCGTCTGCACGGCCGCCCCTACCCGATCACCCTCGTCTCTCTCTACCTCCCTCCCAACTTTCCTTTCCCGTCCGACGCCGTCGAGGCCCTCGGCAGGATCGATGTACACGTCGTTCTCGCCGGGGACTTCAACGCATCCCACCCGTCCTGGGGGTGCCCTTCCACCAACCGCCGGGGCACCTCGTTACGTCAGCTACTCCGCCGCTCCAAACTCCAGCTCACCGCCCCCCCCCCACCACCACCTATCATCCCGCCCACCGCAACCGCCGCCCTTCTACCCTCGATTTCACAATATCCACGCACCGTCCTATCGTCTCCGACGTCCGCTCCATAGCCGCCGGCCCATCCGATCACTCTCCAGTCCTCGGCCTCATCCACTACCGTCCTCACGCCCGGCCCTTTTTCCCTCGCTTCAACTTCCGTTCCGCCAACTGGTACGCCTACCAAACCTCCCTTCACGATTCCCTCGACCTCGCCGCCCCCTTTTCCACCCCCGACGACATCGATCGCAACACCTCCCTCCTTTCCGACGCCATCACCGCCGCCGCCAACGCCCACATTCCCCTCCTCCGCCCGGCCTCCGGCCCCCCTCCCCTCCCGGAGCGAATCCGCAACGCACTGTCCCTGCGGAACCGCTTTCGCGGCCGCTGGCAGGCATCCCGCCTCCCGCAGGATAGGAGCTCGTACCTCCTCCTGCGGGGCTGGTGCCGCCGGCTGGTCCGGAAGTGGAAAGCCGACCAGGAGACTTTGCGCCTGCAATCGCTCACTCACTCAGACGGTTCCCTCTGGACCCACCTCCGCCGCCTGAGATCCGCCCCCACAACCTTCCCGCCTCTCGCCACTCCCCCTAACCTCGCCGAGACGGCCGCGGAGAAATCCGAGGCCATCTCGGCGTTCCTTCACACCACCTTCGCCTCCGTCCCGCTTCCCGCGCTTTCCTCCGACTCTTCCGAGGACGAGGAACACCCCTACACCCTCTCCGATCACGTCACCCTTCCCCTCCTGCCCGCACGACCGCCTTTCCGTCTCGCGACCCCGCGGGAAATCTTCCTCATCCTTTCCCGCCTTCGCCTTTCCGCCGCCCCCGGCCCGGACTCCATCCCGGCTCCCCTCCTCCGCGCCCTCCCGCGCACCGCCACAGTCTTCCTTACCCGCCTCGTCAACGCCATCCTCCTCCAGTGTCATTACCCCACCCCCTGGAAATCCGCGATCGTTGTCCCGATACCAAAACCCGGCAAACCCCCCGAACTCCCCTCATCCTACCGGCCCATTTCTCTCCTCTCCATCCTCTCCAAGGTGGCCGAAAAAGTCATCTACAACCGCCTCCTCCTCGCCGTCTCCGCCGCCGCCATCCTCCCCAACCACCAGTTCGGCTTCCGCCCCCTCCACTCCACCTCCCACGCCATCGCCCGGGTGGGACGCGTCGCGGTGACTGGTTTCGCCCGGCGCCAACACACGGGCATGGTGCTCCTCGACCTCGCGAAAGCGTTCGATTCCGTTCCGCACCAGCAACTCATTTCCCGCCTCTCCTCCATGGCCATCCCGCCTCACCTCACCCGCCTACTCTGCTCGTTCCTGGGAGATCGCTCCTACCGGGTGCGGGTGGAGGGCGCCCTTTCCGCCCCCCGGCGCATTCCCGCCGGAGTCCCACAAGGCTCCATCCTCAGCCCCCTCCTCTTCTCTCTCCACATCTCCGACCTTAAAGTCCCTCCCGGTACCCACATGATCCAGTACGCTGACGACACCTGCCTCCTCTCCTCCTCCGTCCACGAGCACATGCTCGGGGACCGCCTCAGCCGCGGCCTCACCTCCATCCAGACCCAGCTCCTAGCCCACGGCATCGGACTCAATCCTTCCAAGTCCGAGGCCGTTCTCTTCTCCCGCCTCCACCCCGCCGAGGATCACCCACCACGCCTTTCCGCCTCCGTCATTCCTTGGAAACCCCAAGCCCGCTACCTCGGCGTCCTTTTCGATTCCCGTTTCAACTTCATCTCCCACCTCGACTCCGTCACCACCAAAGCCCGCACCGCCATGATCCACCTCGCCCCCGTCCTCCGCCCTTCCGCAGGAACCCCGTCCTCCGTCCGCACGACCGTCTTCCGCACCTTCGTCATCCCCATCCTCACCTACGCCTGCCCCGCCTGGTCCCACGTCACCACCCACGCGCTCCGCCCGCCCACCCACATCTTCTTCCGATCCCTTCGCCTCATCCACCGCCTCCCCCTCCCCGTCACCCGAGACCAGGTCCTCGCCACCGCCCGCGTCCCACACTTCCACACCATCCTCGCCACCCTCACCGACCGTTTCCGGCGTTCCTGCACCCGCCACCTCACCAACCCCCTCATCCGTCAACTCTCCAACCCGCTACCGCCTACCCCGTATCCTCGTCGTCCGCTCCTTTCAACGCAGCACTTGGTTCCCGCCGCCGAGGACGAAGAGGACGCCGAGGACCATGGACCACCGCCGGACACCTGACGAAGGCCAAGGCCAAGGCTGACTTAGCGCTGCCCCCATCACCCCCGTCACTTTCTTCGCCCCACTTGACGTCCCATCACCATTTCTCCCACATTTGACTGACATAAATTTCCGCCGCCGAAATAAAATGAAAATTAGTTCCCCCTCATGCGTGCCCAGTCTCCAAGGTAAGCACGCTCCCCAATAACTTGGTAAGATTTTTCCTCCCCAGCAGCCCCGCCCTTACACTTCTCGCCACCTCATCCTCATTCAAGCCCATATGTACCTCCCGGTCGGAGGGGCTTTTCCCCACACGAACACTCCAGGGCTCACAACAACAACACATTACACTAAAAAAAAAAAAAAAAAAAAAAAAAAAAAAAAAAAAAAAAAAACTACTGTACGTGCATTAAGATACATCTACTACAATATAAAATAAAAAGAAAATGTTTCAAACAAAATATCGATGGCAGTTCAGTGATCAAAAAGGTGGTAATGTGGTTGGGAAAAGTGGTTAAGTGGAAATTTTGGAGTGAAAATACCCAGGGCACCAGACGTCGCTGTTGCAGCATTAAAATTAAATTCTGGTAGAGCACGAAGTGAAGTCCTCCCAGGGTGCAACGGACCGATCACCCAGGCACACCATTCCCACTGTGCTGAACCTGTTTGATGTAGGACACTTTAGAGCCAAGATGACCTGTGAAGTCGTGGTATTTAAGAAACGCCATACTCTGTGGAATGTTAGGACCAACCACACGCCCATAAATCTATACTTCACACGATGTACTCAAAAATAACACTTAGAACAGCTCAAAATAGTGAAGGTAAATTTGGCAGTACTTTAAGAGCCCAGACCCTGGAGTGCCTTGTAGCAGTCGAATAAAAGATTACGACAGTTCCATAAACACTTTTAATACGACACAAGTTACACGTTCCAAAAGGAAACAGTATACATGCGTGCCCCCTTTGACTTCGGGGTTGAAGTTAAGCTGTGAAAAATAGCATGGCACTTTGAGTGAATTAAGTGTGCAGAAATTTGAAAATACTCCCCGGGCAATGCAAAACCCGGGGAGGCGAGAGGCAATAACTCTGGCAGCTAAACCAAAATGGTTTCGTATAAAATTAAACCTACTATTGATGTTACATGGCTAATGCAATTAAGACGAATACCACTTGAGTACGGGAAATCACGACACAGCCACATATAACCTGCCCCTCTGGGTGCTCCTTGCTGACTGACTTCCTGCCATGGTGCGAAGGCGGCCAATGGGATTCCGATATGCCACGGAGGGTTCCACTTGCACATGTGCCTGAAAACGAACTCTGCTTAAAACTAAGTACAAAAACCTTACACTTGCATATAAAAACATTATCTTAACAACAAATACTTCTGGTGATCAAAATGTTACGTGAAATGAAGTGGACATAGCACTGATGGGGGTGATCAAAAATATGACATAACCAAAACTATTTAATCACTGAAAAATCTGGTAGAAAAAGGTAGCATCCACTTTTAAATAGAGACACGTAACAGTGTTCACACTTGCATGTTCCTATTTACTTGCTAATATGACTTTGGAGTATTTTAGATTATGGTATCATTCAGCCTGGAGTGTTTGTTTACACATGGGCCTTGCCCACATACTTGATGCTGTACTGCCTGCTCTCTTGCACCTGCTCTGCACCCATGCATCCCCATTGTGTCGCACTACACTTCCACTACACAGAGATCAATTGTAGAGTGTGGCTGCATGTGGCACTGTCGAGCCATGGTCGGCTGGGCAAACAGGCTTAAGGGTAGGAGAATGAGTGGACATCAATACTTTGTAGGAATACTGCATTTCGTGCACAATCGTACTCATTATGTCCAATGTGCATATACACAGATTAAAGTTCGTAGGTGTTTGCCAACTCCAGCCGCTAGGTTCCCTGCTGCTGTTGTTCACATGCTCGTCTGTGTTGTGCGTATACAGCTGTCCGGTATTGGTCTCTATTGTATTTTTTAACATGCAAAAGAGAGAGAAACAGGTTTATGTGAGGCACGGATACTCAGGGACCCCTGGGGTGTTACTAAGTAGTGACGGGGTTATTGAGGGAGGGTGGTCTCTCTAGCCGGGATGCTACCACCACATCACATTGTAGAGACACAGGATAAAAAACACATTTTATCCACAACAGTCACGACAGTTGACTTGTGATCATTTGGATTTTAATAATACGCAACATAATTCACCCAGCATGTCCATAATACTATTGATTGTAGGGTAATGTATAGGACATTAATTCACCTTTTGATTTTTGTGTAATGTTTTATAAATAATTGTTTAAGGACCATTTTTAAAACTTCTTATTAATAGTCCTCATAACTTTACCATTCGTTAAGGCTAACCATTCGTTAAAGTTCTTGGCACAAATTTTACAACTCCTTTTTGTGGTGTCTGTTCTGTTACAGTTGGATACATTCCAAATTCCAGACAAAATACCTAATCGATAGCAAAAAAACTAATAAAGTGTGTTGTGATTGGCTGTCTACAAATGCGAATTTCTCGAAGTGTCACGTGCTAGTGTAAACAAACATAGTTTAATAAACATCCTCGTACGTCTTGAATTTTGTTTGGTTTATTTCAGCAAAATGGGAGATAGTAAAATGAATAGGGAAAGTAATGATAATTTCTCTGCCACGCACTGAGGAGCATGTTACAGCTTTAATTTTAAAGGTTAAACATGTGCTGGAAAATAAGAGAAACAGAAGGCCTGGGCCTGTCCATCATTTCTGGACCAGTTTGACAGTTTGACAGCTGTGTTCAACAACCAGGGGGGAGTGTGTGTATAAATGAACGAAACTAGAAATTAAAATACGATAATACCAAAAAGAAAAGCCTGCCAACTTGCCACCCACAACAAAATTGAAATCCTAAAGCATTATAAAGAAACCTCTTCGGACGTGTGCAATTATATTGGTGCCAGTATATTGTATGACTTGTTTGTTGTGCATGTGAATATGTATATACCACTCCCTACAACCAATTTAACACACATTTGTTTCACAGTACATAAGTCACTGTTAAAGAAAATAATACCATAAAATTGCTCAATATTGCACATGAAAAAAGCCACGAATGTTGTTAATGGTTTTGTTTATTAAGATCCTCATAGTCCATATTTCATTTATGTGCGCGAAATAAAATAACTAACCTTATATCATAGTTAATGTGCTGTTTTGCTAATTTTTCATTCTGATGTAATAAAGCAGTTTCACAGCATACATTGACTTAAAATGTTATCTCATAAGAAAACACGCTTTGGAAATGATGGTAGGCTTCAATAAATAGGTACGATCTAACTAGATTTGTGTAGAGATGTGCTTTTAAAATTTGCAGTTATTTAGTAACATAGAGTAATTGAGTTTTTATGATTTGGGGCTGACGCACGGCCAATGCCAGTAAAAATTGGAACTGGATTTTTCCGGAGTGGTGATAGTGAAAGGAAAGGAATATATATATATATATTATATAATATATATATTATATATATATATATATATATATATATATATATATATATACACACACACCTCGGGCGCTATACACCATCAAAGATTATGCTACTCCTCTTAACCCCCGGATTGCGGGCCGTTTACTTGTACCAATCTCCTCGCTGTGGTTGTTGAATTGTTGCCATCTGCCTGTAGATTATTCCTCCAGATGCAGGTTGTTTCCTAAATGATAGCCCATCGATTGGCCATGCACCATAATTGCTGTTGGCTGGAAAACCTCCCAACCATAACACTCGTGTGTGTGGGCTGTCAGGGCTCCCACACGCCCATATAGATTGGAACAAAACTAATTCCACTGAAAATGAGACTTACATACAGATTGAGCGGGATTATTTAGGCCCGTACCCCTAAATGCTTACGCGGCCGTGAATAAACAACTGACTTGAAAACAAGTTATTTATTACGTTAAACTTTCACCCCTTCTCTGAGGGAACTTTATACAAAACACACTCCGCTATTCTAACCGGTTGTGCAGTGAAGCGGAAAATGTCTGATGACAATGAACAATTACGTACCTCATTAAGCTTACCAGGACGTTGCTAATCCACTGGGGAGTGGAGGTGGCTTACCGGCCGACGAGATAAAAGAAGGTTCCAGTTGATGAAGAAGAATATTATAATTACATGTCCAGTTGTAAAGAAATTTGATGGTGCCTGGTGTGTTTGGGAAATACAGAAGCCTAACATATGCACTCCAGCTCCATAACTTACTGCTAGCTGACTGACTCTCCCGCCCAACTCGGGGGCTTGCTGCGGCTTGCCCTCACACTTTCTAAGATAACTTGCACGATTGAAGCTTGCATTAATAAAATAAAGAAATTAAACATGTGAATACAATACAAATATTCTTACAACATAAACACTGACAAAATAGGATGGAAGAAACTCTCTGTGGAATATGAAAAAAAAAAAGTTACCTTGCAAACACAATAAAATATAACAACACCTCCAAAACCAATCATAAACATTTTAATCAACAACACACTAAAGTGTTTTATTTAGGCCTGGAATGTTTCAGTTCAATACACTGGTTGAATTATTCTTCTGCAGCATCTAGCATCACCATGGCAACCACCAGCTGCACTTGCACCAGTGTTCACTGGCCTTGCACTGCTCCTGGTCGCTCCGGTGACCGGGCGCACACTCCACACCAGTAGAGCGCACAACCCTGCTGCGGGTAGAACAGGCTATGGCACGACAAATAGTCTTAGGCTAGGGGATGAACACATGTGAAACACCCCCCCTCCACATTTTCTACACAGTTTGTAGCCCATCAGATGTCACTGGCAGCAGCTGCAGATGCGGGTAGGCCTGCATGACCGTAGATGGAACCGGCACTCCTGTGGCCCTGCCGCACTATGCAATGCCAGCGGTTGCCCCTTCTTCCTAGTCAACTCCGGCTGCTTGCACTGTTGACATGGTGGTGGTGGGTGTTTCCGCCTGCGCGATCGCTGAGGCACCACCAGCCCCCAGACTCACTGCCCTTGCTATCACCTTCCTCGCTGTCACTATCTTCTCGCTGAAATCGCTGCCTCTGGGCACGACTTGGGTGAACAGCCCCTGCAACAACCCTTGCACTTGCATGAATGTCTCTCCCTTGCTTAATATGCATGTGCACATGCTCCCCTCACATTATTTGCTTATTCAATTGCATCCCTTTTACTTTCATCTGCACATGTTCACCTTGCTTAACATGCTCTCCTTGCGTGTGTTCCTCTTGCACCTGCTCCTCTTGTATTTGCTCCTCTTGCACTGGCTCCTCTTGCGTTCGCTCCTCCTGCACTTGCTCCTCTTACCCTTGCTCTCCTTGCATTTTTTCTAGGGGTCTTTCGGGTTCCCTGCGAAGTATATCTATACCAGATGACTCCTGTGTCCTCTCAACTGCATTTTCATCTCCTCGAAGTGCGGATGCACTTTTCTGCTCCCTCTGCTCGTCTTGGAGCTCCTCACCGATCCTCTCCCTCAGCAGCATGTCTGGTGGTGCTTCTTCGTCTGTGGGCATGGGCGGGTCACTTGCAAGGTTTCCCCCCCTCCCGAAAGTGCTGCCGCACCCAGCATCTCCTCTCGCCCCTCCTTGGGCTTAACATTACCTGCACTGTCATGGGGTTGGGACTCACCAGGACGGACCTCGTCGTCGATGGCACTCGAGGTTAGCTGGATGTCGTCCCGATGCAACTTCACCTTTCTTCTGCCCATGCGGATAGTATACATTGTAAACCCATGCTTTTGTAGCACATAATGTGATCCACTCCATTGTACGGCCAATCCTGCACCAATATATTTTCTCATTGTCGACTATGGGTGCGTTCTTATGTATAACTCTTGCTCTTCACACACTTCCGGCGGTGGTTGATTCGTAACCAGTAGCCATTGTGCCATATAATGATACTGCTATTGCCTTACTTCGCGCAAACACTTTTGCTGTTGCTGCCTTGTGTATGGGTACTGGGTAACTCAATACTTTCTTCCTACTGTGGGCATTTTGCCTCTCCTGGCAGCCATAGATTGCGCCCCAATAAGACCTCAGCAGTAGATCTTCTGGTTGCTGCATTTACTCGCCTTTGTAACATGTAGAGAATGGTGGGAACGTGATCCGCCCAAGCAGTGTGATTTTCTCCTACACATAATTGTAACTGCGTCTTGATCTCTTGGTTTCTACATTCCATCTGGTTGGCCTTCGGGTGGTGGATAGCCTTTGTAACATGGTTTACGTCCAACCGCGTATACAATTTCCTCCATTTCTTGCCTGTAAATTGTGTACCATTGTCTATTAACACATTACGCAGGAATCCCCAGTGCTAGAAAAACTGTTCCTCCAATACTCTGGCTACATTTTTTCGTGCTTGCTCTGCTAATTGGGCATGCATCTTCCAGCGGGAAATATTGTCCATTGCCAGAATGAGAAATCTCTTGCCACCCCTCGTTCTGGGGTACAGACCTATTAGGTCAAAACACACCGTCTCAAATGGCTTTCAGGGCACGCGGGAGCGCTGCTGCTGCCTCCTGTCTGCTCGATGCATCTTGTATGGGTTACATTCCCTGCATTTTTGCACGTATGTCCTCGCATCTTTGATAATACCTGGCCAAAAAAGTGGTCCCTGACATTCCTGACTGTCTGTTCAACATCAGGGTGTCCAGCCATGCTGCCATAGTGCGAATAGGCGAAGACATGATCCCTCGCATACATGGGGACATACAGCTTCCATTTCGCTGGTTGTTGAGCCGAACATGTCACCAATCTGCTGTCTACTATGTGCTATCCTTCAACATCCTGCATTGCACATCGTTGTATCTTCTCCTGCATGAACCTGCGATTTCTTTTTGTCTCAACGACCTACCTGTACATGTCGCTAATTAGGTCCTCATTGTTGGCAGCCATGATCTGTTGCACGTACACTTCCGATACCGGATCACGTGAATTTGGCAGCAAAAGGTCCTTCCAAACCTGTTTCATCTCTGATAATTACCCCATTGTTAGAGTACCATGACAATATATCTGCCAACTCGTTCTGTTTTCCGAGCACATGCTTCACTATGAAGTCGTATACCTGTAAATGCAACTCCCATTGTGTTAACTTCCTCCGGGCCTCACACATGCTGTGTAACCATACTAGACACCGATTATCAGTTCTCAGTGTGAACCATCGGTATTCGAGGTATGCGCGATATTTCTTAACTGCCCATATCACTGCTAAGCATTACCTCTCATTCACGTTGTAGCATCTTTCTGCCGGTCCTAGTTTTGCGCTTGTGAAGTCGATTACGTGCTTCTCCCCACTTTCACCAACCTGGTACAATACTGCACCAATTTCGTCCTGGCTGGCATCCGCCTGAAAATACAAATTCTTGCTAGTGTCGCAACGTGCTAACATCGGACACAATCTGAATGCCTGCTTAATTTCCGTGAATGCCTTTTCCGTCTTGCTCGTGTATTGAAACCTCTTTTGTGGTGACAAAAGTTCCATCAATGCTGCAATGATTATTGTGAACCTCGGAATATCTTCCTGTAACCAGTTAATCAATCCGAAAAATTTTCTCAGCTGCGTGCGGGTTTCAGCTGTGGGTAGTTGTCGATTAGAATTCATTGTTACGGATTCGGCCGGTTTCCCTACTGATCGACTATGTGGCCATGAAAATCGATGCTAGTCTTCCCCACATGGCACTTCTCGATTGAGCATGCAAGGCTGTTTATCGCAAGCCTCTCCAGGACTACTGCTAAGTGATGTACGTGTTCCTCCTGACTGCCTTACCAAATAATGACATCTTCGAGATATGACAGCATATACTCTCCAATAATGCTATCCAACACACGCACCATCATCGCCTGGAATGTTGCAGGTGCGCATTTCTATCCAAATGGCATGCACAAAAATGAAAGCGCCAGCCATCTGGGGCCGTGAAAGCTGTTTTTGGCCTGTCCTCTCACTTCACTGGCACTTGCCAATATCCACTTTTCAAATCCAAGGACGTCTAGGCCTTTGCTCGTCCTAGTGCACTCAGTGCATCCTTAAAACCTATATACGGTGGTGGTGAACAACACGTCATATGATTTAGTGGTAGAAAATCCACACAAAATCGCCATGATACGTACTTCTTTGGCGCTAATGTAAATGCGGAATTGAATGGGCTGTCCGTTGGCTCTATCATGCCATCATCAATAATTTCTGGTATTTGCTTTTTGATCATCCGTGTTTGGTGCGATAATTAGCCTCACGGACTAGTGTAAACTGGCTTCTTGTCTACAAGTGGTATTACATATTCTGTTACAATTGTATGTTTCAGTACATCACTCCCTCGGAATACATCACATCGCTCATCAAGTATGTACTGGCATGCCCCCTGGTACTTGCATAGGACCTGCGTCCACTACGGTACCTGGCATGATAATGCTATCTCTAAATACACACTACACAAGCAATTAATTTTAAATGCGACAGCAGGCAATATTTCTAATGCATATATGTTGTCGCCCAAGATACTCCAAGTCCATAACCTTGAAACCTGAAAACGCCCACACCAATGAACCGAAATCGGTCAAACAAAGTGTAATGTAATCACGACCACTCCTGGAGTTTATAGACTTAGAGTATCTCGGGCGACAGAGTATAGGCACTAGAATTACTGCCTGCTGTCGCGTTTAAAATTAATTGCTTTTATACTGTGTATTTAGAGATAGCATTATCATGGTGGGCACCGTAGTGGACACAGCGATAAGATAGCGTGATCTGCTGTTATCTTTGGACTCCACTTTCTGTCTATTTTTAATATTATCTATGGTTCTTGTCTTATCAGTTCCGCAGTTATATAAAGGTTGTAACATGTTCGTGTAGTTCATTTCGTTCCATGTCATTAAAGAAAACACATCGTTATGATGCCTCGCCAGACTCATGTGTCTAGGTATTATCCTAAGAAGGTATACCGAAATATTTTGTTTTTCAATAAGGATGTCAATAAGTACAATAGGTCCTGGACCATAAGGGTGTTGATGTAGAAGAGAGTTATATTTTGTTGTCATTTTTGTACCGTTTTGGTCTTCAAGGAATAAGTGCTAAGGCAGGTAGTGGTTTGTTGGAATTGTGTTTCTTCAGGAAGTCTCATACACAAAATTAATCTACGCCTAAGGAAATTAGTGATATTGATCTTCGTAACATAATATGTTGGAAGACTTATTCTGTTCATGAAGGGAAGGCAGATAATACTGCTGTTATTGGTGTATTTGGTAGTGCATCCATGTTCTCATGTAAGAAGAAGAAGTTAGAACTCGGTGATCAGATTTGGTTGTATCAGAAGTTAGTTGATACTGCTGGTGATATGCATATTCTTGGTCATGCGGAACTGTATTTTAATCCATAATACATATCTTTTGCCATAATAATAGGTGTATATTTTGTTACTGTCATCTTGCTTTAGTAAGGCCTAACTTTTAGTTCGAACTGAGGGTAGGACTAACGAAGTATTAAGGTCAAGAAGAAATACAGTGAACATAGAATACAACAGTTTCGTTAATATTACATGCCAGTAAAAGCTAGTTTAAGTTCACGAAACATAAATATTACGTTTAAAACCCATTCTTTCACCTAAATGCAAAAATATACCGACCTAATGGATGAAATGTTCTGCAAATACTAAAATAAAGGAAATGTAGTTAATAATGTTATTAATAAATCAATTTTTGACAGCAATTGCTATTTATTACTATATCAATCAAATGTCCTCTCTGAAAACAGATTCTTACAAGATGTTATATTATTACATTCAAAGAGAATTATATACAAATCCTACTTGGTAACAATATACCAAATTATTTTTATATTATAAAAATTCATTGTAGCTAAATGGTAATGTCGGGGGGTGATGTGCAGAAGAAGAAAGTTCAAATCTTTCCTGGGAGTTAAAATTTATTCAGTTTAAAATGTATTTCTGAAATATATTAACGGCTGTCATGGCTTGGAAAGGGGTTGATTGGGAATATACTAAGATGGTGAACAACATTTGGAAAGAGGTATTTACAATTATAACCGGTAGGCACCAGACATCGCTATGGCAGTGTCACTCATGCTGATGCAGTAAAGCTGGGTCCTCATTACTTCAGGGTACTGTGGGCCGATCACCTCGCCAAACTTTCCTGCGATGGTCTTGCTGTTCACCTATTGTGGAGGCCTCGTTGTTTACTAATCGAGGGGCACTTCGGGCGGCCCAATCACATTGTGGTATTGCTAATTATTGACATATTGAATCGGCATAATTAGACTACTTACACATGGATTGATAGGGACAAACTACACGCCCATAAATGCTAAACATGTTACTTTGAAATACGCTGCAGCACAGATGAAAACAAATAATTGCCCATAAAATTCACATAAACACTTGCATAACAAAATGGCGGGTTCAAGGAGCCCATAGCCTGAAATGCCTCTTGGAGACAGAATAAAAAACACTCGTCAGTTCATGCTATTTATTTGCAGACTCTAATGTTCCCCCCAAGAGACCAACATACAAAGTTGCATGCTTTCAGCCTGCAGCGAAGGCTACACAGTAATAAAAATCACTAGGCTGGTATATGGAATTAAGTGTGCTGATAAATTTACGAACTCCCCATGCGATGCATTTCCTGGGGTGATGAGGGGAAGTGTCCCAGACTGTAGAAAACAAAAAGTTCCAAAAAAATTAAGCTATTGCAGAGAAGTTACCGGTGATGAGGAATTGAAACCGTCTGGGTGGGAAAAGAACGACCACGGTTTCACATGATCTTTTTCCTCGAGGTGCGGCTAGCTGACTGTCTTCCCGCCATGGCACAAGTGCTGACGGTGCGAGCCAATGCGCTGCAAAGAGATCTACTTGCACACGTGAAAGAACATATGTACTGTTGCATGCTACAAACAATATTAAAAACTGCAAATGCAAATCTAATAATTACTCTGAGGTTTACCTTGCAAATAGGGTAAAATGGAATGGCCAAAACAATGGTGGAGGTGAAAATAAACATTTTATGAAAAACAACAACACTGCCAAAACCATAACACTGTGGCATAAGGGTTTCTAGGCATCTTTTACTTTATTTACTGGTCACGTGTCCTAATAACATGTCGAGAAATATTTCTGCAAAAATCTTCATAACCCTTTTGATGCAATAACACGTGTTTGTGTATCACAAAGTTGGGGGAAAACACACGTCAAATACTGTCCACCTACAGTGTTTTTTCCTGCTCTTGCGGCCTCATTCTCCATACGTGCTGGTGTACCTGCAGCGGGTGTCACATCTGGATGTACTGCCACTGGAATGGGTGCAGTATCATCAACATTAACGCTTGTATGCGTTTTGCCGTTGGAGTTACCTGGGTAGACACTCCGTCGCTCCTTGTCGAGCATGGTGACGCAAGGCAATGGCAGGTATTCTAACCCCTCTCCACCACTTCCTGCCGGAGGTACTGATGTACTTCCCTCCATTCCTGCTTGTTCAGGGAGCTCGTCTCCCATGAGGCTGTCATGGAGCTCATCAGGTGGTTCCCCCAGGTGCATCGTTTCTGGTGGAGCTGGAGCTGCTCCTTCATCCTGAGGTGCTGTTGCTTCTCCCTCTCCTCTTCCTGCTTCGGCGAGCTCAGCAACACCATCGCTGTCACGGGGCTGAGGAGTACTGGGAACAACCTCGCCGTGGACAACAGCTGGGGTGAGCCGGTTGTCGTCCCGATGCTCCCTCACCCATCTCCTGCCATTATGGACCAAGTAGGTGGTAGGTCCCAACCGCTGCAATACTTGGTGTGGCCTGCTCCATTTAGCTGCGAAACCCACGCAAAAATCGTTGCGTGCAGCGGACAGGGGCTGCATCTTCCCATATACTTCTTGCTATATTAGCGGCACCAGTGGCAGTCTAGTTGTTGTTGGAACCCTTCTTGCTGCGTATCGCACATGCTACTCGCATACCTGCTGTTGTCGTTCCCTACATGCTCGACAGTTGGTAGTACAGCTGGGTATGTCACTGCTGTCTGGTCTCCTGCATTTCCTTCTCCAGGTAGGTGTAGGTTCCTACCCAGAAATACTTTGTTAGGTGTTTTGCCGGTGGCAGCATTGAAACGTCGACAGAGTGTATATAGGGCGGCTGCTAGGTGTTCCGGCCATTTTGCCAGCAAAAGGCGGTGAACAAAATTTAGAATGAGGTGTTTGCAATTATAACCAATAGGCACCAGACTTCTCTGTGGTGGCGACACTGATGCTGATGCAGTAGAGCTGAGTTCTCATTACTTCAGGGTACTGAGGGCCGATCACCTGGGCAAATTTCCCAAGATGGTCTTGCTGTTTACCTGATGCGGTGGCCTCATTGTTTACTAAACGAGGGGCTCTTAGCGTGGCCCAATCACCGCAAGGTATTTACAATTATTGACATATTGAATTGGTGTAATCAGACATCCTATACCTGGATTGTAAGGGCCATACCACACGCCCATAAATGCTATACACGACACTTTGAAATATGTTGCAGAATACATGAAAACAAATAATTACCCTTAAAATTCACATAAACACTTGCAGAAGAAAATGGCGGGTTTAAGGGGCCCGTGCCCTGAAATCCCTCTCGGCGACCGAATAAATAGCACTCGTCAGTTTATGCTATTTATTTGGAGACTCTAACGTTTCCCCCAAGACAACAGCTTACAAAGTTGCACACTTTCAGCCTGTGGGGAAGACTACATGGTAATAAAAAGGACTAGGCTGGTATAGAATTAAGTGTGCTGATAAATTTACGAACTCCCAAAGCGATGAATTTCCTGGGGAGGCGAAGAGGAGTGTCCCAAACAGTAGAAAACAAAAGGTTCCAAAGAAATTAAGCTATTGCATAGATGTTACCAGTGATGAAGAATTGAGACCATCTGGGCGAGAAAAATTCGACCGTGGTTTCACACAATCCCCCCCTCGAAGTGCGGCTAGCTGACTGTCTTCCTGCTGTGGCGCAATGGCCGTCAGACTTGGGCCTGCGCGGCGCAGAGGGATCTACTTTCACAAGCGGATGAACATATTTGCAGTTACATGCTACAAACAATATTAAATACTGCGAACACAAATCAAATAATTACTCTGAGGCTTACCTTTCAAATAGGGTGAAATGGAATGGACAAAACACTGGTAGTGGTGAAATTAAAATTTATGAAAACAACACTGCCAAAACAATAACAATGGGGCATAAGGGTTTCTAGACATCTTTTCCCTTATTTACTGGTCACATGTCCTTATCACGTGTCGAGAAATATTTCTGCAAAAATGTTCATAAACCTTTCGATGCTATAACAAGTGTTTGTATATCACTCTGCCTCTCTGTGGTATTACTCTACTTTGCATTGAGCTGCACTTGCCCTCTCGTGCACTTCTGTGCACCACTCCTGCGCTCTCACACGACTTCCACTACTCGCCCGCGATCAATCGTCGAGTACGCATGCATGCTGCACTGAGGAATGGCCGGCATGACAAATGGCCGAAGGTCGGGAACAGCAAACATCAATATTTAGCATTGCAATACTTATTTAACATCATTATAAAGAAAATATTGACATAAAATGAAACCAGCCCATATTACAAATTCATAAGTGTGTGCTACGAAAATTTAACAACTTTTTATTGAATAATAATATATTTATATATTAATTTTATCGTTCTCTATTCTGCAGTATTACTATATATGATATATAGAGAGTCATGAAAACAAGGGCAAAATGAATAAAGTGACGTTAATGTTGTGAAAAATGTTGAAATTCAATTTATTACTTAAAATAGGCAATAATCAATTTCCAATAAGTGCCGAGATTTTTTAATAAACTTTTTCTCCCAAAATTGCATTCCATAATGTATGTATATTTACAAAACGTCTACTTTTATTTTCAATTCGACACAAAGAATAATTGATTACATTTTGTTTCTTGTTATGGATAGTAATGCTTATTTTAATTTACTATTCAATTTGAAAAGGAAGAACATTTTGTTTGTATATAATTTATTTTGTGTTAGCACAGTCTAGACTGTATTTTGTCATTAGTGGAACTCCAAGGTTTTATTCGAGACAATAATCTGCATTATGTATGAATGGTAAACTTGGCAACAGTGTACTTCGATGATCCTTCGACTAAAGTTCGTCTCACTCTATTAGGGGTTTATGATTACGATATATTTACTCCACCCTTAGCTTTGATTAACCTCAGGCTAACTCCGAGGAAGATCATCTGTGGATCATCCTTGGACGAAACTCTAACTATGAATAAGGTCCTTTGTCAATAGACACACGTGCGTGGACCCGATGCCACAACTGATTAGCGACATGCACAAGGGGTCCAGCTGGCAGTCGTGAGTCGTGTCTGCTGAGGGGTCGGGGGAAGGTAGCATCCACCCCGTCACTTCTCCTTCTCTGCTGCTCACCCTCCAAGTAATGAGGCATCGCTCCCGACATGATATCAACTACTGATTGTTGACAATTTTGACAAACATCCCAAGAATCCATGAGGCATCCCAAGGCGTCCCGACACTGCCGTTGCTCTTGTTGCCTCATTGCTGTCATCCACACGCCATTACGAGTAGGAAGAAGGCAGGAAAAGCTGATATTTCAGGAAAATTCAGGGAAATTTAGGAAATTTGAAAAAAAATCTTGGAGATAATTTTTGCTGGGAAAATTTGGAGGTAGGAGAATGTCCCCACTTGAGCTAGCCATCTGATGCCCGGCTGATGTGGTAAAGATTGGAACAGGATTTTTCTGGAGCAGTGATGGTGAAAGGAAAGGAATGAATATACCCAGGGTACCAGACACTGTGAGGTGACGTCAAAGATAATGCTGCTCTTCTTAACCTCAGGGTTGCGGGCTGTTGAACTGGCACCAATCTCCTCATCATGATTGTTGAATTGTTGTCATCTACCGGTGGATTATTGCTCCTGATGCAGGTTGTTTCCTAGACGATAGCCCATCAGTTGGCTATACCCCATAATTCCTGTTACCGGGAAAACCTCCTAAGCATGACACTTACATACATGGGCTGTCAGGGCCTCCCACACATCCATACAGATCGGAACAAAACTGATTACAATGAAATTGAGACTTACGTGCTGATTGAGCTGGATTATTAGAGTCATCCCCATAAACGCTTATGTGATCGGGAATAAACAACTGACTTGAAAACAAGTTATCTATTATGTTAAACTAACACCCCTTCTTTGAGGGAACTTTACAGAAATTACACTCTGCTATTTTAACTGGCCGTGCGGTGAAGCAGAAAAAGTTTGATGACAATTAACAATTACGTGCACATTAAGCTCCCCAGGGTGATGCTAATCCACTGGGGAGTGGAGGTGGCTTACCGGGCATTGAAATAAAAGAAAGTTCTAGTTGATGAAGAGGTGTATTGTAATTACATGTCCGGTTGCAAAGAAAGTTGATGGTCGCCCAGCATGCACGGAAACGTTGAAGCCTAACACACGCTCTCCACCTCTGTGACTTACTGCTAGCTGACTGACTCTCCCACCCGACCTGTGGGCTCGCCACAGCTTACCGTCGCACCGAAATGAGACTACTTTCTGAGATGACGTGCATGATGGGCCCTTGCATTAATGAAATAAAGAAATAAAACATGTGTAAACCATACAGATATTCTTATGACATAAACACTGGTGAAATGGGATGGACAAAACTCTCTACAAAATATGAAAAAAAAATAATACAACGTTACTTTGCAAACACAATAAAATATAACAACACCTGCAAAAACAATCATAAACATTTTAATCACCAACACATTAAAGTGTTTAATTAGGCCTGGAATGTTTCAGTTCAATGAACTGGTCGAATTATCCTTCCGCGGCATCTCGCGTCACCATGGTAACCACCGGCTGCACTTCCACCGGCTAGCCCTGCTCTTGCGCTGCGCCTGGTCGCTCCAGTGACCGGAAGCACACGCCACACCAGTAGAGTGCACAACCATTCTGCGGGCGGCGCAGGCTATTGCCAGACAAAAATTCTTAGGCTGGGGGATGCACACACATCAGGGCATAGTTTCCCAATATTGTTTTGCAATACCAGCAATTTGCTATTATGAAATATATGAATTATTACCTAAAAGACTAATTTCAGTGGCCATTTTTACTATCTGTACAATATGTTTACAATGGGAACAATGTGAACAATTTGTAAAAGTATGCCTTCAATCACCATAAGAAATTACAATAAAAAATTGAACCGACACGTGTTTATGGGACCAGCTACAACACAAGATAACTGTGTAAGATTACAGCCTGCTCACGGTAGCAGCATAGAGAGGATTGACTGTTTTCAATTCTCTTATGTCGAGTTCTATGCTGGTCAATCAGGAAACAACCATTTCCAACCACAAGAGTCAGTGCAGTGCAAGGGTGTAACAAGAACATATTTATTAAATGAACTTTGCGGTACAGACCTGATTTCTATTTATTTAAATATTCAACACAATAATTAACATGTATAATACTATTTAATTATCCCAAAACACAATTCCTGCAAAAAAAATTTTCATCACAAGCAGATAAAAATAAATATCAGGTTATTCAACACGCTGTTTTTAAATACCCGCAATACATGTACAGCCTGTCTTTTTTTGTGGTTTCATATTGGCCTCATAACAGTTTTCTTATTGTGGTTGTAAACAGAACATTTTCATACATCCACTGTAACACCACTGTTATTTTGTTATGGGAATGCTAAGGTGATTATATGGCTTGGCTTAAGCCATCCATTATAATCAATAGTGAAAACATGAGCAAAATTTACGTATTTACGTGTGGTCCTAGAAGAGTAGGGCACTGAGAAGACGCATTTTAATATAAATATAAGCCAGTGCTTACAAACCAACACCAATATTTCATGAAGGTATAGTTAATGATTGAGTAATGTTTACAGTAGAAGCTATCACGTCTTGATTTTAATTTACAGACTTCGGAAAACTGATGAGAAAATTCTTCATTAAAATAAAATAATACTTTGTGTTTGTACAGATAAGCATACAGATAGCTTATACACATATTTTGTATAATGCTCGATCTCATAAGGTACAAATTATTATTATAATTTTTTTTTTACAAAACTTGGAAGATCAGTGAGGTTTGTGAATATTTGAAAATTACTAAAAATAATTGTCCTGTGATTTGTAATTACTCAGAAGTATTTACTGGGGAACTCTATTTTGTGCATATTGCCATGTACACAGTTCTCACTTTCTTTCAGATTACAAATTGATGTACTTTTATACAAAATATATATATTTTTTTTTTAGATAAAATGGTTTTACGTATAACCTATAGTTATTGGGGTTTTAGTTCTCTAGTCTCTGCCTTCTTTAAGGAGTATGCCCTACATAATGAATACAGGAGAAATCCTGTCAAGGCAGTCAAAGTCATGAAACCTTACAAACATTCATGACATGTCATCACCATTTCCTTTTGGTACATCTTGATTATTTGTTGGTAACTAGAGGAATTTTCACACATTAGAAAAGATAGGTGAGAATCATAGTTATTTGCACAGACTGAATGCAATAGTGCTTATTTATTGAGACTTAATGTTTCAAATTATGAAATTACATTTATGATTACAATATTTATGTATGCAAATTGCATACATTCTGTTGATGTACTCACAAAAATGCACAATTTGTTTCATTTTCTTTAATCCACAACATTTGCAGACAGAGCTTGAAATATACATAAATTGCACATTTTTTAAATTGCGAGGCAAATAACTTCAGGATTTATGTACATATTGATATGGTGGGAATATGCTGCTGGGTCAGTATTAATTACACTACAAAGATCAGATAGATTACACAAGTGCTCATGGTGTGATATTCATGAATATACGGATGCACACAAGTCAGATGAACACATTTTCCATGTGTATGCGCAGTCACGTGGAAATTGAGTTAGTCTGACTTTGTGTCCATGTATGTATTCATGAGTACCTACCAGCCTGGAGTACATAGTTGTGTATTCTATCTACTTTTTGTAATTTAACTATATATATAATGGTTTTTATAGTCAGTCATTACTTATTGAAATTGATTAACAAATACATTTACTTTGTCCCAAAGCAGGTACAGTGAAGCACTGTTATAACATCCCCTCTTATAACCTTTCGCTACTTAGTGCTCTGCCTTCCCTTCGTTCACAAACACATTTTTCAATACAAAATTACCCTTATTGAAAGTTTTCCCTTCCCATATAAGGTGAATTTCTTGGGGCCCTTGAGAAATGTTATAACAGCATCCTACTTGTACTTGAGAATATCTGTTGGCAGGCAGGTGTTAAAATAACAAACATGTACACAGTTAATTTTCTAAGTTTATTCGGTTTACAATTGTAACATATAACTTATGCAGAATGATAAAAGAGAGCAAAAGCAAAATGACACAAATATCAATTTTCTTGTTTCCCACATCTCATTAATGTCACAAAATTTTCTCTCTTCATGTAAATTCACTGCAACATGAAACAAAATAAAATACTGGTTTGAATTTGCCTGCTAAGCAGTCAATGTGTGTAGATGTTTCAGCAGTCAAGTCAATCCTAAATAGAACACTAGAGGTTACTGGTACAATATGTGGCCACCTGCCAGTAGCAGTGCACAATAATTCTTACAATTTCATGACTCCAAATATTAATTCAACTAGAGTTCCAAACAAATATTCTGATGCACTTCAGACATGCATATGTAGAAGTTTCCAAAATTCAACCCCATATTCACATGGCTATTGCAATGCATTTTTAAATTCATGTATTTGTACACTCACCACCAACACACTCAGGCAGAGAATGTATGGCCACAGAGCAGATACCAAACAAGCCATAGCTGGTCACATCAATAACCTACAGGACAAACACGTTGCAGCACATGCAGCATCACACAACAAAGATTTTGATTCCCGCTACAGAACCAGAGTTGTGAGAGCCCTACCACCTTCAAGCAATAGCTCAAAACTCAGACACTGGGAATTATCTGACCTATTTTTAAAAAAACCTAGACAGCCGCCTGGCCTCAATATAAGATAATCACATCTCCTTACCACACTAATCTGATATACATTAAATTTTTTAATTTTTCCACCCCACCCTATTTGACCACCCGGCCGCTAGGTTTACTACTAACAGCGCCATTCCACTATACTGCAGTGTCCTACAACTCGCTGCCTGATGAAGCTGGTTTAGCCAGCGAAATATCCCGATTGTGTAACCATGTGAAAAAAATGTGTCGTCCTACTTTGTGTGCGTGCATATCGACAAGTACTAGACTGCGAGCACTTGGAGTCCTGTCCTTTTATATATTTTTTACATAATAGAGTAGAATACAGCAAGAAATGTCACAATGAGATTCTAGTTTGAGACGAAGCTGCTTAGCCAGTCTTAGAAGTGGAACTCAAAGCAATACCACTTAAAAATTGTACACCATCAACGCTGGCACAGCTGGATTAATGTGAATATGTAATTAACATTTATCAGATACAGAATAACGAAAACGACAAATACTTCCCTGGCCTCAAACTACGTGGATCATTAATGGGACTATGTAGCTACACGTCCAGGGTCAGGAAGTGAGGGAGTGATATGCCTAGCACCTCACCCTTCTTACATACTAGGCATGTAGTGTTTCTGTTGGAATACTGTACTGTGAAAATTAGATCTGTAACATAGGAGTTTCATTACACATGATGAACACCCACAGATGGAACTACGTCTGTATTTTTGTGCTTTTCTCTTGCTACTTAAAGAAAATGCATAGGCTAGCTTTAAAAATGCGATATTTGACCATTTTAAGGAATATTTTACTGAAAGAATTCACTCAATATAACAAAAGTAAAAAACGAGTACCATAGATAATAGTTTTTTACCTTTACTGACAAAAGGTCATATTTCCAGAACTTTTATTTACCGAGATACATATTGACGCACAAACAATGATTTCACAGAAAACGTTTCAGTTCATAGAACCCTTAACTACATCACACTTATAAACAAATCTAAAGCAAACTGCATGTACATCTGCCCACATTTCAACCCTGCCAGGCACTTACTGGAAGGGAAATCACATATTTTACTTACCGAGTGATTGTATTTTATGGTGTGTGCAATCCAGTGCACCAACTACATGAGGGAAACCTGCAATGTTGTAAAATTTTTGCTGCAATTCCAGCACACCTCCTTCTCCTCTATAAACTACTGCCTCAAGGATGTAATTTCCTTTGTAAACATATTAAAAATGACAAAAGCTGATTATTCACTCACAACCGTGAAGATGCTGACAGCTTGTCACTCCATACAACCTCAAGACCAGGAGCTGTTCTGTTGGGTATTATTGTATGGTTCCTGTAAAAAGCATTATTATTATTATAAATGTACAACTTACAAATGATTATTCACTAACAGTATCTTTGTATATTGAATAGAAAATACTGAAATAAAAATTAACAAAGAAATTAAGTTCCATTCACATGTATGAATTACGATAACTCAGTGTTTAGCAAAAACAAAATTAAAATATCAGAGGGCTTCTTTGAAAACCTAAACAAAGATCTATCAATAAGTTATTGCTATTATACAGTTCTACGTTTGGTAATTTTCTAATATCATCAGAAGGGCTCATTAGAAGGGGACGTTTATTTGACCTGTTTATGGCAAATTTCTGTTTTGTGTAAGTTAAAGTTTATAAAACTTATCACATTTTATGGTGTTATGTGGTTCCAGCAGAAAAATATTGGAGTTCTGTAAATCTTAACCACCAATGTTGACGTGTCAAGCTAAAGGAGTTGTATAATGGTAACATGTCATAGGTGAATTGACATTGTTAAGTAGCAATACGTGAGATATTTATAGTTCGTATTTGTAGGCATATACACTATGTATACGAGATTGCATGGTTAGCAGATAGTGTAGTATTTCTGTGTGCATTAGTTGCCCATGTTTAACTTTATTGTGTGAAGGCTAGTGAATTGCGAATGGTATGAATAAGTAAGAATGTTTGCTGGGCTTTGATTCATCTATATGGCGGGAGTTATCTGGATGAGTAACAATTTGCAGAACTCAGGTTTTTAAGGACACACACATGCATTCACACCACTTCCTGCTCACAGGCAAGAAAACATGTCAGTAAAAGAAGTGTATGCAAGTTTATATGGAAAACCTAAAATATTGTGTAACCTGAAATAAAGCTCTGAAAATTCGATTTCACACAAACTCTGTACCAATCTGCTTTCCGAACCACAAGCGACAGCAAGCATGTTTAGTCACACCAATTTACCTGCTTCCTACAATGTTGGCACATTGCTATTAAACAGGTAAAAAAATTATGAAGCTGATAAATGGGTGTGGGTTTTCTTCGCTTGCTGTTGCTTACACTGCAGGGAGCAGAGTGGTACAGATATTTTCGCATGAATTCACTCTTAGGGAATTATTTCGTGTAATTGTTAACCCTTATTGTGTCTTGTAGTATTAAATTTTTTTCTCATTTGTTTTACTAATTTTACCCTACAATTTCGCTGGAATTCATATTCTCCCCCATTACTGCGAATATTAGACTGTAACAGTTATTTATATACCAAGGCGACCAAGTTGTTATGAATTTTGGTGAATAGCAGTGTCCAAACATACCACTTGTCAAGGTCGGTCTACAATTTCTATAAGCATATCACTAACACAGCACAGTTATATAAATAAGAGTTTAAACTGCTTGTTTTCAGTTAAGAGTGGCTGCAATCATGCATAGCTATAAGCACTTACTTAAGCACAGTTATAGTAACAATGTGAAATCAATTTGGTTTAATTTTCCATGTTACTATCGCTGTGCATCAGTATTCAGCCAATCAGAAGCCCCGACACTTGTAGTACATTACAAATTAAAAACTTATCTACGAATCAAGAAAGTGTGTATGTTGACTTCATTCCTCATACAGACATTTTCTTTTGTTTATTTCTGGATAATCACAACCACAGAAGTTTTGTAACTTTTTAGGGTGACATTTTTGTTTTGTTTTAATACACCCATAAAATATTTTTTCAATACATAGCTGTACTAAGATATTGGACAAGTCAAATTACAGTATACAAAGTTTATACACTGGACATAGTAAACACACACATATATATGTAAGACTACACATACCCGCATAATATCTTTTCCTCATAATTTGACCAATCCTCCTCCTCGGGTGGATTTGGGGGGGGGGGGGGGGGCAGCGTCATTTTGGCGAAACAGAAGGAAAAGGAAATTTAAAAAACTGGAACAAGAAATGCGTACAAAGACATGTTATGCAATAATTTCTTAGTTTTTGTAGTTCAGATAATCATCTACACTACAAAATGTTAGTTTAGAAAAAAATTCTTTCAGCAGTTTTTAAAGAGTTTTTGGTTAGAGAGGCAAATTTCTTGAAGATGTTGTAACTTATTGAAAAGTTGGCTACCAAGGTAACTTGGCCCTGTCTGGACAAGTTTTAAGTTAACTGGAGCCATGTGTAAGTGTTTTTTTATTCTAGTATTATACTTATGAAAGGACTCATTTTTTGAAATAAATTACTGTTTTTGGACATGAATGTAAGTACTAAAAACATGTACTCCCATTCAAATGTTAAAATCTCTGAGCTCTTGAAAAGAGTTCTAAATGAGTCTGACTTTCTTTCGCCATTGATTATTCTTACAACTCTCTTTTGCATGCGAAACACATTTTTGCTGTCAGCAGAAATCATTAACAGTAAAAACTTAAACGAAAATTATTTCTCATTTTAAAAACATCTCGGATCAATCAAAAATAATTATTTTTGACTCAGAACAGCTACCAACAATACAGAACTTAATTTGTTCTGTACAAATTTAACAACTTAAACAAAGCAATGTTATCATTATGTAAATTGTAGCTAAGCCACTGTGTTTGTGTTGTGTTTTGAATGTGCTTATCGCTATAACTGTCACTGTGTTAGGTATATGTCAATGGAAATTTGGACTTAACAATAATTTTTTTTAAGTTCTATAGATAATCCCCTATATTATAAAATTACCTTATATTATAATAATCTATTACAGTTTATGAGTCTTGCATGGACAGCAGAACAGAAATATTAGGCCTCTGTTACTTTCGTTATGTATGTACTTAACTTATTCCTTTGGAAACAAAAGAAAATATGTAGAAATCAAAGTTTAACGTGTCTCATGGAATTATACTGCACTTGTAAATGTAGTTGAGTAGAATCGATAGGCCTACAATATTCAATTTTTATACTGTGAAGGGCAACTATGATTTTTATATAATTTCCTGGGGGAAAAAAATGCAGGAAAGTGGTTTTTGAGGAAGATGTTTTATAAACATATGCATAAATATAAAAATTAGTGCTTAACCTTTAAAACCACACCTTCGCAAAGAGTACCGACTAGTCATTGAGGAATAGTTATACATCTGTTTTTAAATCGGAAACTACATGTTTTTGAGAAAACAAAATAACTGCAATGCACTTACGTGGAAATTCCAGCTGACCTGTTTTCAAGAAAGTAGTTTTGGTTAGACGAGACATTTTTTTTAAAAACACTCGTGGCCATCCACATTTAACAAAAACAAAGTCTGGTTTTAAAGTTTTTGGTTTCCCTTCTCTTCTCATGTTCCACAAAATCACGTCGTTAAACATGATTGAAATTCCAATCGAATTATCCACTTTGTTTATCAAACTCTAACTTAATTTTACACAAATGAAATTACAAGATGGCGACTCTCTGCGGGTGCAAGGCACGCTAACTATCTGTAAAACCAGCTGACGATAATCCAGGGTACCTGTTAGTTTAGTAGAAACTTACACGTGGACTTCGGCGATAACAAGGACTTGTAAAATGTGTTAACTTTTAGTTAAGTGTTCGATAAGACTTAGCAGGCACCTTAGCGAGTTGTAAAATTGGCCCTTAATTTGAACTTATTTTGTTGTATCGTAAAATTGATGACTTAATTTTAATCATAGAAAGAAAATACAAAAAGATAAATACATTTTAACTAATCATAGCCATCAAGTTTATTCGAAATTTTCACTATGTAAAGTTTCATACCTCTACCGTTTATAGCTTTCGAAGAAAACTGTTGAAAAATAAAAAAATTTAACAGATTAGGGGATTCAATCTGTCACACGGCCTCTTAAATCCCGCATAACGAGCCATGTAAATTTGAATTTCCCGGTTATTCGTCAGTTCAAGCCGCTAAAAGCGCTGTTGTAGCGTGTCTTGTATGTCGACAATGTTAAAACGCCTCAGTTTGCCATATTGTCCTATCATATTTGGTTCAATGTTGGGACACCGAGATGGCCATGTAATACCGCGGTTACACGGGATGCAGAACTACTTCGCTTTAAACAAGTTGAGCTATTGAAGAGGATACATTCCCTTCGAACAAGTTCCGATCGCAGTTGTTTCTCGTTCAAAGTGAACAGTTTTCACAAGTAGTTTCGAACGACTTGTCTTCTCTGCTGCGCTCCTATTGGCTGTTTCCAAATAAACAAGCACTGTATTAAATATTACTGAATTTGGCGGGAAATACACACTTGTTGAATTAACTTAAGTTAAAGGTTGAATGCACAAATACTTACCCATTATGCCATTACAGTAAAATTGCAGGTTTCATAAGAATTAAAATAAGCTTTAGTAATAAATGTTGGAGGCTATTATAAATAAATATCATACATTTTAAGTGCCATATTTGTTGAGATTAGAAAATCCTTATTCTGCTTTGGATGTGTAACCGCGAAAACACGTTCTGTTTTTAAACTTGTTCAGACACATGGCTACCGAATGTGTTTTACTCGTGTAACCGCGGCCTAAGATTGAGAAGTGTTTTGGAGGGAAGAGCCACTCTCACAATTCTTGATTTCAACAGTTCTTTCTGTGAAACACTATTCGTAAAAAAGCTACGCGGCCTTCTATAGCCCCTGCCAGGAGCGCTAGTCATCTTAAATCAATTTATGGCAGAGCCAGTCTGGCCTTAATTACAATACATCGTATTAAGTGAGAACAAACATATTAATATAATTTTTGTTTGGATAATTTTAAGACAATTTGCATTGCTCAAGGTCAGAGTTAAGTTTTAAGTAGTACTACATATACGAAATAAAAATTATTGACAAGGCTCTATTCAATAAAGGATCACTTATTCTTGGCTTTTGTTCATTTAAGGTTATGATTAAGCTACTTGAAATCGCGCTTGAATATGGTTTATTTATCATCCGCTAGATGGCAATAATGTGGCGGGAAGTGATAGAACAGATTAATGCGGTGACACTTCTATGTATTGTATAGTTTTTGGCGTGATATATACTTGTTTATCACGATTTTATTTAAATATTAACATACACAATGTAGTTGTCCGACCATAATATGGATAAACTTACCTTAGTTGTATTAAATTGGATATACACACTAGCCATCCGCGAGTCTACAGAAGAACACTTGGCATCCCACTGACTATACGTAAGTAAAGACAGTTTTAGTACTAAACAATGTTATAAGCGTTAGCTTTTGCTACAATGTTATTACTTTTAAGTAGCAATGCCATTTCATAATTTAAAAATGCTTGACGGTGAAGAAAATACTATACAAGTACTTGCGAGAATGCTATTGCGCCATTGGTTGCTTGGGTATCCTCGTTTCTAATGATGGCATATAAGATACCACGCGATTGGTTGTATTTCCCCGGCAAGCAAGAATAGACGGTATTATTCTAACCAATTAGATCTCGGGTCTTGTAAGTAATTTCGACTATTTTACGCGATACTTGGCGATGTGTTGAGGGAAGATGGTTTCAACAATTTCAGAGTTGTAAGCTATTTGAACGATAGAACGAAGTGGTGAGCTTGAAATTAGTGTGTCGGAAACAATTTGCGCATGTATGTGTACGTTTACTGTAGGCCCTTTCCACCATTCAGCTGATTTGAGCCTATCCGGTAGAGAGTATTGAACGTGAGCGTAGCAAGGTATCCAAGCCGAAAGAGGATACTTGGAATGGCGTTCACAAAGTTCATTGTTCTCATGTGTAGTGTTGTTGTTGCTGCTGAGCTTTTTCGAAGCTGTGCTGTTATGTCATTTTAAGTACAGAAATTCTAACCAAAGAATTTTCTAAACTCTTAAGGAAAAGTGACAACAGGGTTAGGCATACTCCTGTCTTCTGATGGTGCCTCGGCAATCTGCGAAATTCACGGTTTGCGACTATCATTCACACCTATTGAGAGATTGGCAGCGACATTTTAGTGTGTTAATTATCGAACGGCAGGTTTCCTGTGAAATCTTGAACCATTTTGATGATGATTCGTGGTGTTGAGCTGTCGTACCTTGAACCGTTTTCTACATGCGTTACCTCAGCCTTATTGGCACGGATGCGTAAGTAGTGTACAATAACAATATTTAGCGTTTAGTAGATAAACAAGTGCTGACATTGTCACGGTGTGATAACTGTATAGGTCCGTGCACAATTTTTTGTAACTAAGTGGCTAACCAAGTAGCACGATGATTGGGGAAATTGAAAAGCATGGTTGGGATTCTATACCCAAGAAGGAATTTTTAAAGGGAATGTAATGCTTTTATTGAAGCACTTATGTTAAGGGTGTGTATGCATGGCTTAATGTTTGACATCCGAGCCACCAATGTTTTCATAATCGTACATTATTATTAAAAGTATTGCAGTGAGCATAAGTAGGGCCTGGGAGTAACAGAATATTTATGTCTGCATTTATTGATATTCACAGTAGATCTTTGATTGGTTTTTGCAGGTACATTTTTCAGTGCAGTTGTATTGTAAAACATCATAGGTTATATTTTTACTCTGTTGCATATTGTTTCTACACCAAGGCTGTTTCCGAATTGTCAATATATACATATAAGTACGTACATTTGCATACTAGCATTGATGTGTATTTGTCGTGTACATGTTGAAAACTATTCTGACAGGTCGTAGCCTCATGTTAGACTGGTCGCACATTCTAGCGGAAATATGAGGAACTATGTGACAACAGAAAAATGTTGTGCATGGAATATATACATTACAACTTCTATGGTTATACAGGACACACATTACCATACACATTTATTTTTGTCAGGGTTTTGTACCCGTACATCAGAATTTAAGCACTGAAACATGACTTTAGCTGGGAATGAGGAATTAATAGTAGCATTAGTGGACACGTATTATTTACACATGGGAAATGAAAGGCGGCACAGAAATATTGTTTTACACTGGTTGCTTGGCATAGCAGCAAGACAACAGGATTGTGTTTTTATTGAAAACTAATACACACAAAAATGCCAATATGTCTGTTTCTGGTTGTTGTACACTTAGGGTACAAATTGTACAGCAGAAAAACAAATTACAGGAGTCTAGAAAGTCTTCCACCTCTGTATCCTGAGGTTATGTTTATCTGTTCAGTTTCTCCTCTCAATTTCACAAGTTTTCATACCACACCAATAGCCATAGGATATTGCTTTTATCACATCATTGGAAGATTGTAAACAAATTAAGTCAGTTATGGGATTTGTTGAATTTATTTATTATACATAAAGGGGCATTACATAGAAACTGGCATTCTTTCCCTGTCCCTTGATAGTACCTTACCATGTGTTTGAAATATACACTTTGATAAAAGAAAGCGTAAAAATAAAATACAATGGGGTTTGTAATAACTTGGAAATGTAAATTGCAAATTTAATATTTATGTTAAATTATGAGTTACTGGATGTATTCAGAGGTTATAACTCACATCATTACTACTATTCACTTGGCAGCACTATATACACATTATACAAACACTCGTCTCTCCATTTCGGTACCAACAATACGGAACACAACTACTGCCAGACACACATACAACACTTGTTACCAACCTGTAAAAGTTATAAGTTACAACATAAACCTTACACCAAAATTGCCCTTTGCAACACATCCCTCCTCCCTCCAATTTTGACATACCCAGACCAGTTACATAGAATTGAAAATTTTCTGTAAGGAAGGGCCTTTGTAAACACATTTGCTACTTGGTTGTGAGGGGCTACATACACCAGTTTTTCAGTACTTTGTCCTGCATGAGATCTTTAACAAAGTGATGCTTCACATTTACATGTTTTGAGTGTTTTGTCTCAAAAGTGCTAGCCTGCCAATGTAATAAAAGATTGATTATCCTCAAATAACACAAACTGCACATCTGACACTGCTATGATTTCTACGTAAAGCCTACCCACGAACTGACATTTAGCTACTGCAGAGACTAACACAATGTATTCTGCCTCAGTACTGGAAAGGCTCACACAAGGCTGTGTTTAAATCTTTCAAAGAACATTGTTGCCAAAAACTAATAAAAAAAACCTGTTACACTCTTCTGTTGTGTGGGTCATTGGCAAAATCAGCATCGACAAATGTGTCAACTCTACCATTAGATCTGCCATACTGCAAATACAAATCTTTAGTTTTATTGAGATATCTCAAAAAATGCTTTAAATGCTTAAGTGAATAGTGTCATAGCAGTTTTGAAACTTGCTAAGGTACGATACCAGAAAACTTAAATTAGGCCTACTGCCAATTATGAGACACATAAGGCACCCTATTAGCTCCCTATAAGGGAGTCCTTCTTTACATGAATCACTTGGTTCAATATGCAGTTTTGGTTGCATATGGATAGCAGAATATCTACAGTCATGTTGAATTTACCCAAAACCTTGTTAATTAACTTCCTCTGACTAATATATAGTGTGTTACCATGGCAACTAATTTCTAATACCAATAAATAGAACGTGACCTTGTTATACATTTCCTTCATTTTAAACCCTTCCATCAACTTGTCTTTAAGCCATGATATTGCTTGTTTGCAGTCTGAAAGAATGATTCAATTGTCTACACATACAAGAATATAGAGAGTACCTCTTATAAACAAGGGTCCACATTTGACCGTATGATACCCATACCGCATAAGGTTTGGCTCAACCTTTTATACCAGTATTGAAGCATTGAGGAGACTGTTTAAACCCATACAATGACTTAATTAGTTTACAAACAATGTTAACATCATAAAGTTCCAAGTTTACACCCGCAGACACTTTCATGTAGACTGGCTCATCAAGATCACTGTACAAAAATGTGCATTTCACATCCAGCTGATCTATAGGCCATACATTCTGTACTGCACTGAAATAAGAATGCTTAATGTTGTCATCCTTGCAATAGGTGCATAAATCTTTACCTCTGTCTTGGATCTCTGGAAGCAGCCTCTTGGAACCAGTCTGGCCCTCTCACTGTCTCCCCCGAACTTCTTTTTCTGGAAACACCCACTTGGAGCCAATTACTTTTACATTGGTGGACGCTACCTCTTCTTGAATAGCACTCAAACCACATTTCCTGGTCGGGACTTTCTTGTACATCTGTCATGTCCTGAGGATTATTGTACAAGAAACTGGCACAGCGTAATGCAATATGTGCAATGTCATACTCTGCATGCCATTTAGGTGTTGTCGTTACTCTTGCGAATTTTCTAGAGCTTCCATTAGGTTGACTATTATCGTGAGAACTTCAACCTCCTGAAACGTCTTGTCTTTTACATGAGCTGGAGTCTCTGGCTTTACATTTTCATCCTCCAGGAATATTACATCCCTGGATACCATAATTTTCTTGTGACCAACATCAAAAAGTCTGTACCCATTAGATGCATATCCCACCATGATTAACTGTTCACACCTTTTCTCTAACTTCTCTATAGGTCGATTATTTTTAGCAAATGCTTTATACCCAAAAAGTTTTGTTTTACTGTAGTTGACCTCATACCCATACCACATCTCAACAGTTAGACCTATATTGTTAAGTCACTCTGGGTTCAATTGTAGAGGTAAGCTGCTGTTCGAATAGCCTCCCTCCACAAATACCTTGGTAACACTAATCATACACTTTGCTTTATTTAATAAAAGCCTATTCATTCGTTCACATCAACCATTTAGTTGTGTGAAAACTAGGGTGTATTGCAATTCAATACTCTTTTCAGATCCCCAATTCTTGAAGTCCTTTGATGAATTGTAATATTTGTGACTACTGCTAGGGGAAGGGCGATAAATTTTATTATTTGTTATGGGCCCTAGACAAATATACTTCTTTAATGAAGAATGTAATTCATTGGGTGATGTGTGGGTGGGAATGATAGACTAACACTAGACTATGTGCAGAACATTTTATTATGAACAAGAGACGTGCCAGACAGCGTGGTGGTGGGAAGAGGGAGGGGTAGGCGGGGAAAGTCCGAGGTTGCCGTAACCCCAACGAGAAATTCCTCGTTGGAATGTGTGGCGTGGGATAATGAAGTTTTCGTTCTTTTAATTCTGTATGCAAAATACTTTCACCAGATGGAAATGTGCAGGTTTCGGTAAGCCAAATTCTGAATAGTAGCACAAGAAAGCTATGCAATTTGAGACATTATTCACAAATATCATGATGTAAAAATAAAACATTAACACATTTCATTCACTACATGCATTTAGCACGGAAAACCCTTTTGCAAAAGATAAAATGCAAAACTTCAATCATAATAAGGATTACTACACTTTCACAAGTTCTTCAAAAATGATTTTATTTAAATAATCAAAAATTAACGTTTCACTCTCAATAGATTAATGGAAGAAACTCTGTTTAAGATTACTGTATCAATTCAAACAGTGATTAAAAATCACTTAATGTGAGCACTGAGCCTGTTATAGTACTGCATATAGAATGCAGTTTTGCAATGATAATGGATAGAAAATCCTTGACTGTCTCTCGTAACAGCACAAATAGCTAAAATAATAAGCCTTGATCTTAGAAAATAGGATTTCAAGAATTAAGTGTCTTAACAGTTTTGTTTACAACTAGCTCTCGTTAAGGTAGGTACACAAAACTCCTATAACGGCCACTGGAATGTTGCTTGTTCCTAGACGGAATATTCTATAAGATATAGGTTTTTAACATTTACGACTCAATTTTGTTACCAGAAAAATCTTCATTTTCTTATGATTGATAAGATTCATGACTCAATTACTCTCTTTATATGATTAGTCCTAAAAGGAATTTTGGGTTTGCTTATCCCACTCAAGTTGACGTCCATCAGTGTAGGTGATGCCTCACCATCGTCCAGTGCCAGCAGAGTCCTCAGGTCGGTAAAATTCTAATTAAGCATTCTGGCCTCTTCCAAGAAATGCCTGTCGCTAGCTTGACTTACTGGGCGCTTCTCTGCACACCTTAAAACTACCCTATCTTACGTTGATGGGCATTCATCTCAAAAAGCCCACTCACACACATCAGTCCATATTAGGTGCAGAGAGCGAGTAAAATGGGGTTTCCATCCATGCAATACCAAAAATCAGGGACAGAAAATGAGTTAATATTCCAATTCTTATGTGTCACTCGTAGAAATTTCTGGTAGCACACGTATTTCTCTTAGGCCTACCTAGGCCACTTATGATAGCACACTGCATTGAGAAAAACTGATAAACCACAGGTGAAATAATTCTGATTGTTATTAAATTAGCATGCTAGGTTACCATAACAGATTGATGGAACATTTTCTAAATGTAAATATGCTTTGACAGTGACATACAAAATAAAATTAAATATATATTTTTAATTGTGACAGGTCATTACAATAAATATTTGTAATATTATTTTACCATTCAGGGGCTTTTGTTTATATTAAAAATATGTAACCCTATTTATTTAGTAAATAGGGTTACATAAAAATAAATAAATAAACTTTGAATGCCTGTGGTCGCATACCACCATTGTCACAGCAAATTATACTAATTTTAAACCATCACCAGAAAATTTCTGCTCAGCTCCTTCAATGTAGCCTCTACTTTTCCTGAGCCTCATCTTTAGTTATCAAAAGATAAAAACTATGAAATTGGAGAACCCATCAATGATGGTTTGAAAGTATTTAAAATCATTATGTGTAGTTGGAGTAATTGGTCCACACACATCACTAGAAATAACTTCCAGTGGTCTCCTTCCTTGGGGACAAGAAGACCTAATGTTTCTGTGTTGGTCGTGAATGGCCTAACTGAACCATTCACAAAATGTTCAGATACACCGGAATCACATACAAAGCGTATGATGGAGTCATCATCACAGCTCTACTTAGTTTTGTTGTCGCCATACAAGACCGTAAGTACCGTATTTGTATCCCCAGTTTAGGTGACACTTGCTCTTGGTTGTCCTCTGCCTGTCCTGGAGAGCCTCTACCCCACATGTGGTCTGGATTGTTTATTCTTCTCCAACAATTTGTCATCTTATGTCCTGGAAGTCCACAATTATAACACTTAAGCTGTTTCTTCACCATAAAGACATCGCCCTGACTGACACTGCGTTTTTCATAATTTAGGTTAACCCTCTTTTTATATTTCTCTAACAATCTCTCCTTCACATCATTAAATACCAACTTGTCAATATACTTCCCAATTGCAGTAACTAACCCCTCATAACTGTCAAGTAGTGTCATCAACTGACAAGTCAAAGTTTCTTCATCAATAGTCACACCTCTTAACTTCAACTCGTGTACAATGCGTTCAAACTCAGCAATGTGACATTCCAAATTTTCACCTTTCTTAAATGCTAACTGGAATAATTTTTTCTGCATAAACAACTGTGAGCTAACAGATTTCCTCATATAAATATCTTTTAGAGCATTTATTATAGTTTTTGGAGTCTTACATTCCTTAATGTGCTCCAACTGAGAGTCTGCTATTCTTCGTATGACAATGTGAACTGCCTTTTTTAGTCTGATCGGTAAGTTTTATAGTTAATCCTCTCTTTATCAATATTTCTTTTAATTCCTTTCAACGAAATTGCGGCGTTCACTTTTGTCTAATTCTACCTGCAGACAGTATAACCAATTGTCAAAACTGACACAGTCAAATATTCCAAGGTTTTGAATTTCGTCTTCCATCTCTGCCATTTCTGCTGAGCCCATAACCCGTGTTATATTAAATTATGAATCACAGGACCCATTTAGAGGTAAAACTCGCATCTTTACTACTATTCGCTTGGCAGCACTACATACACACTATACAAACATTTGTGTCTCCATTTCGGTATATATAATCCTAAACACAACTGCCTAACTCATATAGTTCATTCACGATAACTTTAGTCTTTTCTGAAGTCCTACTAAATACTTCTTTTGGTTACTGATTACGTATCCTTCCGCTACACGTAAATGTAAACACTGCCATGGGACTTCTACTTTTATAATTGTTTAATGCGTTGGTTGCTGTTGACAGCTGTTCAAAGAATGCTGTCATTTCCTAGGAATGTTCACAATTTAGGCCTATAACAATATTTAGATCTGCTTTATAACTATTGCACACTATATAGCACGTTACAAATGCGTGTTGGGTTATTTCTGTAAAAGGATGGCCTTATTTGGAATAAAAATTAAAACGAAGGGACAACCAGTCCAACAAAACGACACAGTAAATTCAAGCACGTAATTCATGTCTTGTATTTATTGTTTGATAGTGGTGAACATGCAAACATATAGGCATACCGTAACGTTTATGCTAATATTTACATGCATTGGTACCTACTGGTTTTTAAGTTTATTTTATTATTTATTAAAATTTATCTGGTTTGGCTTAGTATTTTATAGGTATTGTGGCAGACATTCAAATCACAAAGACGTAAGCTCGTTACACAGCTTTTTTCAAACACCTAGCGCAAAGGTACAACGTTGTGATAAATGAACAGACGTGGCTATAAATAATTACTTAGTCATCAACGCAGTTCTCAGTTTAAACGTATAAATATTGTACATCAAATTTTTGAAATCACGCACAAACTCAGGGCCAGTCAAATTCTCACCACGCAGCAAAAGCCCATGCCATTTCACATGCTGCAGTTAACGAAACACACGTAAAAGTATATTTTTTACTGCAGTGGAAAATTATATTTATCATGACGTAACTTGCTTAGGAAGATTAAAAACACCAGTACGAACTTGATGTTTCGTTCAGAAACACACAGTTTTATTGATGTGTCTCCACATCACTGCCAGTCGTAAGGCGCTGGGTATAATCGTCTGCCATGTTGGGATAAATGCGAGTCCTGGGGAAATGTGATCACATTCTAGATTCTCCCTTCCACACCACGTCTGCCAACCTGCTGCATTTGTAAGCATCGGACCATCACATTGAATTTAAATAACATATAATAGGTATTTAAACAATAAAATCTTGTTTCAGTTGTAAATTACAATTTCAAACATTATTATTGTTGCTGTAATTAGTATGAAATGTGTTGAAATTAGAAATAACAAAATTTATACCTTTACTGCTACACATGTGGTACAAACGTTTCGAGAGAGAGTGACACGCTGTGCTTCGCTTGTTGAACCTTGGACGGAAAATGATTTGAGCTGATATTTTTAACTTCAGCAATGAAATCTATTTCCATTAGTGCTACCTAACAATACAAATATATAATTTGGCAGCGTTTAATTTTCAAATAGTATACATAAAAATGAGGTTAAAAAATATTTTAACTGTGAACTATTTCTTACCGGCCGTTGCCAACATGTCACTGCTCACGCTGTTGTTAATTTGTATTTAATACAAAATGAATATTACAAGTTATAAAAGATGCTAAATAGATTATTAATCTGTTCAAGAACACAGTACTTTAACGTTAATCACAGGGTTATATAGTTTTGGAATACAAGTGATTGAACACAACAGGTTGACATGTTACGCATAGAGTGATTTACATACAACACATGTTACAAACCTGTAAAAGTTACAACACAACCTTACACATCAAAATTTCCCTTTTCAACTTTATTATTTGTAAGCATACTCCTGGGGGAAATGAAGCAACAATTTATATAATGCTCCGAATATTATTCATAATTGGAAGCACATTTATTAAACTGACAATTATTTACACATACACCAGAACAACATTTCATAAAACTTTCTAGCTTTATAATAACAAAACGTACACTGTAATTTTCACACCTGAAATACTGAATGGCGACTGCCGTAAGTACGCAAGTATGGCCAGCAAGTATACAATTTCAATTACAGTGTACTATACTGGGAATTCTGATAGCTCTAGTATATAAATGGTGATGTCACTTCCGCGGACAGGTGTACTAGTATGAATTTCTTGACTATCCGGAAACAGCCGAATATAATAAAGAGATAAAGTTTGTGAGTTTGTTAGAAGTAATCTCTGGAACTACTAATCCTATTTTTAAAAAAATTCCTGGCCCTTCTGGATGAACATAGGCTATATATAATATGTAATGTGTATGAAATTTTCTTTTGAAAAACTAACTGAGGTTTTAAACTTTTTATTTTTATAGGGCTTGGTGTACTAATCCTAGCTACACCGTTACCTACATAAAAATATTGTAATGCATGTGTGGGCCTCGAGAATATGATTAAGTCCTAAAATGTGTGTGCATAATAAAATTAAAATATTTCCTTGCATTCAATTACCAAAGAGGAATTCCCAAAAACCACGACTCGCGTCTGCAAAAGGAAAAAACAGACATGCAGACGTTTGGAATTCTAAGCTTGAACCGTATCACAATTTTTGAGACACTTTTAGAGAAATATTTGATAATTCAAGTAAGTAAAATTTAATTTTTCAATTCAGATTACAAGCTTTTCTTGGATAGAACTAAAAGCATAATCAACTCTCATATCATACAACATGCAAATGGTCATGTTACTTACTTGTAGATACTTAATTTATCAAACATACACTTTAAAATAAAATTGCCAATCATCTGATCTACACAGAAGACACATCATTGAAAACACAAGCAACTTGATTTAATAAACATGAAAATAAGCAATATTACCGTAGATTTCAATCTTTATCATCACTTCATGAATTAAAATGACAAAACTCTGCTTTCAGAAATACTACCATGAAGTGTAATGTTTTTTAACTTCATAACTAGAATACCAAGACTATGACTAAATGAGAATTAAGTCTTCTGATGCAAAAGGAAAGTTTTCTTCAGTAGACCAATTCATAAAAATTGTAGAATGCAACCTTTAATCTGATTTGCATAAGGGGCTACTGGTATTGTTCTACAAGGTAATTAGCTAGTTAAAGCCTGTATAAATTCGTCAAAACTTAGTACTTCTGCAGAGTTTAGCAGGATATTCATGAAATATAACTTGCAGAGTTTACGTCAAACAGTAATTTTCATCCTATGGCTATCGATCGACAATTCAATTCCTATTGCAAAAGACGTTGGTTGGATCTTAGGTGAGGGCATCATGAAGCAGCGTCTATCAGATTTCTTTTCATCCAAACTCTGGAATCACTGATACAGCAATGAAATATGAGTCTCCAGACCAATTTCCGGTACGATGATTGCTTCTGCAGACCTCGCCTCCCCAGATCTCCCTTAGTACGCCGGCTGACTGCTCTTAACTTATTCACGTCTTGATAGCCATGGTGGTTCAGTGAAGGAGGAAACTTCTTCGAGCCTCTGTTAAAAGACTCGTAACAATCACCAATACGTCATATCCAGTGACATAACTTCCTAAGATTAATGTAACTGACAGTAAACTCTTTAGAAAAATTCACTTACTCGTACATTAAAGCATATAGGAAAGTTAAACTGTATTTCAACTTCTCATTGAGATATCAACTTTACATTCAAACTGAAAATAAATATCTTGTGGTTACCATAATGTTAATAAAATGTAAATAGGCAAATTATCAAATAAACACAATTAACATCTGAAGGTCTCAAGAAAATATAATTTCAGAACAAAACAATTATAATGACACAGCACTTGAAAACATTAACAAATAATATAAACATAACATTTCATTTCTTTACAGATTCCCCCCCCCCCCCCCCTCAAGGTGTATCAAAAAATTTTAATTCCTTGATAAAATTTTGACAACAATGGATCAACAAAAATTTAAAATTTTCTGATAGTGGGACAAAATTATACGCATTAAGTTTCACTCATCGCAAACACAACCATAATTCAAATAGTATCGACAACATGAAATAATTAAAATTTAATGTAATCACACTATCATAAATCAGATAACCTTTTGACATTAATTCACTCAATCACATAACTATAACAGATGAGTCATTGCATACAATTTCAATCAATTTAAATAAAGTTGGTTGCCACATAGGTTCAGAAAACTTATATTTTTTACCTAAATCGTACCGGTTTTGAGTGTCCAAAACCAATTTTAGAAAAAAATTATTTCTTCACAATCGCCGTGGGCTGCTGTTTAAAGATGGCGGCATGTACCATTTTAAGCATTTTAAAGCATTTACGAAAAATGTTGTAGCATCTTTATTTATAACCCAATTTTAATGACTCGAACTGATTAATTCAGCAAAAATAGCTGTTTCTCAAGGTATAGACAAATTACACTGATTATTTTAATGATCATACTAATCGGGGTCAGCGTTCATGATGGAATTGTTAATTTTTCCCACTTTCAAGGAAAAAATTTTACTTGAAGGGGACAGAACACCAAGTTTTTATGTGTTAAAACCATGGCAATGATACTTCTAAAAAATACGGTGACACCTGAGGGGTTTTGACCCCTTAAGCTTTGATAAGCTGCTGAAAATGAGAATTTTTAAAAAATTCTCATTTTTGTTGATTCATATCTCCTATTTGAGACATAAAAAATCTGATTTTATGTGTGGAAAGTTATTTAGGTGTGTAGCAACATATTAAAATTCAGAGTAGGTGATCTCCAGAATAATGGAAATATTGTGCCATAAACATGTGCTAAAATACTTTATTCAATAAAAAAAAATGTAAATTACATTGTAAGTCATTTTTCCTTATTGCATTTTATATTAAAGAGGAAATTGTTATCTTCTTGTTAATGTAATTTCCAATGGAAGACGGTTGGGTCCTTCAGTAAAATAAAAACTAAGCAACATGATAAAGAAACATACACAGAAGAATGGGAGATTCAGACCAGTATTTAAACTTTTGTTAATGTAATTTAGTTTTAGTATTTGGATGTACAGTTACTCACTTTAAAATATGAGGTCACCGGTGGGAAGAGCAGTGGTGGTTGTGCATCCATTAAAGAAACTGGTTTGTAGTGAAATAAAAAGGAAATCTTATTTTTATCTTAGGGCACCAACAGATCACCCTTAGATAAAAATGTCACCCACCTTGAAAATAAAAAAATCCATAACTATTGAAATGATGGACCAATTTACAAAATTCAAACACAATTATGTTACAAATTCATGACGTAATGTGTACATAACAAGCATATTGCTTAAATCACAAATTATGTAACGGTCAATTTTTAGAATCTGAAATTCGCCTAAGTCGAGGCTGTTATAGATAACTTTTGATGTTATAATAATTTGTGATGATAGCAATACACTTGCTATGTACATGTTCTGTCACAAATTCATAATGGACTGGTTGAACTAAATTTCCTTAACATTGACAACTAATTAAGATGATTATTTACTTGGACAATTAAAACATGTAACCTACAAAATTAAGGAAATATTATGTGCCCTTATGGCTAATACTTGCAAACGGGTATCTGAAGGTGATTTCACTGGCTAAAAAGAGCATTATTTGTTTTAAAGTAATTTCAGTTGAAAAGAGAAGGCCCTAGTTATTTTATTTTTAACAACACAAATATGTGAAAAATTGAATACTCAAGATACATTGATATTTGCAATAATTATTAAAATATTTATTTAATTATACAAATGCTCGAGTATTTATGTTCATGTTGTAAGATATAGGATATACATGTATACAGGGTGTAAACGATAAGTGTTTTCAACTGTACACAACAGTGTACAGGGCTCCGAGACGAGCAATTTAATGTAGAACACTTTTGGTCCAGAGGGTCAGGAAATAGCTGTAAATCGGTTGACAAATGTGTACTTGTCTCATTTAAGGTTTCCAGAATTTGACAGCTACTGCTGCCAACGTATTTAAGGTGTAATACAGTTGCGCCGTGTTTGAAATAATGAATGTCAGCTGACAGTCATGTGAAGTAATGGTGGTATCCCTGAATAACAGGTATTTTTTCTTACATCGGTGAAAAAGAAAATAGTGCATAGTTCAAATAAGTAAACATTTTGGAATAAATGTAAATAATGTTACGTTATAGTATTCTGTATAAGGTTATTAAATGTTTTTATAGTTTCAAATTTGTTAAATTGCATAACAGAAATAATTAAAAAGGAAGGTTGTTTATCTTCACCGACAAACAACTGGACGCCATGTTATTATGAGATGTGATTTTGTGTGCGGGCATATCAGTTTAGTAAGTTCCAAATCAAATTAATGAATGCTGTGTGAATAGTTATTTAAATTGCAGCAACTTAGAAATCCTTCATGCAATCACCGACAGCAAGACATTGTACGGGTTGCCAAAGGAGTCGAAGACGTGATACTAATGGGAGAACTTGAAAGTCGTTCTGTGCTAGAAACTACCTGCCGATTGCTTGGAATTTCATCAAAAAGTCGCAAAATAAATAACGATAAATTACGTATATGAATATTTGGAGCGTGATGTATTTGGTGGGGAAATGTAAATATCTTAGGCAAACGTTTATTAGTAAACATGTGTGGGTTTTTAGCAGACAACATTTAAATGTTCAGCATTCATTTCATTTTTTAGAAGGTATGTTAATGTTACAGTTGAATTAATTTTTGTTTGGTCAATAAACATTAAATAGTTATTGACTTTACCGAAACATTGAGGTTATATTGTTCACCGGTGTGTGTAGACCAAAACCACGAATGCAGTTGTAATTAAATACTAATTATTTAGGCCTAATTACGTTAAAACTGAAATATATAATGTTTCATTTGTCCAGAAAGACTATGTAAAGTACATTTTCTTTCTGTAGAAAAATTTTTAGCTATGATAATAAATACTTATCATATAGGACAACAAATTGTACTGAAATTTTTTTTTGGATCACGATGGGCATGTATTTTAAATATCCACGTTACTATAATAGTACATACGGCCATGTGTTTGATGTAATTGCCACTAGGTTTCATGACTTAATGATCACCATTCCTCACAAATGATGAAGACTGGTAGGTCGCCAGTCTTTATCATTTGTGAGGAATGGTTTTTGTACATGCTTATTTTATTGTAATTGCTGCAAATAGGTCCCGTAATTATTGATTGTAGAAGACTTTTACATTTCTAATTAGCTATTTCTGTGTATGATTTGACAGGCCTAACTCTTATTGTTTGTTCACTGCCTAAATGTGATTTTTTTAAGGTACTGGTGACAATGCCTTTACACAGAACTCCAGCAGAATTTTGTGTTCTCAGTTCATTTTACTGCTCAGTTGTGAATTGTTTTTTTTTCTGATGCCCACTTCAGTTAACTATGCGAGATTCACATTCTTTTTCTAATGAATTTGTTAAATTTATCAAGAGGCATATAAAGAAGTCAATTCTGATCATACTTCGGGCCAGGTAAGTTTCTGTATTCTCCGTTAAATTGTTTAACATGTGTGATTCAATTTTTATTACAGTGTTAATTGTAACCAACATCAATGTCTTTCTATCTTGCATCAAATATTTTCCTTTTGTGAGAGTTGCAAAATTGCAAGTACAATGAAATTTCTTGATTTAAAATATATTTTTTGTTTTTGTGATTATTTATTTGATAGTAATTAATAATATCTGTCTAATTAATTGTAAGAATATGAGTATATTTAATTGATAGTATTTTGATAACACAATGTAGATGTTACTATCATCAATAAAATAAAGATCTGTGTAATCACATATTTTCATCAATTATACTTTATATGTCATGCAAAAATTCCCATGATGTTGACATGTTTTGACAGTCGCAGAGAAAGCACATGGTGGTGGAAGGATACACATACAGTTTGTTTACAAGGTACTACTTTCATGCAATCTGTCAAAATCTGGAAACCTTACATGAGACAGACTATAACACACATGCAGCACGCTGCTGTGGGCCCTGGTTTAATTTCCCGATCCTATGGACAAGTGTCCTACCTCAAATTGCTCTTCTCGGAGCCCTGTGCACTGCTGTGTATAGTTGTAAACACTTATCGTTTACACCCTGGAGATATATATATATATAAAAGCTTTCATTCTTTTACTGAAGTTTTTCCCTTTAAAATATGAGTATTCTGGTGTGGTTAATTTGAATGTAATAGTTCTCGGATAACAAAAGGAAACAACAAAGAAATTTATTGATGAAGTAATATATATTTCTATGTAACAGTTTTTTTTGTAAAGACCGGCGCATGTTTTTTAACTTAGTTTTGCAAACACTACTACAACAAATGAATCTACATCCACCCTTCCACGTGTATCATACTTGTGTTGTGATGAGAGTACCTATCGGTGCTGGAATTTACACGAGGGTGTTACATAACAAAATGAATATTATTGCAGAGGATAAATAAACAAAAATATTGACGTTATAGAAACAGCATTGAAACAAAAGGTAAATAAACATGTTAACCAAAAAGTTTTGAAACACCTGTAAGGACAAATCCTTACAGATGCCCCACTTATGCAGTGAGCTAAAGTTTAAAAACTTTTGAGAATTGCATGAAGATAATTTAAGGTGTGACTATTAAACAGAATAAAATTTTAACTAACTTGCAGCAGGTAACCTAACTTACAGTATACATTTGATCAGTAACAACAAACCTTATGCAGGATGTGAAACATCTGAAACAAATATCACGTTACGCTAGCAGGTTTAAAAACCAAACTTGTTAACTATTCATTAAGATCGAGGTTGAGACACAAGAAAACATTTAAACCCTGAAAGCAAAATTGCATCATTTACAAAAACATTTCCATTAATAACAAATGCAGAATAAATTTTATGAATATTTATATGAAATTTCAAGTCATAGAGAAATTGTACACTCTTTTGCTACTGTTGGCAATAGGAATTACTTGGCAGGAATTGTACTACATCACAGCTAGTTGACATTCATAATGGTCGTGTTGATTCTAGTGTCGTCAAGGTGCGTTGGTCTGCTCCTCGTAGATAAAGTTTCTGTGTTGTATTCATAGTTGAAGATTAGCAGTAATTGGCATCTATACACTGGTAATACATACATAATTCACAGTTAGTGGCCCGGGGTTTACCTACAACTTTAGAGATTCAATGGTCACCTGTATGAAACACAGTTTGTTTAGAGGCCTTTTAAACACATCTTTAAAGTTCATCATTATTTAGCTTCAGTCGTATATACTTCTTGTATTGTAATAAACACAGTTCACAGTTAATTTGATCATTCTAGCAATGTAGACATGTCCAGCAGTACTACGTTATGCTTGGCCACTGTGTAACCAAAGTGATAACACTCAGATAAAGTATACTATTTGCTTATCATTGTTTAGTGCAATAATTACTACAGCTAGTAAAGGATTATTGTTGAAGATCCTATCAATTGCTAACTGGTAGGGGGTTCCAGGAAACATTTCGCTTCCAAATCCCTATGCAACATAGTTATCCAGGACAATGACACTTGATTATAACTGTGAACTGCGAAACTTCAAAATATTAAAACAACTCAACATAGTATGTAGGCTACACATGTATGTATACAAATTACCCTATAGTATACAATACACTGCAAAAAAGAACATAAACAAGAAAATATACATTAATATTTTTATGAAGACAGTGAAACCTCTTGCGTATGTGTATTGTGTGAAATCCCAGGAAGAGTATGCAAGGAGATAGGTTTATTCCACATCATTTCCCATCTAATATAGAACTATTCCCTTTTTGCTCTCAAATTTCTAGGAATATCAACTAACAAAATGCAAGTAAAGCCCAAATGATGTTAGGGACATGCCAGTGTTTTTATATATTGTGTATACATCAAGTAGAACTCCTTTTCTTTAACTAAACCAGGTCATCAACTTCCAAGGTTAATTGCAAACGAACAGGAGTGTAATTCATTGCTGCAAAGCATCCACAGTGGTCATAACCTAATTTGTAGACACTGTATTCTATTCCTTATTTTCTTCAGGCATCCATTACATACAACAGCGTATGTGACAGGTTAATTTAAGGCAATTACAGCATCATTATTTCATGTTCATGGCCACTGGAAATTAATGATTTATTCTTTTCGTAGGATCACTTCTTCAAGGTTGGCGAGCAAACGTAAGGGTGTGGCAAAAATTACATAGGACAAAGAACTTCAATAAATTACAAATAATAAGATACACTCAACAAAACAATAACACTAAGCCTTCTTCCCATACTCAAGGTTCAGCGGCAAAATCTCTTGATAGGATCTACTACAGACATCATTATAAAAAAATCTTATGAAGTGCTAATTAGCATTTCTTTCACTCGGTATAGCCTAGGATTACTGTTGGGCTGTTGGCTTAATTTTAACATTATACCTCACTGTAGCTGGTATGCGTAATTTCTTGGGTTAGTCTTTGGAACGTGGTACTGTCCCAACTGGGTAATGTTATACCTCCCCACTGGATTTCCTTGTAAATCTGATAATTCATAGCAATTATGCTTGATTACACTTGATATCTTAGGGCAAATACACCTTCGTGACACATTCCTACATACTGCTCGTAGGATTAGTACATACGTTGCATAACTAAATCATTGAGGTGAAACTTATTTAGCTTACTAATTTTGCAGTATTTCTTTCGGCTCTCAGCTGCGAGAAATAGGCGTTTTCTTAATGAGTCATTCTTCGCTCACCTCTTCCGTTTTTTTTCTTCGCAGTAGGTACAACAAGCTGTGGCAGAGCGTTAAGTTCTTCAATCAAGCTCACCATACATTGACTAGTTTAACTTACTTTTGTTTGAAGTTACTTGGCTGGGTGGTTGAGCCAATGCCATCCAACACAGGTGGTGGTGGAAATGCAGGAGTCAAAGCATTTTACCCTTCATTCCGTTGGAAATATGCAGGCCTTTGTTGTGTAGCATTAGAAGATTGATAATTGATAATTAGGGTTTACAGGTGTTTGTGACATTGTGTTTTGAAAGTATTGCCAAGGAGGTCTATGATTCATGCTGTAGTGGTTACTCAGCATAGTACTTGGGTGTGGTAGATCGTTGGCTGGCCATGGATTTCCCTGTGCACCAGACCAATTTACATTTGGTGGGCGTAAGTTACTGCTGCTGGTCGGAGAATCCTGTGTCCTTCCTCTACTGTTGCTCTCATTGGCGCGCAGCAAGTATACGTTCCCATCTGGATGGACGTAAGCATTCGGCTGTGGAGGACCCGTACCTGTTTCATGTTCACTCTGGTCACGTCGATATTGCCTACGGTATCCAGGAGAGTACCATTTCCCACGCCTCCTGTTTGCAAAATCCTTTGGCTATTAGCGGCTACATTTTCATGTGCTAGAACAGATATGGATGAACTACTACTATTTCAAATTGATGTGCTAGAATTAGTAGTGGTCAGACTTCGCACACGCGTATCAAGTTCAACAAGCTTTGATTGGATTTCTTTACTCCTTTTCTCAAAGTCCTTTTGTGAAATAAGACAACAGACACAGTCTTATTTGATTTAGCCTCGAGGTGTCTTTCGAAATTTATTAACTGGTGATCCACATTATCCAGCAATTGTGTCTCCATGCTAGTAGGTGATTCAATATAACACAATTCTACAGAAGAATTTGTAATTTCAAAGCCGCACATTTGTCCCTCTAAAATTACTCGTGTCTGTTCTATTTATTTTGGTACGTTGATCTCTATGGATCGTAGATGTGTCTAAACTTCACCCATGCCTGTTTGCAAGAGTGTACAATTTCCCTTTGTGACTTCTTCCAGCTGCGAAAATCGCTTCTCTACACGATTTTCTAATTCCGAACGTTTAACCTGTAGGCTACTAGTTCTAAAGTTGCAGTTTTGCATGTTATGACTTTCCTGTAGATTAGTTCAAGTACTTTCCATTACATTTAACGCAGTTGATGTTTCACATACATGCTCGTTTAGCGCTGTCATTTACCGATGTATCGGGGCCATTTATTGTTCCAAATTTTTCAGTTTGTTGCTTTGTTCATCAACTTTGATATTTAGGTCATTAAAGTTAGCATTTAGCTCAGCCTTTAGACTAGCATTTTGTGAATTTAACTCTGTTCTATAACTTGCATTTTGAACATTGAACTCTGTTCTAAAACTTGCATTTTGATCATCTAGTTTAGCACACAATAATGCAAACATTTCGGTAAAGTCAGTAACAGAACCAGTGTTAATGTTTGCCCATCACCTGTTCCTGTAACTCGTTCCAACACGTCATCTAGTACCGCCCTTACGACTTCCTTGCTACCGCTCGGGTTTATTGCCTGCGATGCTGGGTGTGGCACTTACAATAGGCTACCTTCCATGCTTAAAGAGTCTATGAGTTGGAAGTAGACATTTTTCTCTCCCCAATATTTCTCAGCATACGTAACGAGCTTCGTAGAAAGTATGATTCTCTTTCAATTCATCTAAGAGGAAATTCAATTTCATTGAAAAAAATACGTAGCTTTTTCTAGAACAGCTACGCAAAACTTTATCAATTTTGCTATACATGAAACTTTATGCACGGCTAAACATTTCTCTAAAGCAACAGAGTTATTACTAACAATGCACGAGACCGATTGTCGCCACATGCATTTGCATCATGGAGGAAGAATATAAATATTTTTCAGCCATACTTTCCTTCGTACGTATACATGATAATTGCAAGGCTAACCCATGAAAAGATAACACGCATCTTCTTCTCAGTCTACAAGTTGGGAAGTCAATTGTTAAATATATATGCACATAAGATTGAATAGCCAATCTTTAAAACATGATACTTAGTTGTGTAATAAATGTTGGGCACCTTTCTTTTTACTGTAAGAGAATTAGTATAATTTTATTTCTGAAACACACTTTTCATTCACCACAAATATGCTTTTCATTATATGCTGGGAATATAAAATAACGTGTGTGTATGTGTAGAGCTTTAGTGTGATGAACCTGGTTGAGCATTAATTTGATATTTAATCTTAGATGTGCCATGGTTCAAAATAGTATTATGTAACTTAAAATGCTCAATATGAACTCTGAACAAGAACACATTTGCAGTAAACCGCTGATGTATTGCAAAACCTCTGCAATATGTAGATTTGAACATGCAGACCACTTAATCATAAATTGAATCGACAGACATAATCACTCATGAAATCAGCAAGAAAATATAAGTTAAATATTTAATGAAACAGTATGCAAGAAAAAAAATTAACGTGCATCATAACCCAACGTCACTTTGAACTCACAATTATAACAACACAAAACTATATTTTACACTGCTGTCTGTGTAAAGAATATATAAGAAATGGCTCAGAGAAAAATGATTTGCTTTCTTTATCTAATGGGTAACACAGCAGTTGACACAGTTTGGCTATGTGCATAATGAAATTTGATTTATAATTCTGCAAACATTATTACTTCATTCATTCAGTTTTTTGGTTAGCTCAGCTGAAAAGTGAATTTTCGACTAATTTATTTCTCAGGCCTCTGGGTATTAGTCGTGTCATGTTCACAAAAGAATTGAGTTTCCTTGACGTTAAAACTTAAGTGATGGGAACAATTTATTACATAAGCCTAATATATTATCCTTAATGAAAAAGTTCAAACTTTAGTTGGTTCTTCAAAAAAATGTTCAATCAAATAATTTAGTAATTTTGAAGGCCGACAACGTTGTTTTTAGCTTTTACGCTTGGCAGCGGTACACACCATTTAAGAAACGATGTGGTCTTACTTGAGTTCATCTGCAACGGAGAAAGCAGCTGACATGTCATAAAACGTCTTGACGGAATATTGGCATCTGCAGCAAATTGTCACCTCAGTCCAGGTAACAAGATCCCGACATAGCCATCACACCTCTGCTACATAGTACAGACGTCCAGGTGTCGAACCTCGTTGGTAAACGGTGTCATTGTAGAGAGCTCAAAACCGATGTGGTATCTCACTCGATGGTGGAAACAAGACACTGAGAATGAAGCATTCTCTTAGGTTCTTGGTGAAAGTTCTCTTACAACAGATTTAAATGCCATTGTCACAGTTTGAATTTGGTGGCACTCTGCAAAAACTAATGAAAACTCATAGCTGTATGGCTAAAGGTATTATCAATGTAGAGGCCATGTTTTTTTCATCCAGTTCATAAAATATTAACAAATAATTATTGTGTTTATAGGTGTCCAAAACAAAATAAAAATTAATGTCTTCATCCCAGTTCTTTTACAAAATATAAACAAGTGTATTGATTGTACTGAATCGCAAGTTGATTTTACTTCGTCATTAATTAAGCTGGTATCCTAAATATTAAGTTCTTTTCTTCCAAACCTTAAAATGAATATTATCGCAGAGAATAACATAAACAATAATATTAACATTTAGATCATAACCATGACACGAAAGTAAATAAACAAGTTAAAGACAATGTTTTGGTAACAACTGTACTGCCAAATCCTTAAATCAGAATATTTGCATTAAATTCAAAATCTAGTTTAATATTTCAGAATTTAGCAAAATATTATTTACTCAAATTCATTGTCTTTATTTTATATTTTCACTGAAGAATGGGCCTCAAGGTTTTAATAGCTTTAGCACTTGGAAGCATGATGACACTTGTAACATGTTACTGTCCTGTTCTCTCGTAGTTCTCAGTAAACACCAACGGACTAGCTTAGCATGAGTTGGAGACTTTGACTACATAATAATGAAAGTTTGTTGATACCAGGATTTCCAATAAATAAAAGAAATTTAAATGTTTACTGGAGATTTATTGTCATCTCGGCAAAACAAACTATTGACACTCGCAGCTGATGAACAAACATAAAAGACAAGACAGAATGGCAGCCTTCATAAAACAAAACTTCTCACTTCGAGAGTTATGAAGACGAGAGAGAATCATTACTTTTCTGTCCTGGCGCCCTATTGACTCCTCGCACCGACGGAAAATAAATTTAAAAGATGTTTGAACTGAAATGTCCGAAATACAAAAGAAGGTTAAAGTCATAGGGCACTGGTTGGTGCGAGTAACGTGATCACTCGTTGCAGGCTGTCCGACTGACAGCTGACAAACGATCATGCTGCGACGAACTGTTGTGATACCCAAGAAAGGTTGCGCTTCCTTATATATTGGTGGAAAGTTTCCTCATTGAAAACTGTTTTTGAGCAGTCGGTCACATCAGTTAAATGTGACCTGTTATTTTCCTCGTTTCACTATGTTGTGCCTTGCGGTGGCGATGTTTTTAGTTTACTAACCCAGTGAAAAGGATGTTGTTGACGTATGTTTATACTGATGAATTGAGGAAAGAAAAAAAAAATTTGGAAAAATGAAAATATACCAAATACAAACAAGTTGTCATTGCCACGACCTTTCAAATATTACATGAATTACTATCCTTGACTGAAACATAGACAATTGAAATACTTCCAGAATATACAATTTTATATATATATATATATATTTTTTTTTCTACGAAAGACCTTACTTGCACACCAGTAAATGGAGAAGGCTGCAGACCCACCAACAAACATCTGGGTAGAAAATCAGCATTTTACGGAATCGTCCTTTCCAATTCGGTAAATGTGTGCTCCTGATGTCGGTGTCGTGCCGCTGCTTCACCTGGCTGACATCCTGTCCACAGTCTTCGACTAAATGGTAGTCCTGGCAGAGCTCTTGCCATCTTGTTCCAGGTTTGAAACCAGACTCCTTCTTACCCAGCTTCTACAACCTTTCTCAAACATAATTGGCCTAGAACGAGAATTCAAAAAAAAATTTCAAATTACCTTCGCCTGTGCAACACCTAGGATGCATTCCATAAGAACTGCAAATACATACGCATGATTATTTAACAAACAGATTTACGTGTAACCAAATATTTTAGTAGAACACAATATTTCCAGAATGAAAAATGATAATATTCAATTTGAGGTTGTGTGTAAGTGCACGTGAAAATTGATGTTTATCAAAAGTTTATAATGTCTCCAATGCATGAAATATAGTTTCCAGGTGTCAATATAATTTTTTCTGTCGCACAAGTAGTAAAATAAATAAATCTCATGTAAATATAAATATTTTGTTAAAGTGAATATCGGAAAAATGTAAACATACATAATTTCAAAACAAATACACAGTCTTTACGTGGGGCTGTAATTCCTAACATTACACTCCTTGTCGATAGACCTAGGTCTAGTGTATTGCATATGCAAATTGCATATCCAAATACCATACAGGAAAAATTACTACAAGTTGAAGACAATCTCTGGACTCTGTGTTCTGGTGAGCTGAATAAAACGTTATACTTTGCAAAAATTATAAAATAATTTCGTAGAATTTTGGTAGATCATATTTTGATTTACATAAAAGATATTTTTATAGACATGTAAATAACAATATTATAGTTAATACTTCTTCTGAAATAATCAAAGCTGCATGGGACAAAATAATAATGACAATTTTTCAACCATAACCTTGCCTGAAAATACCAATAAAATTTCTTAACAACTCTGTATAACCACTAAGAAAATTCCTTACATAAGCGCCCCACTTAGGTTTTATGCCTAAGTCCAACTTTTGCAAAAAACCTATCAACAATTTTATATGGGATATACATGAAAATACTGACACTAAAACCATTAAATTTAAAATCACATTAAAACTTCACTAATAGAACATTATTGATACAATGAAACATTATTATACATAAATCACAATTAAATATAACTCAAGATATTATTCCCCTTTCTTATGTAATTAGGAATATGGGCCACAAAACCAAAGTACCTTTCCAACTGATATATAAACTTGCAAGGGATATGTTTGTATTGTTTACATATGCGTGTACGTCACAAAGGCAGCCTTTCTTCAAGTTAATAATTATTATTATAGACTTAGTTTATTTGCGAACGAACAAGAGTGTTGCTCATAGCTGAAAACTTCTCAGTGGTAATTATTTTACAGGTAGACTATGTATCCAAATCCTTATATTTTTCCGGCATCCACGGTATCTAACAGTGTATACGACAAGTTACATACAGCGTTATAGCAACATTATTTTTTATCCATGGGCAACTATAAGTTCAGGATTTAATGGCATTTTGGTGAGATCTCAGACTTGAAGGTTAGCGATCAAACGTAAAGGTGCAGCGAAAATTACACATAAGTCACGTAAATAAGTACTAATAATAACACAGTGACGCTTAACAAAAACATTAAATGCTGTAAGCCGTCTTCCCAATACTCTAGGCACAGCGACAAATCACTTGGCAGGATCAACTACTAACATAAAATCCTCTGAATTACTTAACAGCTTCTCATAATCTCAGTCCCGCCTATGATCAGTTTCTGGGCCATTAATTACTTCATTTGCCTCGCTGTCACTGGTATTCATACTAAAGTTTGCCACTGCAGCCACGCTTTGCTATAGCCACTGACCCACTATGGCCCCACTTGAGATATCTCTATCCACTGCGGCCTGACTTGGAATCACTCTAGCCACTGAGTCACTGCTGCCCCATTTGAGAATGCTATTGCCATTGCACCCCCACTTGAGAATGCTATTGCCACTGAGCCACTGCATCCCCACTTGGGATCGCTCTACCCACTGGGCCACTGCGGCTCCACTTGATATATGCCTATGTCCATCTGAGAGACTGTAGCTTTCTAACTGTGAAAGAATGATAAGAATTGGCTCTGTAGTTTTGGTAGAGTATGCTTAGAAAGCAGCCAAGTAACTCATTTTTCTCCAACTTGGTTCACAAATTTTGAAATTTCTCAAGGACTTTTTTCTTTTTGAATTTAATACAGCCTATGACCATCTGGAAGAATGTAGCTTTCTAATACTGAAAGAGTTATAAGAATCATAAACTTATATTACTTCTTTATAGTGGTATTAGTACAGATAATCCTAATATTTTACATATTCTCTTCATTCACACAATTGATGGAGATCACATTGCTTTCAAGTAACAGTCCCACAGGTGACGGGTTGGAGGGCTTGTCTGCTCTATTACATCGTGCTTAGCATAGAGAAAGAGGTGAAATCTACCCAATCCTCCATGAACTCTGAAAATCTACTCTCCCAGTAACAGCATCCCTGAAATAAGGTCTAAGAGAATTCGCTTCCAGTATGAGTGCAATTATTTTCTCCGGTTGCCTAATGTCTCCTAACATTTTATCTGGGATGTGCCAAGCTGGCTTAATCGGTTAATAATTATATTAATAATGGAATTAATTGATTATGAACATAAATTCAGCTTGGTGTGGTTACTCGTGTTCTCAATGCATTTATTGTAGACATTTTGCAACAAAATTAAACAAAACACAATTCTTACTGTTAATACTATGGCTAACAGACATGACACTCAAAAAAACCTCTCATCAAATGTTCACTCTTGTTGACTGGGCAGTGCTGTGAAATAGTGTCCTCTCACTGGACAGCACTGTCTTCTGCGTAGAGTTTCCGTTGATGGATATCAGGGTGTCCTTTCACCGACACTTGTCTTCTCAGTTCTATCACGCGCACGACTGACTTGGTGTGTTTTTTCTGCAAGGTTCCTTTACATCGCACTTGTTTAATTGACGCAACTGTTTTTACTCTTCTTTAATTATGTAGCAAGCTAGTTCTATAGTGTTCAGTGATGTTTATGACTGAATTGCTGCTTACAGTCACTCGCTACCCATATGTTACCAAAATATTGATTGAGATTGTTCATTGTCTGACTACTGGGCGCAGTGTTTATGTTTGCGCTTCTTCTGAGGCCGCCCACGTTTTTGATGTGGCTGTTGCTGGGGTAACGGCCAGCGGTTTTCGGTAGAAGCCCTGTAACCAGGGAACTCTGCTTGAGCTGTCAGGTACCACCCTTTTTGAGTTGCCGGTTTTGAGCACGATTGATGCAGGTCAGCTGCAGGGGTATCATTTTGCTCATGGATGCTGCAGCTGGCACATTCCTTTGGCCAACTCCTCATCTTCCATAGGCGTGTTCAGGTGTCGAGTTCTCTCGTACATCTTGCTAATATACTGTTCTATAGTTTTGTCGTGTTTTAGATCATACTTCTCCATATGAAGTCTGGATCTTAGATTACCCTGCAAACGAGAATTCCAGTGTGGACAATTTTTTTGTTTGAATTGAATAAAATCTTAATTTGGATCTTCTTCACTGCCCACCAAAACATAGTAGAATCTCTGGATCGGTCAAACCAAATAATTTTTCATACTCTTCTACTTTTTAAGGCTGTTTCCTGAAAATTTAGGCACTTCTGCTCAATGCTTTGTCAGATGGTGCAGAACTGCTGCAGTAGGATTTAGTAAAGATGTATGACTAACGGGTTCGTTAGTATCGACCAACAGAGAGGTGTTCTCGCCCATACAAATAGAGTATATCCTATGCTCTCTGATGCAGGTGATGTATTCGCTTGAACATGTTCACTCCCAATGAACTTGATTCATTCAATTTGCTTTGTATTTCATTACTTTTCTGCTCAAAATCCCTTTTTGCTGCTAAGCATTCAGCATCAGTTTGATTTAGCTTACTGCTAAAATGTTTTTCTTAATTATGTAGCTGTAAATCAACTTGCGTTAAAACATTTTGTTCTGAACAAGGGGAAGTTATTTCCGGCCTCTTTTCTACCTCTGCGATTCATGTTTCTAAACTACCCAGTTGTTCGCCAAGACATTACAGTGCTTGTTCCGAACCTGTAGTTAAATGTTTTTCCACAGTTTCTACTCGAGTTCGCATATCCCGTACATTGTTTTGAATTAAAGAAATGCTCTCTTGCATGTGTGATTTTTTCATCCACATGAACCTCTGATCTCTCCAAACTTTCCCTCAGCCCTTCATTCTGAATGGTATGACTTGACTGGGCTGAAACTAAATTATCTACATTTTTCTGTAGTTCTTGTACGCTGATTTGCATGTCCGCAAGTTGACTAGTCAAAGTTTCAACAGAATTCTTCTCTTCATTTTTCAAACTAACCAAACCCGGTTGCAAAGTTTGTTCGATTTTTGAAAAGTTATTTTTCTGCTCCCCTGAGTGTTTCGCAAGATTTTCCTTCTGCTCTGCAGAATTCTTGGCAAAATTTTCTTTCAGGTAAGCAACATTTTAATCAAGGAGAATTAATATCTGCATAATGCTAGTACGGCTATCGTTTCTTCCACACTCATTTCTTCTACGGTGTTTGTAATAGGTAAATGAATACTTGGACGTACTACTGTAACGTCCACAGTATTTACAGACATGTTTAGTCGTTTTTCTTGTATCCTTTTCCTCCATATTTTCCATTTCTCATCTATCAACCTTGCTTGAAAACTGTGTACCTTCTATGATTACTGTATCCAATATCTGATAGCTCATTTCCTCAATTGCAAAATCACCTGACATTCACAGTGAGCTTCTGAATAAATATGGCTCACACGGCTATTCACTCATAATTATTTTCGTTCTATTTTATTCATGGCCCCACGTTAAGTGCTTTAGAACTGGGGTGTGCCGTAGGGAATATATTAGACAGGGGCAGATGTATTTAAATGTTTGCTCGGTTTACACTTGTACTGCCAGTATTCTCCAATAGCAAGGGCTCACAGATTAAAGTTTTGGGTGTTATAAGAGAGGCCTGCAAAAAATTATTTTGAATGACTGCAACAGTGTGGATATACTAAGCAACAGATATTTACTTTGGGGAGAGGGGAGAAGAGCATGTGTAACGATATCCCTCAAGACAGCAGTTCATATGTTCCAAATGTTAAATAGAGCCCCTGGATAATCCTTAAAACATTAAATAGTTTTATCATACTTAATTAAAACCAAGTTACCTTTAGTACTAGAAGATATTCTCACACCAAAATAAACATGAGAATAAGCTTTTAAGTAGCACTCTCACTAGTCACAAAATAGGACCAGCAATGTTCTATTTGAAAGAATATTTAGAGAAAACAATGAAATGCTCTTAAAATTAACAAGAAATCCTTTTTAATCTAAGATTGAAGAAACAAAACGTATCACTGACATGATAAACTCTGAACACAATTGCAGACAAGACATGCATTATTCAAGATAAGAGAAGACAATACAGGGACGTGAAGTCTTTTGAATAGGAACCAAAATAATTACTTTAACTTAATTCTAACAACACATTCACTGGGATACAAAATTAAACTGGTTACGAAGCTGGGTGCTGAGATGAGGAAAACTTGATATTAGAATATTTCCTAGTAACATGGAAATTTATCAATAACTAGTGCTAGAAATGAACAACACTTTCTGAAAATATATTTCTCCTAAACACAGCATTAAAATGATAAGCATTGAAATTTTGATGTATGTTGGCGAGGCGCATGAATTTCTATAGCTTGGTTTAAATTATTCTGTATTGAAAGGTTGATTGCTAATTATTCTAGCTCAGTAGAGCTACAAATTTCTGAATTTCCCAGACCTCTTAGCTTCTCAATCGTTCTTGCAAAATAGGCTTTAGGTATTTTCAAATTTAGGTGTACTGGTAAAATTTTAACAGTTCACTACATATAAAAAAAATTCTAAAAGGGAGGTGTAATCAACAGTCCCAGGTAAACTTAGCACTTTTTGAGGGCAATATACTGATTACCTTAGTTTATGAAGTCTAACCATTTTACTGGCGTACATCGTATCTGGAATGGTGCTGGCGACGTTCTCGGCCGAAGAACGCTCAAATTCTGGCCTAGTACTACATTGCTATATGTCTGTTTTTCAGATAGTAACATGGGCAGTCACATGCACGTCCATCGTCCTCAATAACTGCCAGATTTAAAATCATAAGAAAAATGGCTGAACGAACCCAAGCTATTTATAACAATGCCCTTCTTATTAACGACGTTATAGGGAATATTTTTTCAATAATTTGTACATAGTTACGATCTTTGACCTCTATGTTCAATGTCAACTAGCGTACATTAAAAATGTTACTGTTGAGAGAATTGGCAACTATATTTCAAAATACGTTGTTAACTTTACAATTTAATTGTACTGCACTGGAATCTAATATGCATGCAAATTAAAATAAATAACACTGTATTGCATACACGTCAGCATCAGCAAGAAGTGTAAAATATTTTACATTTTACTGCAATAAAATACTGGGGCTTTCCATTACTCTCTTAACAGAAATTTCAAAGAAAACGTCAACATTTAGACCAAAACAAAAACATAGAAATTTTTTCTACATCACACTTTTTCAAAGGTAAACAAGTCTGCACTTTAGGAGAAGTTGTAAATGACAACATCTGTGGTTTCTAGCACCACATTGTGTTATGGCATTAGTAATGGAGAAATTTTTGTATAGGCTGTTCACAATAAAGTGAGCACTTTTGAAAGTTCTTTAATTTGGAATAATAATCAATAAATATATTTTATTTTAGCTTCAGACGTTAACTTCAGTGCTGTGGTGCTGTAGAATATATGCACTGTTTATTACTTACATGGCAATATTTATTTGAAAAGACTATTAATATATTAAATATGGCTGAAAGGAAAAAGTAACTAGGGCCTCAAAAGTGATCACTTTACCATGAACATCCTATATAACTTGTCATTCTGTCAGCAATTTATATAGCTCTGGAAGCATCCTCATTTTAACTACTCTTGTCTTAAGATATGCTGTTAATTTTGAAATTCCAGTTGACATAAACTGTGTTTGCTGTTCAATTTCTAGTTGGATGGAAAGGCTGTATGATTGAAGTTACTAATCATTTTCTTTTTAATTGTGTTGAATTGAAAGAAAGCGACTTCATTTTGGAGTAAGGTTCATACAGTACCAATGGTGCAAGAAGTTACATCACTATATGTTTGCGATCTGTATCTTGGGTTGACTGGGGGGGAAAGGTTATAACGATTATGTTATAATTTAAACATAAGCGTATAGCTTTTCCCCTTTAGTTAAAAGCCAATATTAATCAACATAGTGAAGACAGAAGTGTGAAGAAACTTAGAAATTCACCATCTTCAATACTTTTCGTGAGTTTTGGCTTCACTCTATTGGGTAATGGATGTGAAATATTTTCAGGTTTGGTGTACGAGGTTAAAACAGTCTTGTTTGTAGGAAAACTGTAAAGTTGTATTATCCTGCTAAATAAAATTTTTTTATCCCTAGGTACATTAGTTTGAGATTGAGTGGCTTCTTAAATGTTGTGCATATGTGTACTTGTTTTGGTATTGGATGTCAGTGCTTTATTTTGTAGTTAACATTCATGAAAGAGTTTTCAATATGTTAGCTTTTTTGAATTACATGTGTGTTTTTAATTTAGGCAAGTATTATATTTGGCCTATTCTGTAGCAGTTTTAAGTACTGAGCTTGAATTCAGGAGGACTGGCATTGGTTCCTGGTCCTGCTGCTGTGACTTCAGTTATCCATGGTTTTCAGAATGACTTGATTACCAACTAGGGTGGTTAACATAGGCCATGGCCTCTACCTTCTATATTCCTACTTGTCTGAACAACTAACTGATAAAATTATAGTTTGTAAGAATTTAATGTTTCTTTACCACTAAATCGTAGATGATTTAAGAGTAGGGCAGGACAGATACCGATACATAGGTTGATAAACCCAAAATCGGTATATGTTACAATCTGCCATGGTCCAACCAAATCGTTCATCAACCATAAGGATTTAATTATATTTTTGAATGCATGAACTAAATTTTACCCAACTTTAATACACACATAGTACTGTGTAAGGACTTTTATAGTTTTCGACCATGCTGGGCACTTATTTTCAAAATGGCGACCATTAAAAAATCTAAGGTGATACGTCATCTCTCAGAAACTATTCAACCAATTTATACCAGATTTGGTATACTGACTGCGCAAGGTGTAGGTATTGAATTCAGTGGTGATTGTTGTTATAGGTCCGCTATTTTGGAAAATAGTGCCACGTGAAAAATTCAGGCTTTAAATTATATCTCTAAAACTACTCAACCATTTTTTTTGTGAAATTTGGCACGTTTGTAATACTATGATATTGCCGGTAAATATAAGTGACTGAACTTTATTAGGCACTTATTTTCAAAATGGTGGCCCTTGAAAATATTTTGTTTCTTTGGCATAACTAACTACCAGACAGTTTGACCAGTTCAACTAAATTGTGTACGCTGGCAGTATCTATTACAAGCAACATATATGCCAAAAAAACACTTGTCCTCCATTTTGTAAGCTAGCACTGTGTAAATTAATAAAGTTTTAATGTAATATCTCTGTAAAAAATCAACAGTTTCCTATGAACTTTGGCAGACAAGTAGTACTGCTGCAATTGATATGTACAAATATGTTTCAAGTATGTTACGCTCATTTTGGAAATGGCGGCCATCTAGCTGTTTTTACATAGTATACTATATCTTCGAAACAATTTAATCAATTCCAACTTATCTTTGTATGTTAGCATTATATATATAATCAAATATTTCTACATGGAGCCTCTTTCCTCTTCCATTTTGTAAGATAGTGCCACACAAATAAATCAAATTTTTATGTCGTATCTCAAAAAAGAACTGTCCGATTCCTACCAAATATGGCAAAAAAATAGTACTGCAGCGGGTAATGTTAAATGGTATGTTTTAGGCATGTTGGACACTTACTATCAAAATAGTGGTCATATAGATATTCTAGTTTTGTATGTTATATAAAGAACACAGTGTACGTAATTAATTCCATTCAAACTTTGTATGCTGGCTCTCTCTCTCTCTCTCTATATATATATATATATATATATATATATATATATATATATATATATATATATTATATATATATATATATAACAACCATTAAATGTGTCCACACAAAATCTCTCTTGTCTGCCATTTTGTAAAATAGTATTACTGACAAATTAAAATTATGCAATATCTATGAAAAACCAACCAATTTCTGCCAAATTTAGCAATCCAGTAGCACTATGGCTGGTCATGTAAACTTATAAACTAAACTTTGAGAGGATCAGACATATATTTTCAAAATGACATTTATATGAAAAATTTTGGAAGGGCTGGACTGATACAGATACATTGCAGATAAATCCAAAATCAGTAACAGTTACAATTGGCCATGGTTCGACCAAATTATTTCATCAACCCAAATGATTTAATCATCATGGAAATTACCACACTTGGTTATCTTTCAGGGCATGTGTTCACAAACAATTTTATTTTTGCAACCGAAAAACTATTTTCTTACTTTTACTTTTTTATTTTGCTATTAACAAGTGATTTGAAATTAAACTGAAACTGATACGGCTGGCTTTGGCATTGCTACATATTTAACTTTATATAAGCCATACGTGGTGAAATTTGTAAAATAAAATTTAATTAAACTTATAATGCTGATATCTGCTTGTGAGGTGTTTAAAATTCATTTGTAAAACATTGTCCTATATTTCCTGTCACGTAAACGTCAATTATATATTGATATATTGCTCCGACATCATCGTATATCGATATTTCTTTCGCAGCATGACACTATTCATAAATCAGTTAGTCTAAATGCTTATCATTTTATGTACTAATCTGATTTCAATGAGCCAAATCGCTATAGTGGTGGCGCTGATTCATGGGCAGAATCATAACGTGTATTTTATTTATAAACAAACATCCCTAACCAAAAATGTTGATGTGAAGAAAGAAAATAGTACGCATATATAAAGCAGATGAATGCGGTTTACGCACTGAACATGAGCACAGTATTTAAAAACACAGCAGTCTTTACTCATCTTCTGTGTTTTGTGGTTAGGTTCTTGATAAATACTGCATTTGCAACTATTGAGCGAGGTTGGCTGATTGCGTTGCAAAACTGGTTAAGAATGTGAAAAATAGTTACTGTTTTACCTTGAACCCTAGTTTTGGAAAATTTTCAAATCTTGCATTTGGGGTACACTGCCTTTTTTATGTGACAGTGTGCAGTACTGTAAGCATTTTCAAGCATTTGCTGTAATTGCTGTAGCACTTTTATTTACGTACCTGCCAACCCTCTTGCTTTAGGCTGGAGACTTCCCCTTTACTACCCATTCTTCCATCCTTTTGCTTAGGCATTTTAATCTCCCACCTATTTGTTACTGAGTTTTGGTTATGTGGTTTTCAATTTCTTAAATTTTATTCTTTACAAGGTACAGGAATTATGGTACGTGCCATAACTTTAAAGTTATTTAACTAGCGTTGATAAATCAAATTTTTTGCCAAAACTCTGGGAATTAAATGTATATGAAAATAGTTAACATTTTGGTTACGATAGTTATCTGTCTGGGTTTAGTGTATGTGCTCATCATTGGTGTTATTTAGCCAATAAGAATGTTTTCTTGCTATTCAAGAGGGCTCTGTCAACATTGTAAATGAGTGTGGGTGGTGTTTACGTGTTTTCGTTACGGTGCAGAAGTCATGGAATGTATTCCAGGTTTCAGAAAATATACTACTGAGCAAAAATAGTTCAGTGATAAAGCATTTTTCGTGCACGTTGATTACTTGTACCCATTGAATAGGAACATTCTTATAGAAATGGCACCGTGTAAACCCACAGTGAAGTATTTTTCAACATATTAGAAGACATTCAGTGAAGAATTTCTGTGCATTTTATCCTCGAGGAAAGATAGTTTTGCATTCTGCTCGTTGTCGTAGTTTTTCCATCTGGCATGCCAGGAAGGATGATGTTGTGAAGCATGTAAACACTAAGAACCATGCAGACAATGTCCAATGTGTGGAGTCATAAAGAAGTTGGATGTTTTCCGTAACACAAATAGCAAATAATATAGTGTAACTAATGCTGAGTGTTTGTTTATGTGTTTTAAGTTTATAACACAATTTGCCCATTGTGCCAACCAGGCAGGTTTTTGGTTCAGAAAAATGTTTCCTGGTGGTGAAATTGCCCAGAAATATGGTTTTGCTCTAACAAAAACTTCTGCCATTGTAATGGAAATAGCAAAATGTGACGAGAGACTTGTCATCGCTGCAGTAAGGTACTGTATTTTCATTGTCCACTGATGGTATCATTGACAGCGATGCTAGACTGTATCCTGTTGTTGCAACACACTACAATGAGACATTAATAATCGAGATTTCTGTACTTTGTATTACTGTATTGAATGGTGATTCCACAGGATTGGAATACTGCCACACTTGTTTTGGGTGCATTAAAATCAATGAACATTGCTCCCCAACATTGCATAGCATTTGGTACTGACACTGCTCCAGTTATGATTGGTGTGAAGAATAGTGTAACTACTCACTTAAGAAATGAGATGCCTAATATGTTTGTTATTGGCTGCTCTTGCCATCTTACAAATTTTGTTTCAAAAAAAGCAGCTGCAGTCCTTCCAAGCAAAATGATGAAGTATTGGTAGATATTTACTTTTGTTTGGAATGTAGTGCAAAGCGAAATGATAGTTAAAGGAATTCAAAAACTCCACAGCACTGAAGTAAAAAAAATTCTGATACTTGTCAATACCCTGGCTGTCATTGGGAAAATGCTTGTCAAGATTGTTGGAACAGTGCGATCCACTGGAAGTTTTTACCATTCAGAGGTCAAGGCCGGACAGGCCGTACTATCTTTGATGTTGGATTTGTAAGCTAGCGATCCAAGCAGGCATTGTAGGAAGTTCTGTAAATCATGTACATTTAATTCACAAATTCTTCGGAAGAGGCGTTTGAGTAAAAAAGAGGCAAGACAGGCTCTTCCCCCATCCCAGAACTAGACATCTCCACAGCTCTGTGGAAGCGGATGGGGGCAGGTAGCATTACCCTCCTTTTCCCTCCCCAAACATTTCAGACTCGTGTTCTTTCAGTTTAAATTACATATATGCTATGATTCTTACATATTTACTAAAGTATGTAATATAAATGTAAGAAAACAAATTTCAGTCTTAACTTTGCCGTTGTAATGATAGGCGAAGAATAAAGTAGCACACTTAATTTATAAAGTCAGTGAATATTTTAACGTATTTGTATTTATGACACGCAACTCATATTTTACATTGTATATATTTGGATTCTATGATTGATTAATTTTTATTTTGTGAGATGATAGTGTAATTTTTAATTTTTTTTTATATTTGAGATGAGTCTGTATTTTATTGTAAAGCTACAGATTTTTTTTAATCATCTCACATGTTTGTAATTCTTTCAGATTATTTGCATTTTTAATTAGCAGTTTCAAGATACATGACTCATGTGTTTTTAGGATGTTGCGGATGTTTAAGTGACATTTTGAATTGAATTTGATTTTGAGTCCTTTGGTTGGAAGGTTTAGAACCTTCCTTAAGCTAGGGATAACGTGTGAGGTTCCTTCATGTACTTTGCTACAGCATCTAGAACCGGAAGGACAATGGTAGACCACAAGTCCGTGTGGGCGATTTTGAGAGGCATTTTAATTAGTATAAGGGGAGGGAGTCAATATGTCTGGTGTCTGCTTGGTAGGGTCCAGTAGGTGCAGCAAAGGCTTATGTCCACTCATGATAGTGAAGTCTTGCCTGAATGACATTCCAAACATAATGGCTAATACCTCCTTATCTAGTTGCAAGTAATTTATTGTCTGTTGGTGTAAGGTTTGTGATCCAAAAGCAGCAGGAGCTTCAGACCCATCTTCCGTCACATGGGCCAACACTCCTCCAACACCATATTCGGAGGCATCACAAGTGAGGACTATGGGTTTTTGATGGTCATAGTGTGACAACAAAAGAGCACAAACAGATTGTTTCAATTTGCATTTATTCAGTTTTCCATTTCTTCAGATAACAAATTTTACCAAATTTTATTAAGATAAAAAACATTTAAAAAGGCAACCCTGGCACCAAACGGCTGTCAAAGCAGTGCGCTCAAAGCGATAAAAATAAACACATTAAAATATAAATTGACTGAAATGAATCCCAAACAAAGGATTATAAATATATTATGAGTTCTCTCTCTATACTCATTTGAAAGCAACAGCAAAGATTAAATGAATTAGAATAATATCTTATTGCCTCTTAATTAAAAGAATCTTTACTCTCAAGCACCACTATGAACATTTAATTCATTTTAAAGGAAAATATGATGCTTAGAAAATATTTAACAGCCAAACTTTACATAAATTAAAAGAGACTCTTCTGTCAAATGTGGCGCCTTAGCCTATCCAAAGTCCATCTGACCTAAAAATGAGATGTTCACAAAACATAAAAAGAATTTACAAATTAAAACTTATTAAAGCACTTTAAGCACCGACAATCTCAAATTAATGCACTTGCAGGTGGGTTATTCAAAGCTCTTAAAATAGCGCAAGTCAGTGCGTCGCAATTCAACACCATGAACTTTCAGGCTACTTGCAACAAAGAGTTTAAAGTTTACTTATCATGAAAACGTTTTAAAGAAAAGGTATTATGGGCGCCACATACTACAGGTTAATCCAGACTTAAATTTTGAAAACACCATGAAAATCCAAACTGAATTTAGAATGCAAATAATATAGCGCTCACATAAAACCCTAACTCGAATTACCAGAAAATTTCTATAACATGTCACGAACTCACCTCATAGTGCAACTCGTCGTGCATTGCTGGATACGTTTCGGCTCGCTAACTCGAGCGAGGTTATGCCTGTATAGCAGAGTCCATCACAGACCTACGAGAGGGGTATTATCGCTGAGTTGACCTGAGTAGAAGTGTACTAACTTTGCTTGAAAGCAAGCCTCATCCAGCCAAAAAAAATACTAACCAATTACATCACTGTTGCTCGCGCAGAAGGGGTAGGGGTATCTAAGAGGTAGGTGGGAAAAACGGGAGGGGAGAGGAATCCAAGGCAATTGCAGGTGGAGCAACAGTTTAATCTCTTTACACTAGATCAGCGCACTCTATAACTCTGGCGGTGCAAGCACAAGCTGCGCAATAGTGTGTACCACATCAGATTTCAACAATGGTTTTGCTTCATGGAAAGTCTTGTCATGCGCATGAGTCCATTACTAGGTTTTTCCCAGATCCTTTAAAGTGGTGTAATGGTTCCAGTATAGTAGCCTTGTCTTTCGAAAACCTCTCATAAAAATTCAAAAGGCCCAGAAATGAATGGAGCTCCTTCTTAGAAGTTGGTATTAGGGTCCTATGAATTGCTTCTATTTTCTCCTCAGTTTGGTGTACCCCATGGGCATTGATTCTATAATCTAGAAACACAACCCTCTGCACCGCTAACTTGCACTTTGACCTTTAGGTCTCCTGCACCATCTATCCTCTTAAGACCTCATGCACCCATTGCCAGTGTTCAACATTCCTTCCCATAATCAGAATATTATCTATCAATATAACAACACGAGGTATTCCAGGTAACAGCACTTCTGTCTGATGCTGAAAGATAGCAAGGACACCACTAATGTCAAGTGGAACATGTTTAACCTTGAATGATTGTATCATGGTGTATTAACTGTGAGCACTTCTTCAGGTGCCTCATCCCTTGAAAGGTGCAAATAGGCTTCTTCCAAGTCCAACTTAGTAAATATAGTGCTCCTAGTCAAGTTAACAAATGCTCCATGTGTGGTAAGCAGTAAATAGATACTAGTTTTGCACACATTATTGTGTATTTATAGTCCCTACATGTGTATGGATCTATCTGCCTGTGCAAGAGGTACAATGGGAGTAGTCCATGCCGAAAAGGTAACAGGCTCGTAAACCCCTTCATCTACTAACCGGTCGCTGACACTGTCTTGCGTTGCAAGAGTCACTGGATGACTTTCTGGATACCAGCTGTACATCTGGCTGGAGGTCCTACATATATGCCCAATTCTGCAGTGTCAAGTGCTCTTGGGTGCTGATTTTCCATCTTGTCTACCAATCTAGAGTAACTGAATAAACTCCCTGTACATGCATGCCTAAATTAATGCTTGAACCAATTTCTACCTGATAAAATTGGCCCCCAACCATCTGCAATAAGAAGAGGTAGCGAAGTTTAGTATTTTGTGTTATAACCTCAACTTCGAAAGAACTGAGCACTGGCAGTTCCTATTGTGACATCTGTAACACCAGCTTATTTTCTTTCAGTGGTAGTTCTTCTCCACAACTGCTTGAAAGTATTCCAATTGATGATGGTATGGCCAGTCCCCATGTCTAGTTCCATTACATGTTTCTTGCCATTTAGCCAGAGTTCCAACTTGGGTTGTTTTGGTTGTTGATTTACTGCTGTCCTAAACGGGCTATATGCAGGTGACTCTTCTACGTCCTCTGTCTGTCTCCAGACACACTCCCATTTTGTCTCTTTTGCTCATGGCTTCAAGTGAACTTTGGCTTTCACTTGTCTTACTTAGTCCCCCAGGTGAAACTGGGTTTTCTTTCTTCCCTTTTGTAGCCCCTTTCTTTTTTTTGAAATGCAAACTCTTTCCAAATGACAGGCTTTGAAGTAATGCACAGTCCGACACACTGTTCTGACAGATGTTCCCCATTACACATACAAAAGTAAGATTGTTCTTCCTCTGTGGCTTTCTCGTGTGCCCAGTGAGTCACCTTGTTTAATGCTCCTGTGACTTCTTCCACCATCCTACCACAAAGATTGTGTACATACGCCACCAAAAAATTAGTTCATGCCAATGAAGGTGATGAGTGGAGGTATAGCAATGGTGAAATTACATGGCGGTGAAGTGGGTGTGCCCTGAATATAACCCATTGTTCAATGGTAACGTCTGCCATGTTTCCTAGATATGAATATTCGTGTTGACCCTGCCGGAAATCAAGTCTGATTTGCCATGGTAGGAGGCGAGCAGTCTGGCCACTGTCCCTAGTTGCACATCAGTGATAGTTTGTTGGAAAAAAATACGACTACCACATGACAAAGTTTCAATGATACATGGTGTCATTTAAAACAGCAACATCATGCACCAACAGCAAATGTGTTATGTGCAGACATCGAGCAGCTAGATGAACTGGTAGTGACTGTCAGGTACTGATAGGTCTCCGTGGGTATCTGGAGCCATGCTGTCTACTGCATCCCACAACTGTTGAAGGGTCCATGGCAGAGGAGACAGACGGCAAACACTGCGATTGAAGTTTTCTAACATATGTTCAATTGTATTGAGATTGGGACTGTTTGGAGCCAGGGAAGACCTTTGAAGTCTTGATCATAATCTTCCAGCCACGTGTGGACACTTCTATAGGATGTTCGCTGTAAAATGAGCACTTTTGAAAGTCCTGCTTAAGATCTACTTGTATGCATATGTATACGTTCGTCTTATATAAAATTAACACTGCCATGGGCCTCGTCACTTTATTTCACACGTCGGAAAAGTAAAACTACGAAATTATTAGATAAGTAAATGTTTTACAAATCTGGTCATTTTTACACTTTGATGCATTAAAAAAAAACAAAGCAAAATAAACAATTTAAGTTATTACAAATTATTACCTAACACTTTTTATTCAACGTTAAGTTTTGGAACTATTTTCCACTTATCATTACCAACTTCACTGGGCACGCGCCACTCAGTGCATCCGTTAAAATATATGCTGGTAAGGCAGTAATTTTTTTCTAAGGTTGATTTCAAAAGTGCTCACTTTATTGTGAACAGCTTTTAGCACTTTGGCAAGGTGCATCCCTTCTCCCGAGGAAAGACAATCATCATCTACAGGCTGGGCGTGATCGCCGAGGATGGATTCATAACCAAATTGATCAAGAGTGCCTTCAACATGGATGATGGGACCTAGAGAATACCACGAGAACATTCTCCAGACCATAACACTGCCCCCACCGCCTTGTGTTCATCTAGCAATGGATGCAGGGTGTCGGTTCTCAGACATGCTGACGTCCATCCCTTCTATGCAGTTGAAACTGTGACTCATCAGAGAAGGCTACCTGTCTCCAATTTGCAGCGGTCCAGTTGCGTTACTGTCGAGCAAATTTCTTTTTTCATTTTGATGCACTTGTGTTAACATGGGTGCAGTATCGCCCTCAATCTACTCCGGAGCCCTATTTGCAGGAGGGTTTGCTGACCTTTTGCAGTAGATAGTGGTTTAGATGCCACTTAGTTCATTTGGATGGTGTGCTGTTCCATTGTAGCCTGTCGATTGGCCTTCACGCACCGTTGTAGACGTTCACCTCTGACATCAATGGCATGTGGCACTCTGTATTTTCCACGATAGTTATTCCCACTGGTGCCATTTGTCCACTCACGATACACCTTTGCCACAGAGGCACATGAGCAGTTCACAAATGTTGCTTTTCTGAAATTCTGCCCTCCTTGTACGGAAAGCAGATGATCTCCTTTTTTTCAAATTGGTTAAATCGCTTCCCATACCTATGACAGCAGGAAGTGCACTATGTACAGCCAGCCTGTCCATTGCTTTATATACCCGTTCATCAGCCCACGTCACAGACCATACATCATGGGATACGCGCTGCAGATGGCACGTCTAGCAGGTGGTCATAATGATTTGACTCTGTATACTTGACCCGACATGTCCGTATACTTGACCCGACATAATAATATGTACTTGAAAACTTAAGGTGTTGAACCTGCCAATGTAATTTTTTGTGTTGATTATGAACAGCAATAATTTATTTATTGCATTATACCTTATGTATAGCGTGTTTCAAAATCTTGGGGGATTACAGTTCCTGCACAAGTTGGATTTTGTAAGGAAACATCTTCATTCTGTGCTGGATTCTTTACAATGACCTCAGACTTATGACTAACTGCGTTCGTCGTCGGGTTGATGTGTCTGCATTGTCCGCAGTACTCTGCCATACGCATCCAATACTATGTGCAGTGATAACCGAACATGGCCTTCTGGATCTGGGACTATTGACAACACCACCTTGTCAAAAACGTGCAACCAATAATAATATGCTGGGATGACAGGGATCACACTCCAAAACAATGGGGTTATGCTTATTGAGTTTGAATAATGGAATGTCCATATTCAAAGTAAAGTTCCAGAACTGTGCAACAATGCTCTGTTGTAGACATTTAGCTATGGCTATCCAAAATGTCCTAAACTTGATTATGCTATCTGCCCTCGTATAGCTACATATACATGTAAATATATGTATGTAAATTCAACTTTAAAGTATTATAGTTGTTAGATGAAGAAGACATAGAACCACAATTTTATTAATTAGGTTAAGGATCTACACCATTGCATTTCATACTTGTGCAATTTTTTTAAAAATACGTATGGTAGATTATTAATTCACAGCCAACTACCAAAAGTGGCTACATTGTTACATTTGTAAATGCAAACGTGGGGTTCCAGAGATTTCTAAAAATAAATTTTTAAAGTTTTACTATAAAATTATTGGTGACAATTTTCTTTGTATAACTTGCAATTGTGAATATAGATATGTGATAGTTTCATTTATATAGCTTAGTGATGAACAGTAGCTGAAGTTACATGCAGGATGTTTTCACGCAATTTTTAATGTGATAGGTATATATGAACACACTTTTATCTTGTCAGTTGAGCATTTGTATTTTGTTTTAGGTCCTCATGTGGTTTCATTCAATGGAAAATGAGATATGGCCATGGTGGATAAGGCAAGTGAATCCCAGTTAAAGGAAGAACAACCTTCACATCTAATGATGTTACATAACATGTAAAATAGGAATAACTGTAATGGATTCCTATGACTTATTTGGAGAAGATGTAGGAGGTAGCATGTTGGATGGTTTAGCTGATTTGGGTGCTGATAATTTTGACCCTGCACCGCCACCAGTGTCGGCAGCATCGAGAGATGGTCCTGCGACAGGAACTGCGTATGTCCAGTCTTATGGACATCAAATGTCCAGTTTACAGCAAGAGTCACCACTTCAAAAATTAGCCACTTTTGGTGGTGATTTTGCAGCCTCTAACCATATTGATTCATCATCTCAGAATGTATTTCATCAGAACCAAAGTGGGTATGATGGTACCAGGCCAATGTGCCCTCCAAATGCAATAGGGGCATACCAAAGTCATGTAAGGACAATTACGCCCCAGCATGAAAATAGGCGTCCACCACATCCTCAAGTACCTACCACAAATCAGTATGGGTCGTATTGCCCACCAGATAACATGTATTCCATGGAACAACAGCAAGGATTGAGTGATGCTGGCATCCAAGGCTGGAGTAATGCTCCTGGTTATCCAGGAGCAATTAGACATTATGGCCAGGTGAGTCAGGCAGGGTACAGGCAACATTTGAACTACGCACACCAACAAGACAGTCAGCAGAAAATTGGGCAGCAACAATACTCCACGAACCAGCAGAACATAATTAATTCAATGATGCAATCCATTCCAACTCCGGGGTACCCAATGAGCCAGCAGCAGCAGCGTATGCAGTCCACTCTGACTCAGCAACAGTGTTACCCACAGAGCTCTCAAAGCATGGTTTACCCAGGCAGTAGTGTACCTGCATCCATTAGTCAGTCTTATAGTGGTTATAACCCTCTGCATCATCAGCAGTCTGCAAGGATGCCTCACCTCATCCAATATCCTCAAGGGCAGCAACTTGACATGAACACACCCCAGTCCCAGCCACCACAGCAGCCGCCACAGCAACAGCAGCAGCCACCACAACAACAGCCACCACCAACATACAACCACATGCAGCCCACAAGTCAAATGCCTCATCATGGTGTCCCAAATTACAATCAGCAACATCAGGTGCCTAGACCTATTGGTATTGAAGTCTCAGGAGGGACTACAGGCTCTCAATATACATCTGGGTCCCAGAAGCAACATGGACAGCCTATGGGAGGAGTGAGTCCTCAGTACAGGGCTCCTTTTCCACAATTATCACCTCAGATGTCACCTAGGCCTCAGGTGTCTCCAAGGCCTGCACAGCAACAGCAGCAGATGTCACCGCGTCCTGTTATGTCTCCAGCAAAACCCAGTACCTTGTCCCCACACCCTCACTCACAGTCAACGTTATCACCTCGCCCTGCCACATCTCTCACTCCAAAATCATCCACGTCTTCACCTGCACCATTGCCTGTTCCTTCTTTTCAGCAGCAAAGCACGCTTCAGCAGCTAGAACAGATGGTTATTCCATCGTCTGGTAATTCCACGGACTACCCTTCCTATCAGCCTCGGACTCCAATTGTGTCACCTCAGCAGTCAAATCCGTTGTCCCCTGCTGTTGGCCCTCGTATGCCTGTGTCTCCACAGCAGTGGCCCCATCAGTCCTCAAGATCTGTCACGGTAAATGGTGGTATGGGAATGCCTGATCCTCAAGCTGGCCAGAGTGTAACACCCTACGTTCCTCACACGGCTGAGTCCAGGATTATGGAGCCATTGAAGCCATCTGTATCATCTGTAGGTGTGACTCAAGATATCACTATCCCTTCCCTTACCAATTCCACATCCGTAGCATCTGCCTCTGATGCAACCCCTGGCTCTGCCTTGTCCCAGTCAGATTATGGTGTGGGAGCACAACTTGGAGAAAATTATGTGAGTGGTGATAGGGGTAGAAATTTAAATAGCAACAGGGAAGATGGTAACCTAAATTCACATATTCCACCTACACTCAAATCTGGACCACAGACACCTCCAAGTTTGGACAATCCACCTAACTCATCCACTGTGGATTCTCCTAGCAAAAATATTTCTGTAATGAACACATTACCAAATACCAGTTCAGTGATCATTCCGCAGCAAACTCTGGGATCCACACAGCCATCTTTCCCAGAATACAACTCGTCTGGGGGTGGAGTAGTATATCCAAACAGCACCATGGATAACATAATGCAGTATAACCCAGGTTTGGATAGTGTGCCGCCAGTGCCTGATCAGAGTTCAGAAGGCTTGCTGGTGTCATATGGACCACCAGGGATATCTGCTCTGTTTTCTCCAATGAGCCATCCTCAGGAAATGGCAGCACTCCAGCAACAGTTACAGGAAATACTGCATGCCTCCAGCACCTGATCATCAAGAAAAGGTAGGTGGTTGTACTTGCATGTTCATATATGTGCTACCAAAAATTATTTGATGCGATTTATCTACCAGTGTACCGTCAACTCCCATGTAAATCCTTCACACTACATTTTCAATGTTGTACTCTGAAATAGATTGTTCTAAAAACGTGTTTTGGCAATACATAAATTTGAAAACTAAATTTGGCATGAATTTTTTATTTATTTTTACTAAATATAAAGAGTCCCGAATTTTTGGGAGGGGGGAGGAGGATACTGTTTGTGATTTAGGCAATTTTGCTACCCAGCAAGTGTACTGCTGGTTGGTTGCTGCGAGGTAATTCATGGATAACACCAGGGAAAGCTAGCCATCATCTGTCGTAGTCTGAGCATGATTCAAATACACAAAATATTTTAAACAGAAAAGGCTCTCTCATGGAACGTCACACCTTAGACATAATTTTACATAAATAGGTAAACATGCTATAGTTTTTAATGTAAGTATTGCTTAAGAAAGTACTAATCTATGGGAAACATGTAAAACCTAAACAAAAATGTGTGGAGTGCGTATCCAATGGGCCAGGTGCTGCTTGTGGACCAGCGTAAAAGTCACCCACCCACTCCACCCTGCTGTTTCTACAAACACTTTTTGACTGATCATCCTTGCTATTGCTTGTTGGCGGAAGGGAAAAACTGTCTATGTAATAATGAACCCAATTAGGTATGGTCCTGTATTTTTCTCTAAAACGGTGATCTCTATGCAAGATGTGCACCCATATTTTTAAAAAAAAATTTTCTGAGAAAAAATGTTTGGGTGATATGTATATGATATTTACTCAAGTGATATGAGCTTTTTAAGCTACTGGTTATTATTTTTCCCTCCACATAAATTAATTTTCAATACAGAAATATGTGAATAATTTTCTTTTCATGTTTATGTTTACAACTGTTGTGAGGAAAGCACTGAGAAAAGCTGAAATGTAAATGATAGTTTAAAATCAAAGAATGTAGATAACATGAAACTATTCTAGACTTTCACCCACAGTATGTAACTTTCAGATTGCACGGTTTCAAGAACGTTTGAGTATCCTACAGCAACACACTGCAACAGAGCAGTGTACAGGAGGTCCACATTGTATATTGCAAGACCATGGCATGTATGGTCCTCCAATGTTAGGTGACCCTTTGGCACAGGTAAGTATCTGCATTGTTTAACATTGACTTGTGGCATAATGAGTGGATTTCCAAAATTATAATTGTAAAATATATTGTTCAATTAATTTCAGAGGAGGATAACCTCGTGTACTGCTGTAATTGAATGTGCTGTTCATTCATTTCATTTTCCGATATTTATTTTACTCTGTGCTAGATAGTTTTTTTCCGTGAAACTAATTCAAAAGTACATTAACAACTTCTTTGAAACTTGCAACATATCTCCCATCACTTACAATTTAGGCATTAGGCTCATAATTTTATGGACAATACAGGATGTTTCGCAACTCAACTGACATTCTTCGGCAGCATGTTATACAGATCAATGGGACAAAAATAGTTGTATACACAAGTGGGCTATGCAGTCTCATTTCAGAGTTATGGGGATGTAAATGCAATATAAACGGGTCATTCCATACGGAATCACCCGATAAAAAATTTTTTGATTGCATGACCATTTTTGTAAATTTTGAAGTTTTTCATATATATTTTTACACATATTGGTACTTCAAAGCCAATTAAAAAAAAGATTTTGTCGTATTTTTTTTGCACAGCCATTTTTGCAGCTTAGTGCACATCATCTCGTGCCATAAATGACACATACATAATGAGTTACAGCACAATACCTATGTAAGCTAGAATCTCGAATCAAATGTCATTATTTTATTAATAAAATAAGTTTATTTTTGTGTTATGCTTATTTTTATACTGCATCCCTTATGCCAGAAATTCAGTTTTGAATATAGAGGTGATTTTGATTAAAGTTGTCATTTTTGAACAAAGCCATTTGTATGAAGGGGAAAAGTATCAGAACTGACAATCATCTCTTTGATTCTCATCTACTTGGAGAGAATTCTCACAAAGTTTCGAGCTTGCTAGTTATTCCCAATTTATTTTATAAGTTATTAAACATTGCATTTTGCTTGAATTTTTCAAATTTAGAGGTATATCTCTGGTGGGGTAGCTTCTAAAATTGGGATATTCGCTACATACAATGCCATATAGGAGGATAACCTTAATTTGAAATTAGACTTTTGATATTCTTCTAATAACGAAGTTACAGCACTTTAGATATCACTAGAAATTTATACCTTAAACTTAGCACCTCACCTGCAGCAAGTAGCGTTAACTAGGTAGTTCAATGTTTCTGAAATGTATATAAATGCTGCTGTGTCTGGGAAAATACGTAATAAGTATTGTTAGTTTACAACAATGTTATATATGAAATTTTTCCTCGCTTGTACTTTAAATAAGTTTTGTGCATTTTATTAACTGTGCGTGGAAATTTTGAATTCAGCACAAACATTTAAGTTGTGAGGTAAAATATTTTATCACAACCTTTTAGCTACACTGTCTCAGTGACAATTGATTAATGTTCTATAAGGTTCTATCAGAGCAATGTTAGTGTTCTAAGTTACAAAATGCAATGTTTTGTGGGGATCTTTTCTCATGAGGAGTGTCATAAGACTGTGTACAGTTGTGTGGATAAGGAGTTAAAAGTTTATAAGAGATTACAGTGAAAAAGAATAATGTCTTCTGAATTTGAGGTTATGTGACTATGATGTTTAGTTAGCTCAGTGTGCAAATCCCATGAAGTTAAGTATCTTGTTCGATATAATCATCTGTTTGGAGACACTTGTTGTGACCCTTTGAAAAGTCACAAAAGAGCAATTAAAAAGAGGTCTACAGGAAATCTTTTCGGCTCATATTGAGAAACAGAAAAATATGCCTGTACATTTGACAGCAGGCAAGTCTTTGTGTCCTAACTGTTACTCAAAGATTTTTGTACTTAAAGAAAATGATGATGGTGTAACAGATGATGAATTTATACCTGTGCAAGATAATTGGGAAAAAGTTGATGCAGTATGTTCTGCTTTAGATTATCTCCACTTTCCAAAATCAAGAGACTCTGTTAAAGAAATCAAAAATAATTTCCAATGTTTTTAAAGACAACCTAGTTACAACTTTTTCAGAGAACACACTAGCTCTTGTTGAAAAAGAAAATGAGTATTGCTAGTAGCTAAGGTGAAGAGTAAAATCTCTTAATTGATCAATTAAAAGACAAGTGTATCTCTAACACGGAAGATAAAGAAAAAATTTTCAGATATTGCCCTGTTCTTGGATCAAAGGAAAAGATATGTGGAGATTTCAATGTTTCAGAGCACTTGGATAGAATGACCAGAAAACTCATTAAAATGCATGAAATTCTTCCAGACCTAGGCAAAAAGTAGAGAGATCACAAGATTAGTGAGGAAGCAGTTCATGTTGTTGCCGACTTTTATGAACAAGGTGAAAACAGCACAATATGTCCTGGAAAAAAAGTGTGTGTTTCAGTTAAGATAGGAAATACAAAAGAACATAAACAGAAATGGTTAATTTGTGTAACTTACAAGAACGCTATGTACAGTTCAAATTTACTCACCCAGAATGTAAAATTGGCTTCATGATTTCAGTTGTTCAAAGTTGCAGTGAGTTTACAGAATCTCTTCCTGAAAAACTTCTGCTTTGAAAAGTCACCATTTTGTGGCTAAAGCTATCACAATATTTAAAAGCAATAAAGGAAACCCTGTATGAAATACAATTCAAGATGAGATTCAGAGCTTCCACTGGATGAATCAGCAGGCTATGCTACATCCATTTGTGAACTATTACAAGTCAGAGGGGACAATGAAATGCCGAAGCTTGCGTGTAATTAGCGATAATTTAGAACACAATACAGTTGCATTCCATACTTTTCAAAAACACCTAATTAGTGACATCAAAATTTGTTCACCGTCAGTACAAAAAGTTATATATTTCAGTGGTGGTGCAGCAAGTCAATATAATAACAAAAAAAATGTTATCAATGTATGTTATCATTTTAAGGATTTTCATCTTGAAGTGGAATGGAACTTTTTCTCTTAATCGCATGGGAAAAATGCATGTGATGGCATAGGTGGGACAACTAAATGTGAAGCAACCAAAGCAAGCCTTCAGAGAGCTCACAGCAATCAGATATTGTCACCAAAGGAGTTGTACAAGCTCTCTTTAGAAAAGATCCCTGGCTTTTAATATAGGTATTTTTGTTTCTAAACAAGAAGTGCATGCCAATGAACAAACACTAAGGAAAGGTTTGGAAAGTGCAAAACGTTGCTTCATACAAGACGAAAACTTAGGCTGGTTCCAATTGATGAAAACAAGATCAGATGCTACAAAATGTTGAAGTCAGTTGATTTTGAAGCTCATTTAATGACTGATGTAAACTTACAAGGCATTCGTACATTTGAAAAGAATGACTTCCTTGCATGTGTGTATGATGAACAATGGTGGTTAGGAATTGTACAAGAAATAAATATTGAAAACAATGATGTGTTTGTGAAGTTCTTCCATCCTGCAGGGCCACAAAGATCTTTTAAATTATCAGCAAGTGATACTGTTTGGGTGCCAGTCTCAAAGATTTTAAGAAAACTCACAACAGCTACAGGATCTTACAAAATTTCAGAAGCATTGTGCCATGCTATTTCACAACTATTGAAGCTAGAAAAACATTGAAGTAACTAATTACAACTACATGCTGCAAGTGAGATGCCAAGTTGAAGGTATAGATTTTTAGTTATATCTAAAGTGCTGTAACTTCGTCATTAGTTTAATATCAAAATTCTAATTTTAACTGAAGGTTACCCTCCTATATGGCATTTTATGTAGCGAATATCATAATTTTAGAAGCTCCACCACCGGGGATATAATACCTCGAAATTTGAGAAATCCATGAAAAATGCAATGTTTAATCGGTTAAAACTAGATTTGGGAGTAATTAACAAGCTTGGAAACTTTGTGAGATTTCTCTGAGTAGATGAGAATCAAAGAGAAAATGGTCAGTTGTGATACTTTACCCCTTCATACAAATTATTTTGTTCAAAAATTACCTTTTTAATCAAAATCACCCTTACATTCAAAGCTGAATTTCTGGCATAAGGGGTGGAGTACAAAAAATGTACATAACGCAAATGAAAGCTTATTTTATTAATAAAATAATGATTTTTGATTCAAGGTTCTAGCTTAAATAGGTATTGTTCTGTAACTAATTATGTAAATGTCAATTTTAGCATAAAATGGCAAAACAATTTTTTTTAAAATCAGTTTGTAGGTGCCAATATGTGTAGAAATATGCATGAGAAAATTCAGAATTTAATATAATGGTCATGTAACCACTGTTGGGTGATTTCATATGAAATGACCTAAACACAAATTGAAATTTCTTAATATTTTTAAAGCAATTAACTACATTTATGTTGAAAGTTCCACACAAGCTGTTCCAAATGTGCCCAATTGGACCGTAAGCAGGCTGCAAGAGTAGCAGGTGGGACCAGTCTTTGTTAGTGTGTTGAGGCGGGGGATTGTGGGACAATGCCAGGAAAGTTTACACATTAAGTACACAGACATGATGTTTGTATGCTGATACTGTGACGGAAATGGGCGTGCTGCAGCAGCTGAGTAACAGCGGCGATTCCTTGCACGCATTGCTTCGCACCATACGACTTTTACTAATCTCTCCTAGTGTTGGAAGGAAACAGGTGTCTGCATGCAAAAAACATTGGAGCATCTGTATCAGTGGAATGATGTGACTGTACTTAATGCGATTGAGGATTCCCCACATTTAAGCATACGTGGAATTGCAAGGCAAACTGGAGTGGCTCCAATGCAAGTGTGGAGGATTTTGCATGCAGATGACCTGTGTCCCTACCACCTGCAAACGTTGCAACACTTTCAGCCCTAAGATCATGCACCCCGAATGCAATTTTACAAATGGATGCAGGAACATGCGAACATGCTACCGAAAATTCCCTTCACTGATGAAGCTACATTCTCACGTCAAGGCATTCACAACAAGCATCTTGCATACGTGTGCACATGAAAATTCACACGACATGATCAAAACTGATTTTCAAGAACGTTCAGTGAAGGTGTGTAGCGGATTACTCAGCAATCAACTAATTTGACATTTATTTCTTTAAAGGCACTCTCAGTGCTCATGACTACAGGGAGTTTTTTAAAACATCTTACCACTGTTATTGATAATGTGCCGTACACAGTATGGTATGAAAGGTGGTTGCAGCAGGATGGGGTACCACTACACTTCGGCAGGGCTGTCACTGTATTTCTGAATGCTGAGTATCTGCACAGGTGGATTGGAAGAGGTGGGCCAGTCCCATGGCCGGCGTTGTCTCTGCTCTCCCCATTGGACCAATTTTCTGGGGCTGTCTGAATGAAGAGTAGGGTTTACAGTGGATGGCAACCAGACACACGGGACCACTTGCTACAGGCAATAACTGATGCTACTAATCAACTCAGAAATGAATTTGCAGGCATGCAGTGGCAACACTTTGTGTACAAATGTATCACAGTCTGCTTACTGTCATATGGTGCACATTTTGAACGTCTTGTGCGAGGCGTTCAACATGAATTAAGTCAATTGCATTAAAGATATTCAGTAACTTAAATTTGTGTTTTTATTGCATTTTTGTCCCTGTAACTCTGAAATGGGGCTGAATGGTCTACTTGAGTGACATTTTTTGTTGCCAATGATAAATGTAACATGCTCCTGAAGTATGTCGGTTGAGTCGCGGAATATCCTGTATAATGTCCAAATGATATTTCCTCACAATATGTTCTGTTAGTAGAATCCTTTCCTTTAACTGGGAAGTAGTAATTGTGTTCATAATGATACTATAGTCAAGATCTTATAGGAAGTAGTTTATTAAGGCTGTCTTGTGTAGGCTCATTCCATGTCAAATCAACCAGTGGTCTAAATCTTTGTGTTTCAGATGTGAATGATATTTGGTTATTAGTTGTGCATATGAAACACATAATAAATAAAAGTTTCAAAAGTTTTGCTTTGATGGCTGTTTTAATAAACTCCTAAACATTGTATAAACAACAAAATTTTGTTTTGTAATAGGAAATTCTATGTTGATCTGCAACCAATGGTGCTAGAAGACTCTGCAATAGCTCATAATAAGGCTCTTATATAAGACTTTAATTTTATATGGTAACACAGCATACTTTATTTCAAAAAGTATTATATTGAAAACTATTTTAAAAAATTTCATTTTTGAAAATTTAAGAAACTCCACCTTTGATTTTGTCCTTAAAAATGTATGTCATTCTTGCATGTATTGTTGCAGGAATACAAAGTTTAAAAATGGAGAAAAATGGGTTGCTGAGAAAATAATTTCCAAATTGTACAAGCATGTGTAAAAGTGACCGATGGCTGTGTATGGTGGAGGGAAGATGGCCTTTTTGCATTTAAATACTACTTAATATTGATAAACGGATGCTTAGGTTTTTTATAGGGCTGTCCCGATACCAACTCTTGGTATCTGGTATTGGCTGATATTAAGCATCTAGCAGAGTCGCAAGTAACCTGTACCAGTATCGCTGTATCTGTGTAGGTATCTGCAAATGTGTATTTCATAAAATTTTTATTTCACCCCAAAACATGACTTTTAGTCAACTTCAAAATCAAAACAAATCCCATCTAATGCATTCAAATTGACATATTTAAAGCAATATGCTAATTTTCAGACAGATAAGTCCTATGATAATATTTAAAGTTTTGCTTTCTTAACATAAACTGTTGGAGATTGTGTTCAGTCCCGTGGATTGGATGGTTTCTCCGAAGTACTTGAAGTCATTGACTTGCGAGATTTTTCCATACTGTGTTTTCAGTGGGAGTTTTCCTGTTGATTTGGTGTCCATATATTGAATCTTTTCATATGAAATTTGGAGTCTGGTTTTATAGGCTATTTCATGCTGTGTGAATTTCAAAGGAGTTTAAGGTTTCTCCCATGAATTTCACTTTTGAAGGGGTTCCTGATAATGTTTCCTGGATGATGGCTCTGGTCTTTCTATTGACTCCTAATTCTCCTAGGCTATTAAACAATGTTTGTCTGTCAACAGAGTCGTAAGCTTTTTAAAGTCAAAAAAATGTGACTGTGGTGTTTCGACATCGTCTGATATGTAGTATGGTCTTGAGGCCCCCGATCTGTTCGATACAGAATCTTCCTTTCCTGAATCCTGCCTGATACTCGTCAATCTATCGGTCCGCTTGCAGCTTGAGTCGGTTCAGCAAAGCTTTAGAGAGGATTTTATATGTGACTGGGAGGGAGTGAGAGTCCTCTGTAATTGTTTGGGATCTGTTTTGTCCCCTTTCTTATGGAGTGGGTGTATTAAGGCACAGTGTGTGTGTGTGTGTGTCCATTCCCGATTGGAAGCGACTTATGAAAATCAACCTTTGAAAAAACACTGTAGGCATAACATGTCAACCTGTTTTTTCAGTAACCTGTATTCCAAAAATATATAACACTGTGATTAACTTTAAAGTACTGCATTAAAGAATAAATGAAACTTTACCTTAATATATTCTATAACTTGTAATATTTACTTATTTTTAAGTATGAATTAACAGCGAGAGCAGCGACCGGTAAGAAATAATTCACAGTTAAAATGTTATTTTAACCTAGTTTTTTAGTATACTATTTGGAAATTAAACTGCGTCTATTGGAATATTTAAATATTTAGGTAGCCCTGATGGCAACATATCTCATTTTTATAGTTTAAAATAACAGCAGAAAATATTGAGAGTGGGCTGTAAACGTACAGTGTTGTTTTATCCCCCCTCTCCCCCTCTCCCCCTCTCCCCTTCTCTCCCCCTTCTCACCCCCTTTCTTGCTCCCCTCTCTCGCCCCTTCTCTTCGACCAATCTCTCTTGCTCTCCTCTCTCTTGCCCTCCTCTCTCTCTCCCCCTCTCTCTGGTGCACCCCTCTCTCTCACAAATACACACACTTGGGAAGTTCTACTTCATTAGTAAGTGGTAAATTAAACGTTTTCAATTGTAGTATATTTCATACTTATTGCAGCAAAATAATGATTTTTGAATTTGTAATGTACGACTGAAAGAGATTTTAATGTTTGAATTCTTGAGTTATTTATTTACATCCACGTCTGTTTATTTATCACAACATTGTACCTTTGCCCTGCGTGTTTGAAACAGTCGTGTAACGTGATTTACCACCAATCCCAACAAAATAACCAAGCCCAGCCCGAACAAATTTCAATAAACCTAATACACAGTAAGTAGCAATACATGTAAATATGAGAGAAATAAAGGTTACGGTAGGCTTATTTATTTGTGTGCATGTTCACCACCATATTTTAAGTTTGTATGACAAAAATGAGCGACACAAGTTGTGTGTTTGATTTTAGTATCTCTTTCGTTAGACTGGTTATTCCTTCGTTATTCTAACTGAGGCTGTCCTTTTAAAGAAATAACCCAACACATATCAATAACAAAAAGTTAGATACTATAGTTCTTTACTGCTTAGTTGTAACAGTGTTAAACACAGTTGCTGCAAATTATTAATGTGCATTACATGTAATGTGCTATGTCGTGGAGAAGAAATATGTTAATTTAACATAACTGTAAGAACTATCATCAATTCAGGCATTTTTAAAATATCATATATCTTAACTAAATAATGTTATAGGCCTAAACTGTGAATATTTGTACGAAATGGTTTTTGAAGTAGACCTACGACAGAATTCTTTGAAAAGCGATAAACAGAAAACTGCACATTTGACAGGTATAAAAGTAGAAGTCACATTTCAATGTTTAGGTTTAGGTGTAGCGAAAGTATACGCACACATGTACACATACAATGGCATGTAAACATTGATTTTGACAGATGCTACATGACAGTCGCATGGTAATGTTTGTTTACATTTGGCGGGAGGATACAAAATGGGTCTGCAAGTAGATATTTAGCGGGGCTCCGTGAAAGTTGCTTTCAGTGGGGAATGGAATATATATATATATAATACAGATGGATAGTAATAACTGACAGTGTAACAGTGTAGTTGGCCAGTTTCACATGCTGTTGGCCTTCAGGAGTGAAATCCAAACCGGAGATTATAAACTGTGTTCTGCTGAAATGAAACATCCAATGAAGATCAGACTTATGAACAGCACATTATATGTATTTACAATAAACAACAAATCTGTCCCATGATACAATTATGGTAATAATTTACAAAATATATTCGTAAAAACTAAGTATCTGTCGCTCGAAATAATTTTTAACACACAGTTATAATTTTCAGATGTGAACATTGATTAGATGAAAATTAATTTTTGTAGATGTAATGGCATTGTGTTATTGTCCATTTTATGTAAGTGGTATAAATTTTGACAGTTCTAGAAAAGTAGCACCGGTCACAATGTATCCTTCAACCACACCTGTTTTGTTGCTGAAGGAAACGGCTCTAGTAAACAAATGTTTTGAGTCCAATGTCCAACTTGTTTTATTTTTGTAATTACCGAGTTAAATTTGTTGGGGTTCTGTTGATTTATTTTGAGGGAAAACGGAGTTTAGCTCGGGAAGTGTGCGTGCGTGCATGGGTGGGGTGGGGGGGCTTTAGTTTGTCTTTTCTTGAGACAATATTGTTTTGATGTTCGTACAAGTATGTAGCATTTTGAGTTGTATATTGTTTTGATGGTGCAATGGAAAATTTTGCTCGTATGGAAATGTATACATTTAAATTATTTAACTTTGAAAATTTTAATTTTAGTTAAACATCAAAACGCGATACATATGTCACTGTTCTTATTTGTGCAGATGCAGCAATATATACATGCACACACTTTGACCGAAGTTAACCTTACACTAGTTGAATTTATGATATAGACAAATAATTATTATTCACTCACTACAAAAGTGTGGAAAGTACTGATTTTTCAGTCCACGTGAATTAAAATAATTGTGTTAACAATTTACAAATACATTTTAAAAATCGCAGAACTTGCTGTTTGTAAAATTTTGTATCCTCTTCAACGCGTGTTTTTTATGGCAATACTTGCCAAGTTTACTTCACTATAATCACGTTTGTTCGTTGCTACCATTAAATAATTTATTTCCAGAATCATTCAGAAAAATCAACACTGTGCACTTTTCCTGATACGAACAAACTTAAACTTATATACGTAATTTATATTTGTGGGTAAGAAAAATGGCGGAAGGGACATGGTAAACACGGGACGATTAATATTACATTTCACCCAAGAAAATGGACAACAGTCGGTACCTACAACCAACTGTGTTTGAAAAAACAACTAAAAAAATAATTAACTACCAATTAAATATTCCGACAATACCAAGAAGATATGTATTTGTATAATAAACACAATGCAAAAAAAACCACACGCACAACTGCCGTTCATCGGTCTCGAAACTGGAAACATATACATGGCTAGCCATTGGCTGGAAACGTTTGCCGTTCGTACGTGTTGACATATGCTCTTATAAATGCGAAACATGTTTTTAAAGTCCAGTCAGTAATAGCGAAGAAAATGTAATATTGCTTTAAAAACATAATTTAAACCATAAACGTTGTAAGTATAATTAAAATTTTAAATTACAACTTTTAGTTCTGAGTACTATTTTCTTCCAAAACCATCATAAATATACCCAACTTAACACGGATCCCGCAGCAGTTCATCAGCTGATACAATACTGTACGGAGAGCATTTACTGTTTATATACTGTGTAGGTTGTTTACATTGTCTGTCAGATTTTACCCCACTTATATGAAATGAACTATACCAACACTAGCACTACTCGACCAAGTGAATGCTACCAGATTTGTAAAACCAATTCATCTCATACCATGAGTCATTGTCTCAAACTCTTCAGTACATACATTAATAAATACATTTGAAACTTGAACCACTGAACCTGCTTTAACCGAAAGTCCGTGTGCGACGAGCATTTGCTGTGGTCCCGACCAAATTCCTATGTAATTGATGCTAAAAATGTTAGTTTGTGTTGAACTCAAAATTTATTTTAATATGCACCGATAGAACAAAAATTTCTGTAGCATCGCCGAAAATTACGTGTTCCGATCATTAAACAATGAAGTATTAACAAAAAATATGCAACTATACTCGAGGCATGTGAAGTCAGTACATAGTACAATTTGTAAACATGCACAAGTAATATTAAAAGGAATTGCAAATAAAATATATTTTCATCACAAATTTTTTTGCTTACGTCACACTGCCCTGTTGTCGAGTCACGATGTTGCACTTACCTCGTAACAAAAAATAATTAATAACAACCCTCGTCTCATACTACACATTGTGTAATTAGAGCGCATGAAATGCAAAAAAAAATTGAAATAATGTGGGAATACAGTACATATGAATAAGAAATATGTACTGCAGAATTTTATTAGATTATCAACAAACAACTGTGATGTTTACTGCGGCAGCCATGTTGGTTATGATCAACACCGACAACTGATGTGCCATATTTTTGAGATATCGATTCACAATGCAACGTTGCCAACATTCGTAACTATAGTTTTTCAGGTGAATATTTATTCATGAAATTTACAAATGGATTATGTATGAAAATGTAACACTAATAAATATGCTTGGAAAGTAAGAAAAAGGCAACTCAAAATTAAGGAAACTATTCACTGCGCTTTTATCAATAACAATGTTGGAAGTCGTACATGAGAAAATAATTTCGCTGCTGTACAAGAGAATGATATTTTACATAGTTCGCATGGCCGTCACTGCATCGCCACAATTATGCCAATTTGTGCAACATTTTACCGTGGTTTTGCTTTCTCAAGTCACACTATCATCTGTGGAATAGTAATTGCATGACGTTTAATTGTAAACATTATAACATCATACAAGTTTTCTGTCACAAATGTTTTGTAGTGGAGGATTTAAGTTGGAATTTATTATGTTTGTACGGAATCGTAACCTAACAATATTTACAGAAATACAAAAATTCAGTGTGGCCTATGCATGCCAAAATTTGAATTTCTGAGCAAGTGATTTTAAAAGGTTTTTAAATAAGGGGTTCGTCAAGTTTGAGTGTGAGTGTAATGGAAAATTTCTCGCCAACATTCTCATTTACATAGTTTCATTTTAATTAAACTTGACAAATTCCTAACATAGGCCAACCAGTATGTTCAACATAAAGTTTAATGAGGTTAATTTTTTTTTTTTGGGTGACCAATATGTCAAGTCCACATCTATAGAATTTTTATGTCAGTCCCCTGAAATTAATGGATAGTGTTTTCACCGTACCATACAAAGTTGTGACCAGGAACACCTGCAAACGGTATGATATAATGTGTGCAGATGCCCTGTCTCACTTCCCTACAGTGGAGGAAAAAAGCAGAGGATGAGGAGGGAAGGATGTTTCCTCCCCCTCAGATCGAATGAAGTCCGGAAGAATAAATCCCCCTCCTCCAGTCACAAATCACCCATCACTAGATTACATTGAGTCAGTAGGAGGACCCAGACATACGCCGTCTACTAAGTGAACAGACCCAACGCTTTGAATTACAGGATGCCGTCGTGTGGATGCGTAACAAGATAACCCAATACGCCATGTAAAATCTGGGTTCCGTAGCTGTTACGTGCCAATATGTGCCGGCACCACCACCACCACCACTCTCAAGCTGGGCACCCGGGCACAAGTGAGCCCTGCTGGACATCAAAGTCCAATACAACTGGGACGGGATAAGTTGAGACGTCCGACGGTATGTAAGCAACTATTACATTCTGTCGTGGCAAAGTATATCCGGTTCCACCTCCTAAATCGTGACCAAGAAGACCCAAGACGTTGTGGACGCACATAGCTGCCGACCTCATGGGGCCCTACCCACCCAGTACCAAGGGGAACCGCTACATACTGGGAGTAACTGACCAGTTTTCACGGTGGGTAGAGGCCTTCCCTCTACCTAGCCAACAAACCACTCCAATTGAGCAAAAGATAGAAACTGAGATATTTGCACAATGGGGATATACAAAAGCTATTTTAACTGACTATGGCAGTCAGCATGCCAGTGATGGGGCGTCAAAATATGGACTACCCCGCCGTGCAATCCCCAGGCCAAACCCACTGAACAAAGGAACCATGAGATTAAGAAGTGCCTTCGTATCAGTGTGGGAAACTACCACCGTCACTGGGACAAGCACATCCCAACAATTCTGTTTGTCCTACATCGTAGAACCAACAAAGCAGTCGACACGAGCCCTATTGTGCTCCTTCTGGGCCCAACACTCCACCGACCAGGCGACTGGCGATGGGAATGTGAGCCCACCGACATGCCTCAACCCAAGGACATCCGACTAGCTGCCCTAGCCCATACTACTAATGCCCAAAAAGCCCAGGACGAATATATTCAAATGAAATACCCTATACCGAAGACAGGGGTATGGAAGTTTACCCACGGTGTAACGGTACTAAGGACGCATCCCCTCAGCAAGGTCTGTAACCTGTTCAGCGCTGGCCTCGCTGACAAATGGGACTTACCTTATTGTAAGCAAAAGGGACATTTACTGGGCCAAAGACATAAAGGACGGATCTGGAAGGCCACCCGAGGCCAGATATGACCCTACGCAGGAGAGATTCTGACACTTGGGGATGATGACGCCGAAGGAGAAACACCTGGTCAAGCCGAAGATGACGAACCTCCACCCAGAAGAGGTAGTTCCCGATACCAAGCCAGGACCCTCAACGAGGACTGAGATGACTCTTATCATAGACACGGCACCTAGCTACATTGTGCCATGGAAGCAGGATGTAGAGCAACGCCAAGGAGCATTTTACGTTAGATCAATGCCCTCGATGCCACACAGTTATGCTGAGAAAGTTGCTGCCAAATGCAATATGGCAATCTCTAAATGCTCAGATTTGTCATGGCGGAATCCACATGACCGAGAACCCCATCGGACACCCCGCTGGTCAAGCTGCATCAGCAAGCACTCAGACGTACCATCAATGAGAGGGGTAGAAATCACCCAAGTGCCTACCTCTCCACCTAGTACAACTCCCAAGCCAGAAATCAGGCCGTTCAAACATCCACGAAGTCGATCTCTGGCTCCGACTATGAAGTACTACCCACCACTAGACCACCGGAATATGCTCCAGGCGAGAATGCCGAGGCCACCACTAGACCATTGGAATAAGTACCTCGGAGGTCTACGTCGTTAGACTACCAGAAGGCGAACACGCCACGTAGCTAGTTCAAACCCATCAACCGAAAGAAACGTCCGGAACAGGGGTCAAGGTCATTCCAGCTTCCACAAAGCCGACCACTGTTTCTGCCGACGATGAATTGCAGCAGACGTCGAGCATAACCTACAGAAGTACTCTGTCAGAACTTCCTGCTATGCACGAACCTTCGCTCGTTGACGCCGTTGAGGACGAGAGGTCCAATCTGCCTCCCACTCAACTGGTCGCCGACAATGTGTCAAAACCGTCGATGCATCCTACTACCCAACACCTGGTGCAACTCTTGCAGTCGAGCTCGAGACCATCAAGACCTCCAACTACCAGGCCCTACAGCGAGATGTGCCACCCATAGCCGAGGTTGAGCGTGGTTATCCGCAGCTATCTTGCACTGCCACAACAGGCACGGAGGCCATCGACGCCTCCCACTACCCCTCATCTGGAGCAACACCCACTGTGGAGGTCGAGAGTTTTCTCCCTACCACTGCCTTGTTGCGGGACCTGGACATAGTGAACGTCGATGCCTCCATGACGCTGCCCCACGGCGGGATGCATCTGCAGACAAGGTGGAGAGCGGTCTCCTGCCGCAACTCTCTTGCCCTGCATCAGGAGAGAAACTTCCTGCCCTATGGTGCAGTCAGGGTGACAGACCCTCGTGTGTTGCTCCCGTGCACTGCCACAACGTCCCTTGTAGCTGTGCCCTCTATCAGTTCCGGCAGACGCCAGGACGCCTGATGCTACCTCGTGCCGCCAAGGCAGACTCAATGCCTGGCCGGTACCGAGAATCACCATGGCGATCTACGTCAAGGTACAGGTGGCCATACCTCCTGCATGCTGAACTACGTCCCAGGGGCAGGCCAGTTAAACCAAAGCTCGACGAACACAAGTAAGTACAGTGCTCGAAGTTAAGCGCATACGTAGTTGTAAACCACTACGATAAATATTACAGGACTCGTTATAGATTTGTATCAAATAGTGTCATTTAATCTAGCTGACCAGTCAAAGACAGTGAGATAGGCAGAGACACTCACATTTAGGCTAGATTAAATATTTTTTATCCAATAAAGTGCTACCCAGCTGTCATCAAGTAGGGGAAGTGTAGGAACCGGTGAGGTAAATGTGACAGTTATTTAGATACTTGGCTATGTGCAAACTGAACTTGTAAATACAAGAGTCATTACACTATATGTTATTAAAGCCATTGAAAACAGACATTTTACACCTCACCGAGGACGAGGTTCCGTAAGAATAAGTGGCCGACAGCTCACATAAAAAGGTGCTTACCACAGTGCCGGTAGTTCAATAGTGTATCATGTATAGACGCTCACCACAGTGCCAGTGCTACTTGAAGATAAGAGACTTAGACAAAATACATATTAGACTTAGTCTACGATAAGCAAAGACTCCTGCTAAGGTATAAATAGTTTGTTTTTTTTTTATATTTAATTTGATGTGTAGGTACACCTTTAAATATGCCAATGGATTTTTACAGTGTACTTGTGAAGATCACCTACAAGAAGCATGCAATTTTGTAAAAAATAATTTTCCACGGTTGACTTTTGTTGCTTACTTACCTTTGAACATTCTACGAATATACACAGTGAACATGTTAGAATTAAAATGGACAACCGAAAGGTAAAGTAGCAATTTGATTTTTGTATAAAGAATTTGATGTGTATGTACACTTTTAAATATACCAATGGGTTTTTACAGTGTATATGTGATCACCTACAAGAAGGATGCCATTTTGTAGGAGGGAATTTCTATGTAATGCATTTGTATGTTATATATTTTTTAGTGTGTATTTTGTTTGCAATATCTTGTGCACCAACTCAGTACCAAACCAAAGACTCTTGAGCCTCAGAGCTCCAATGAACTCACTACGGTGAAAACAGGTTCAAGGTATTTTTAGCATCAAAATATCGCAGTGTTATGTATGTAATTTAAAGTGACTAATGTGCGTAATTTGCCCGTGTTTCATGCATTTTTTTAAAGTGTAGCCGCATTGTTAGTTTAGCTGGTCAAACCAATTGTTGAAGGGCCTGTGGTTGCCGAATAATCCTGTCACACGTAACTGTTTAGTGTGCTGTGTGACCCAAGATTCCCTGAAAAATTTTCCTTTTCTTTTTAACCACTACAGCAGGCTCCAGGATAGTTAATGGAATCTCCCCGCCTTTCGCAAGTAAGGCTTGAGCATACTTTTTTTATTCCGCTTCGTTTTTCACATGCCGTCATTTTCAAGTGCTTCTTTTTTCGGGTTCATGTTGTATATTCTCTTGTAAATATCCATGGCGCTATGCTGAGTATTTGTCGGCGGCATGCAAAAATAAAGTAGGCCGGTCTGACACCCGATAACCGTGGCACTCCCGACACATTAATCTCTGCAACAGAGGGGAAAACCACATTCGTAGCATCAACAAGCGCTGCACCACCTGAGCAAGGGGCAGAGAGGGGAAGCCCCTCCTGCCACATGAGAGACAGAGCTACGGTCTTCACATCCCACGTGTCTAAGGGTCCCACCTACCTAATGTTGAAAAATTTATTTTTTCTCTTCCCAACTTTTTTTGCTACTCCCCACCTTTTCACTATTGAGTCATCGCAATGGGGGAGGGGGTGGCAAATTGACGCGTGCCACTTATACTACTAATAAACTACGATTATGACTCATCGCTCTTTACGTAAAGTATACCCTTACTTTAATCTACGTAAGTGTTGTCTACTTCAACCACTCACGTGAGAGTTGTGCATACAATACTTTGCATATAAGTTCTTTGCTGTTTAAATCTGCTGGTGGCCGAACACATGGCTACAAGGTTACGCAAACAGCAGGCACACTGTCCCCCCCTTACCCCAGCACTGAGTGCGTACAAGCTTCAGCCACTTCGGGCGTGGCCGAAGATACAGGAACCAAGGAACGCTGACAAGAGGATTCCTACCTCCCATGCCAGCCTCACGACAGGACGTCATGTGTCTTCCCCGCAACCTGCTGCAGCAGCCTAGACTTCAGCACTATGTAAGTCCATGTTTAGCGGGGCTCCAGGAGTCATTCTTGCATCCTCTCTCATGACATCCCGAACACTGCTCAGTGCTGGTACCTCCACAGATCTACCAAATCTTAGGTACGCCTCAAGACAAGACACTATAAGAACTGTTATTATTGCTGTTGTAAAATAGTTTCTTTGCAATTAGGGTTTGAATATGGCTGTAAAAAACAGTATGTTTTCTTAAGTGCGTGCACTGGTAAGTTAAAAAATTCATCTTGCAGCTAATATTCAACGAAACTCTCTGAAATTCTAGGAATCACTATTTCAGTGCAAGTAATAATAAGTTAAAAAAAATTTTAAATCTGAGTCGCTCACTGGAAAGCCCTTGTTGAGCTGATGTGGAATGACCCAGAAATGAACGTCACAGTCTTCTTCATCCATGTTCACTTGTACAACCCTTACAATCCACCAGTTTTCATCATAGATGCAAACAACAATATCTCTTTTGTTAATTCTTTCATGTTTTATCACAGTGACAGGGGAGTCCACTGTGTGTTCAATCTTCACATCCTCGTATTGACTGATTTGAAGGTGATAAAGCATCTAATACATCCTCAACCTTCAAGTGGTACAAATCTATGCTTCTGTCTTGTTCCTGGCACACTTTTAGTATTTTTGAACTTCTCTTCAAAAATACTAGATATGAATCTACATCTTCTTTTTTCACATATAAGAAGGCAATACCATTAATATTAGCTTGACTAAAGGCAAACATATCTTCTGCAGTATCTGACCAGTTGAGGTTCTTTGCAAAGAGGCCTTTGAAACAAGGTGTTTGACGGTCCCGGCAATGCCATCACATGGACTTTTACCATGTGATTTACCAAAGAAGTTGCACTCAGCTTGTAGGTGGAAGGTAATCTCATAAGAGGTTTATGAAGTTTTTCTTGTTCTTGTATTGCCCCCCTGCACCATCTGAGAAGTAAATAATTTTATTTATTTGTGGAAAATCCTCTTTCAATTTAGCCACTAGTTTCTGTTGAAATGCATAAACAACTGTTGTTGTATGTTCCAAACAGTCACTTATGAAGCAAAAGCATTTGGATTCCACTGATCCTTTCATCTGATGTTTTTAGTATAAGATAAAGGGATGTAGGCGAGCCTGATCATTCACCCAATTAAATCCTTGAATGGCATCCTGCACTAGAAAGTTAAAGTTTTCTGAGAAATCTCCAAGCAGGATTCCTTCAGTGAAGTCCCAAGTTCTCTATTTTTGTTTTAAGGTAAGCAGATTGAGTTTTTGCCACAGAATGATGTCTCTTCAGATTCATAAGCTTTGTAACTAAATCTACACTTATGAGTTCTGCCCACTGCTTGTAAATGTAACTAACAATCTCAATGAAATCATCATTATTATTGCCATGCCCACCATCTTGTGCTTCATCTTCAGTTTCACAAGTCAGCACCATACATGGCTTTCAGTTCCAGTTGTAATAAATTGGTTAACACCTCTGGTCCTGGGCACCTTGAGCATTCACTGAGCATGTTTTCTTCCTTCTCTACATCACATACAATCAATTCAAGTAGGTCTTTGTAGTTTATGTTGAGCTTTGCACCATCTAACATCAACTTTTGTAATGGTGAGCAAGGCAGACACAGAGTGAGTGCCACTTGCACCAGCCAACACATGCAACGTAGGCCTAAGCTCTGCAAATTTAGAAAATCCAATTTTGTAATTTGCGTATTCACGGCAGAAGCTAGCATAAAGCTCTTTCAAGTTACAAAGAACTAGCCTTTTGTTTTCTGTTTGTTCCTTCTGTACTCATTTTTTATGGAAATGTATTCTTTTTTACCTGGACAAATTCAACTGTTGTTATGTTCATAGAATTTCACAACCTCTTTAACTGTTTCATCAGCTACTCTGTTACACTTCCTGTTTTCTATATCTGGTAGAATATCATGCTTCTTAAAAAGTTTTCTAGTGGTTTTTTAGTAGATAAGGGTTGGCAACAAAATACTTGCAAATTTTAGTAATTGACCAGGATTTTGGTGCCAAACTTAAAAATTTTTCCTTTTCAGAAAAATTGATTTGTTGCTTAAACTTTTCTTTCAACCTGTTCAGTAAAGCACTGTAATCATCTTCAGGTGGTAACATTTCACTATCCTTCACTGCACTAATTTCAAAAGAGGTTGACATTTTCAGATTTACCAAATTTTACGATTTTTCCGTAAACGGTACAGAAATCATACCCTTTTTACGGAAACGCGTCAATTTTTTTTCCGATTTCTGATACTGGAAAAATATTTTCAGTGAATATTTACTTAAGAGGCGGGACTATTGATTCTTCGATACCTCGATATCGGGACGTATCTAGGATCGCGACTTGCGTATCGATACATTTGTTTGATGTGTGAAAGGTTATATTATCAACACGAGAATGGCTTGGTCCGCCATTTTCCCAATTGTCACGAAGCGAAGCAACAGTGTTTTCATTCTGCAGTGAGCTTACTAGTTTCGGAAAGTTGGTAAAATGTTGTATTTATTTAATGCTTTAGCTAATTAATTTGTATCTTTGGAAGCAAAACGTGTAGTAAGAATTGTAATGGAACATGTATTCAGGAGTTGCAAATAGGAATTACAAACAGTAATTCAATGTGTATTGTAAATAATGTATTTTGAAACTGTTATTAAAATGTTTGAAATGTATGTGGCATAGAAAACTATTATTTCAGATCTGTTTTACAGTGTAAAAATAACATGTTTATTGTATGGAAAACTAACTGTGCCAAAAATATTTAATTCTCAAGCGTGTTTAATATTCGGATTGGTACTAACTACATATTTATCGCATTTTCTTTGATTTAAAACTTGACAGGTTATATAATAATTTGTGGCCGTGGTCGAATTGGCAGATTTTTGTTAAAGTGATCACGTGACCAGATTTCATATACAAAAATGGTGACGTACTTGGTATTTCGTATCTGTGGATGTTAGTAGAAATATGAAATGTCAAAATCAGTGCCATGTTTGTTTTCACTTTTAAAAAAGACATGCAAAAGCATAAATGAAATGATTTTTAAAACAAATAATTGTACGTAAAATGCATTGGGCATGTTTTAAAAAGCAAGTAAGTATTGTGTTGTATTGCGCAACTAAATCTTTTAAAAGTCGTTATTGCATAATTTATTATTTTCTTATTTATTAACGTATTCGTAGCATTCCAATGATATTTGCAGAAATATTACTACCTTATTAAGCATTACGTTTAGATAAAAATATTTTTAACTGTTAATGTAATAATGCATTGCTGCGAGTGCTAAACAAGTGACTGTCGACAACGTCACAACTGATACCTATCAAATCACAAATAGACGGCCATGGTAGGTCTGTGCAACGCTTGTATCTGGACAGTCTGTCTAGGAGAGCTGGCAAGGTAAGACACCTTCACGTGTGCACTACAACTTTTGTTCATTGACTTAGGTTTCCATAGTCAATGTAGTTTGCCGGTTAATCTTTGCTTGTGTACTTTTTGCCACACATTTTCCCCGGCATTATGCCTCTGCTTTACTAATTCTTATGCCCTTGTGGCCTCTTTAACTTAATCGAGGAGAATGAGGAGAAAAATGTCAGAGGTCACGCGACCTGTGCATTTTGAATCAGACACCATCTGCCTATGTTTATGGCATTTCATTGTAACTTCTGCATAATTGCTACACACAATTTTAAGAGCTTTATTTTTATGTATGTATTTGAGGGTAATTTTTGTGTTTGAATATTTTATGGCAACATTACGTTTAACATGTTTTGTGTATGTGGAATCTGTGAAAATGACCAACACAAAATTACAAACAGAATAATAAATTTATCTTACTTCAGGTAGCAGTAGTATTGCTATTGTTTTTCATCTGGTGATAAGCAATTCCCACTATTTCTCTACATGATTTAATCCAGGGGAAAAAAAAGGAATGCTTGTTTTTCAAAATAAAATTAGTAAGCTTTCTTAGTTGAAAACTTTACATGCGAGTATATGCACATTTTTGATATACAAATTTTAAATGTACTTTTTAAATTTCTATCATTGCAGAATAGGGATTTTGTATATTACAAGGTGAATTTTTAATACTGTTGTGGTAAGTGTATTAATACTATAAATGTGAAAATAAATACGGTATGGAAGTTATCTTAAATTAATGTATATTTCACCCAAGGCAAGGAATAAGTATATTTTAGCTTTGCACGTCATACTTTGATGATGTATAAGCACACTTTGATGATGTATAAGTCTTCTTTAGGGGAGATCGTAGTCTCTGGTCTGAAACACTGAACAAAAGTTCGATTATATTAAATTCTCATTGGGAAATTGTGGAAATTTTATTACTTGAAATTACGTGTGAATGTTAAGAAAATTAGTGTATGTGAAATTGCCGCGGGCAGTTTACATGTGTTTTATTAGTTTTTATCCATTTTACTGATTGGAAACTTTAAATATTGGCAAGTCTGCATTTTTTTTTCTTGAAAGCTGAAACATTTTGTTTGCTTTTGTCTCCAAGGCTCGAGGTCTGTTTTCATTGCCGAGATTTTGTATTTAACAAGTGACACGCCCAATGTCTCACAAATCAAATTTGCCTCAACCACAGCTTCAGCAGGATGGTGCAGATTATCTTCAGGGGATTCCTTATGACCCTTATGCAAATCTACTATCTTTGAGATCCTTAGTAATAATTTTTTTATGAAGACCAAATGGATCTGAAAAGGTTTTACAGAAAAGAAGAGATACTTTGTCCAAATACTTCTTATGAAAAGTACAGATTCTTTTAATGTAACGTTGTTGTAATCATACCTTCAAAAGACTTCGGTTCTGCTCATTACGCTCACTAAACCGGCTTAAATTCTCTGTAATATTTCTACCATAGTCATTTCTGTGGCAGTCTTCATTCAAACAGTGTCGAATTGAACACTTCATTTTAACACATAAAACATTAAAATAACTGACTGTAGGACTTTCACTTCCTGCAACATAAACTAATGCACGCGAACACTACAATTACCAGAGCATACACTAGCAGGATAAAAGTTGCAAACCTCCATGGAGGTTACATTCCCTAAGTCACTACGGTTACTTCCTTCCTTTACTTTTCCTTTTGCACAATCTCTTTGTTCTGCTTGACAAAGGAAGAAAAGAGACCCCCATCTATAGCTATTTTTTAATTTGTTTACATTTTAATGTTCAAAATCAATTAAGTATCACTGCTATTGAAGATATGTTCGTTGTTGGCTATGTTTGATGTACAACTGTAGGAACACAAAATACATTAATGTTATAAAATTTTGTGCACAAATAATACTTGACAATGAATCAATACATTACATTGTACTTGACTGTAAGCATATTTTATGCATGAAGTAGGCCTAATATTTGATTTGTTTATGAATATACAAGCTACTCTCAGTGTTAAAATAATGTCAGACAGTCAGCGAATGTTGATTTTCTGGTACATAAAAAAAAAAAATTCTCTTAACTTGAAAAACACCCTCACCAATGTTTCATATTTAAGGGCACCTCAGTATTACTAATTCCTGTACAAATTTAAGATTTTGTGGTGTCCCACATGGGCAAAAATGCCACCGGAAATGGAAAATTTTTGAAATTTTCTATTTTGGACAGTCTGTTAATAGGAAAGGACTAAAAACACCCCAGTTTTAAAATCATTACTGCATAATACTAGTACTAGTGTGTTCACAGTCATAAAATCAATGGGGTGTTTTGTGTCCTTCAAGGAAAATTCTAGGCTTTAATTTGGAAAAATTTTCATATTTGTTTGAAATAGATAGAAAAATATCATCACAGAAGCAAATGTTATAATTAAAAATAAAGAGCATTTCAAGCTGAGTTAAACAAAATTTCAAAATGTTGTTAAGATGTATATGAAGGGAGCTACAGCATTTTGTGCAAATGCTTGAAAACCCTTAAAATGGCACACTCCGCTGTCTTTAAACAGCTGCCCAAGGTAAATGTAAAAGAAATGTTTTTTTTTTTTTTTTTAAACTGGTTTTGATCTCTCAGAACATGTACCAATGAATGGAAAATATTTCAGAATTTTTTAAAAACGTGCAGCATGGAATGACCCAGCATGTATTGATCTATTTTTGTATAGGCATTGTTTCATTTCTTTGCAAGAACTTAATTATCCTGTACTGACCTCAAGGGATTAAGTTATGGCCACAGAGTGAAAACTGATATAGATTTTTATGCAGTTTGTTTTACAATGTTCATGGAAACAGTTTATTCATGTTAATTGTTTGTGCATAATATTGGAACTGCATGGTTGGAATTTTTATGAAATGTAATCATGTATTCATCAGTGTGTTTATACTTTGGAGTTTTTTCTGTTTTCATTTAAAGTAATTTACTATACAACTTTGGCTGTCTTTTCATATTGTGGTTGAATCTAAGACCAGAACTGCACCAGCTCTGTTTATGGGATAATTTTGAATTTTCTTTACACTAGTGGAAATGTATTGAACACATAGTAAATATATTTAAAATTTAAATGGGTTTCATAACACAGTTTTTGTGCAAAGGTCACTGATCTTAAGTTTAAGGGCACCACTCACCTGCAAAGACCAAGTATTTTATTGCAGGTCGTCTGACCAGGGCTGTGGAGTCAAAGTGGGAGTCGTAGAGTCTGAGTGTGAGTTAAAATATAGTGACTCAGACAGCAACTGTATTAAAGAACAAATTTTTTTATTATATACTTTGTTGTATATACCTACTTCCATTAAAATTTAAAACATTATCTTGAGTAAATATTTCATGTAACATTCACATTGACCCAGGGGTGATATGCCATATTCAATTATTTTGATATCTGAATTTTTTTAATTATCATCAGAGCCAGACTCTGATAGTGGAAAAACTGAGGATTTGATACAAAATTTTGGTCTAACGACTTCACAGCCCTGCGTCAGACAACACTGAGTGCAGTTGGCTGTGTGATGATGCCATTGCGTGTGTATCACAGTGTTTGTCTGCAATGTCTGGAAGACTGTGAGCACCAAGAACAATTACGTGAATTGTGCGTGGCTGTATAGTGGACTCTCTCAAGAGTTGCTGGATATTCTGCAGAATTGCCTTCACTTGGGAAATGAGGGAGGGGGTTGGGGTTGTCAGTGGTTCTTCTGTGGTGGAGAAGACGGGTGACATAGTTCCCACAGCCATGTAGACCATCCAGTGCAACCTCACTGCAATGGACAGAAGGTCGTTTGAGCCACACTGGCTGACAGAACAGCAACTGCACATGCAATCAGATCCACTATGCGTTCCCATGTGGTCTGAACAAACATTAAATAATTTAACAATCAATTGTTGGAGGTAGGTTCGTTTTCATATTACTCTGGCACCTGCTCATCATCATGAACATTTGCGGTGGTGTCATGAAAGTGTGTTGAGAGGCAAATGGAGAGCAGTGTGGTTCAGAGGTGAACATTGTTTCTGTCTTGGACAAAATTATGGCTGTGTTTGTATTTGTAAACGTGCGGTTGAGTGGAATAACCAGTTATGTATTTGCATTCACCGTACTCAACCTACACCTTGATTATGGCATGGGGCATAAGCTACAAATCCCGATTGCCTCTGGTATGAGTGGGGTATGATGAGTGTAGTACATATGCGTCAATTTTGTCTTCTGACTGTATCTCGACACACTGCAGGAACCAATCTTTCAGCTTGATAACTCATGTCTCCATGTTGCTATTGCAACACATCGTGATCTAGATGGTGTACACATGCTACCCTGGCCTGCTAGATTTCATTCCAATTGAGCAAGTGTAGGACATGATTGGGCGGTGCCTGACATTTAGTCTAGCTGCTCCAGAAACCACCACTGCCCAGCTATGGCAAGAAGTATGGCGAGTGTAGGTTACTCTACCTCATAGAGATGTTCAGTGAATTGTTGAATGTGGGACCATTTTGGGGGGGGGGGGGGGTAGTTTACACTCATGGTTAAGGTACCTTCTGCATGTGTCACACCATATGTTTTGGATGTCCCATGGATTAATTTTGTTCAGTCCTACTGGGGCAGGTATGTGTTTTTGTTTGTATGATTTTTTAAAAATGCATTTCCATTAGTGTATTTCTTTGCTTGGAAGAACTTCACTTTTGTTAAGTTTTTTCATTATGTTAAGAATTTGTGCAGAGATTCAAACATGATAATTATTGCAAAATAAAGGTAGTCAAATTTTAGGAAGTATTTTTCTGCAATGTGTACACCACTAGAAATATTTAGAGGTATTGTTGATGTTGAGATAACTTGCAGTGTTTTTCAAATTCAGTAATAGTTACCAAATATGTTTCTTGTTTAGGTGTCAAGCAGCACAGCGAAAGGAAGAAGTAAAACTAGAAACCCAAATAGAAAAAGTAGGAAAAAGCAAGTACAAATTCCGCCACCTATGTTACCCCCACCACCATTTGATAGTATGAACTTGAATATTCCAAATGTTGAGGGTATGGTGGTTGTGCCCAATGATGTGGGCATGTGCAGCATGCCAAAAATCAGTGTCCCAAGTGTAAATGCAATTACAAGTATCAGCAGTGCTACAGCAAATGTTAACAGTTTATCAACAGGTGGTAGTATTGCATCAGATGTTTTCCCAGTCACTAGTGTAGTGCCAGCAGTGAACTTTAACAGTGGTACTGGTGTTTGCAATGACAGGAGTGAACAAGAATCTGGAACATTTGATGATTCTTTGGATGACTTGAAGGTAACAGTATCTCCAGATGTCAAGCCTAAGAAACCAAAGCCACCAAGGTAATTTTAAACTAAAATTGTTGTATACGGAATTAGGGATGTCAAATTTGATTTCTCGATTCCTTGATGCACTCAAATCCTTTATGTTATGAGAATCGTAAGAATCTAGTGTCTTACTACTCAATCTTGATTCTTATAAGTTATCATCAAATGAGGTTAGGTTTAACCATAGTGCATTACAACTTACGGCAAACCGCAACTCTATGCTTATGTAAGAAAATGTATTTTCTACTGTATTTACCAGAAAAGAAGGTAAGGTTTTTTGACAGAAAAGGAATAGAAAAACAAGAATTGTCTACTATTCGGATTTGTCTTCAATTCAAAACCTAGGCACAAATACCATAAATGTGTGACACTGCTAGTTCAGTATCCAAGTTTGTGTTCCATGCACAAAATTACTATGGGCTTCTATTAAAAATTCTTACTCATATAGCAGTTAGTTCTCCAAAGTTGGTGTGCCATGAGACATAGGATTTTGACAATGGTTTTTCATCTTGAATACTATGTGTCCTATGGTTGTAGGTATTTTTGTATTGCTGAGATTGTGCCTGTCAACTTTGACAAGAGTCCCCTTATCTGATATCCCCAGCCATAAAGAGGGTGCTTTGCTGGGAAGCAAAACGGCTCAAGTCGCGAATATATAACACCCACAAAAGTTTTACAGTGTAAGAAAGATGCTGCTACCATACACCTATTTCATTTTGATTAGCTTTTCTTTAAAAGTAAATAAAATATATAATTTATATAATAGCATTTCTTCTTGAAGGGTTTGTTATAAATTCATGTAAAAATACTTTCAACCTAAATAATTTTTCAGCACTTCACAAGGGTAGTTTTGAATTCAGGTTTAAATATTTTCCGTCAAAAATATTTTTTAGGAAGGGGTCGTCTTAGGTTCAGGGTTGTCTTCCTTTCAGGTAAATACTGTATTTGTGGTAGAACAACAAATATAAGTTCCCATGTCGTTATCTAAATAGTAAATGGAGACTATTGTAATGAGATTATCTTTTACTGTACCATGTTTACGAGTCGTGACAAAACGAAACACTGGTTATGTACGTGAGATAATTGTCTACAAAAACATTGCCCTTAAACATTTTTTAGAAATCATAACCTTCTGTTTGTGATAGAATAACAAATATAAGCTTTAGTGTCATTGTCTAAATAGGAAAATAAGATGCATGTAAAAATAAACACGGCTGTATTAATTTGGCACCGGTACTGCCAACAGATAAAATCATACTTCTGCCAACCAGTTCTAATAATTTATTGTATTCCCAGGTGTTCTATTTTAAAAATAATTCTGTCTAACTTTCTTGTTTATAACAATAATAATAAATTATTAATTAATTAAAGTTTTGTGCCATCCAACAGTGAGAAACCATGGACAGGGTGGTACATACATAGAAACATTTAAGACATCACATCATATAGGACATATTACAAAATAGGAGTAGACAACACTAAACACATAACTTCACAAATACAGAAAAAAGAAAAATAATGGAAAAATAATAATAGTTGCAATAAATGACAATATTCGTGAAAGGAGCCGTATAGTTAAATTGAAATTAAATTAGGTTTAAACCTACTGGTTACAATAGCATTTGTAGAGCTCACTAAATAAGATCTCTTTGCCATAATAGGGATCAAAATTAGATAAATATCTATTAAAATTACTTAAACATCTATTTATTAGACCATTTTTATAACTTGATGAAGAGAAAGTATGAGATGTTCTATGGGTGTATTTTTATTAATTGATGTACATGATAAATGATTAAGAATGGTGTTGATTTAAAAAAGAGCATCTAGAATGGCTCGTTGATTTGTTAGTGAAAGAGTTTTGTATTTTATTAATTCATTATTATAATTATATTCTACTTGCTTTGAAAATCTATTAAATAATACTTTAAAAATATTCTTTTGTATGTTCTCTATTCTCTTAGCATCAGTTGGCGTAACATAATTCCATACCACTGAACCATATTTTAGTCTAGATCTAATTAAAGAATTATATAAACATAACAAGGAATCAGGTGATGTAGCAGAAAAACTAATGAACTTAATTAAACCTAATGTTCAGCTTATATTACTTATTAAACTATATATATGTACAAGAAAAACAATTTTGTGTCTAGAATTACACTTAAGTCTTGTACATGGTCCACTCTTTTTATTGAAACATTTAAAATACGTATAGTGTTCACAAAATAAGAGGTTGGTTTTAAGTGTAAAAGATATACAGAGAGTTTTCTGTACGTTTAATCTCATAGCATTATTGATGCACCAGTTATTGATTGCTGTAATAATAATAATAAATTTAATTATTTATTGAAGATTATTGTGCCACCCAACAGTGAGATACCAATGATAGGCATGTACATTAAAATATTTATGACATTACAAAAATGTGTTTGACAAATAAAGTACAAAAACAAACCCAACAATATAACACCATACACAACAAATAGACACAAACAATTATAATCATATAGAGAAATATAATAGGAAGAAAGAGAAACGATCAAAATCAAGTGAAATTCTTTCAATGGAGATGTAAGTAATTATTTTTATTTACATTACTTTAGGTTTGTACCTATATATTACAATAATATTTATATAGATTGTGAAATAATATCTGAGAGTAAAAGGGGTAAAATTTTGAGAAATATTAAATAAAATCCTAACACATGTATTCACTGAATCTTTTTTATAACCTTCAACAGCAAAAGTATGCTACATTCTAAGAGTGTACTGAGGTGCTTTTAACCCAACTTTCTTTTTTACTAATAGCTAAACAGGGGGAAAAAAAAAAAAAAAAAAAATTAATAGCATCTAAAATGGTTCGACATTTAGATGACAGAGTTTTGTATTTTCTTAATTCAAACTTGTAGTCGTAATCTATATGTGATGAGTATCTAAGAAATAATTTAAAAACCTTCTTTTGTATATTCTTCACATTGTAAGGAGTTCCCGTACAGTTTGTTCCCATTTATTTCGCTCAATATTAATTTTATCATACAATAGTTCACATGTTAAACTACATCATCATATTTTGATCCTCTGCTTAAATATCTTATTATTAATGTCTTTTTTATTCAGTGTATTAATGATTATGAAATTTCCATATAAAGTATTTTGTTTAATTGTTATAAAACTTCAGTGTGAATAAGCATTCTACTATGCATCAAGTTTGTAATATGACGCGTGTCCAGTTAGACTAACAGGCACGATGGTTGAGGATTTTTCCGCTAGACCAAAAGCGGGGTGGTTTAGTTTAGCTGGACGGCGAGAGGTGTTGGTTAGTTCTTACTTACTCCTGCTTCTTAGGTGCCGTGGTCGTGGTGGGTTTTACCCAGACATAGTAAACTTGGCCCACTCCAAAATGGTGATTCCACAGGCGTGTTTTGTTGGTTCAGAAGTGGATGTTATCGCAGCTGTCTTACTTCGGTACCGGTCAATAATCCTCTTACCACAGGATGACACAAGGGGTGAATGCGTAGGCATGGAGATAAGAATAATTAGTGACCGGAGCAGTCGATACTGACTCGTGCCTGAGTTGGGTGGCGCAGTCCCATTCTGCCTGCCTTTCTGGTGTAGGTTGAGGAAGTGCACTCAATTGTCTGGGGGCAAGGAAAGCTGCATGTATTTTCCCTACGTTTTTGGCTTTGCCTATGGTCGTAAGGCATTGAGAGTCTGCTCACAGTACATTAGGTACACCCTGACGTGAATAAACTAAACACAATTTGCAGTGTCAGTCTGGTTTTGGCTTGCTGACCAGGCTCTGTAAAGTCTCCGTTGATCCCCCACGCTATGCGGGCTGATCAGAGACGTGGAGCTGTTTATGTCACCAATGCCGCCACTGGATGTGCGTTCACGCAGGAATGGGCATCAGGTCTCAAGCTACGAGTTATCCCTGCATCAACAGTGCTGTGGGATAAGGTAATAACTCGATACTCTCGCTGCTCTCTAGGTGAAGGTGTTTCTAGTGATTGTGGCTCCTCTGTTCCTCTCCGCAGGCACTAGTATAGTGATGTGGCAGTTGGAAAGCAACAGATGGCCGTCTAATGGGTGTGTAAGAAAATATGACGGACCCCTGAAGGGCACCCGTAGTTGAAGTTAATTCGGTTATTATAAATTACCCGGTTCTTGTCAGGGGTGTACGTAGCAACCTGTATCTAGCAGGCAGACAGGTACTTTAAGAAATAAAGGCTGAAAGGTAGAAAACAAAAGTATGTTTATTGAAGTCTCTATAAATATGCGACGTGTTGCTACCTCCTACCAGGCAATTCAGTGCCGAAGGTTACGTAGCTGACCAGGTGTAGGTGACCTGGTTCTAACGGGGAACGGGAAAGACTTGTCTAAATGAGAAAAGATATAATACTTCTAAACTGTTCTAATAAAGATGTCTTGAGGAGACAAAGTTAATTTAAAACGTGTTGTTGAGCGTGTTCATTTGTTGTCGGGTTAACTGTTTGTCGACGGCGAAGTAGCCACAGGGAGCGTATTCACAGCTTCGAAGTTCTCCGGAGGTCCCAGCATTAGTAGTGCTGTGGGATGTCGCGAGAGATAAAACAAGCATGACTGTCCGAGCCCGGCAGCATCCGGACTTATATAGTGGAAGCTTGTAGCCTGCCAGTGCGGGCTGCGGGGAGGGCATTGATGTCTTTTTGCCCTGATTGGCGTGGGAAAACTGTGGTCAGTGTTTCTGCTTCGTGCCTCGTTGGCGCTCGGCCTTGCCCGAGATCTGGGAAGTTTGTTGGCTCTCAGCGGGGGGAGGGAGTTGCCTGTAGGGTAGGCAACGTGTACTCACATCTGTAGCAGTGGAAGTAAGTGCCTTGGCGATGAGTCATAATTGTAGTTGATTAGTTGTATAAGCGGCACGCATCAGATGTTAAACCAACACACTTGAAAACTGTTTGGAAGTTTTACAGTTAATCTGGAGAACAATATTGAGTTTTAAATAAATGCATATATCGTGAAAGGTAATCGGGCAGAAGTTTTTGTTGGTTGTGACGTGTGCCGCTTATACTACTATTAACTACGATTACGACCCATCGCTCTTTACGGGAAGTATACCCTTACTTCAACCACCCATGTAAAAGTTGTTACTGCCAACCAATGTACAGTTGTCGTGCGCTGTTTAAATTACCGGCTGGCCGAATACGTGGCTACAAGGTTACAAAACCAGCGAGCACGCCGCCTCCCCCTCTCCCCCACGCTGAGTGCCTTCAAGCTGTCAGCCACTTCAGGCGCTGCCGAGCGCTGCAGAAGTTCCACGAACCAAGAGTGCTGACGAGAGGGTATCCACGTCCCATGCCAGCATTTCAGCAGTACATCATACGGCTTCCCCGCACCCCGCCGCGTAATCCTAGACTTCTGACTATATAAGTCCGTGCATGCCGGGGACCCGGCAGTCATTTGGGCAGTTATTCGTATTCTTCTCTTGAGTTAACCCCGAACACTCCTTAGGGCTGAGGCCTCCAGTGAAATCTCGAGTCTTCAGTAGCCATCGCAGCTACCCTCTGCGACAACAGTCTTCGACACACATCGAACACAAAGAATATACCTTGCTACTTTAACTTCTATTGTCTCTTCCAGCTTTAGTTAAGTAGTTATATATTCGGTTTTCTAGTTCACTTTCCCTCTAGCATAGGACCAGGTCATCTACACCTGGCTAACATACTTTTCCTTCTGTACTCTGCTTGGTAGGAGATAGGAGTCACTGTGTTTATTGAGTCTATCATCATGGACAGGACACCAAGCTACATCGCGCCATGGAAGCCGGATGTAGAGCAACACCTAAGAGCATTTTCCGTCAGATCAGTGCCCTCGGCATTTCGCAGCTACGCTGAGAAAGTCGCAGCCAAACGCGACAAGGCAATGATTGAACAGCATCAGCAAGCAGTTGGAAGCACCATCGGTGAGAGGGGTAGAAATCACCCGAGCGCCTACCTCTTTACCTAATACAACTCCGAAGCCAGAAATCAAGGCCATTCCAACGTCCACGAAGTCAATCTCTGGCTCCGACAATGAAGTACTACCCGCCACTAGACTACTGGAATACGCTCAAGATGAGAGCGCTTAGGTAGAAACTAGACCACCAGATGATGTCCACGAGAGCCTGGTCACCCTATCATCTAGACTACCGGAAGGTGAACACGCCATGGGGCTAGTAAAAACACCGCAACTGCAAGAAACGTTGGAAACAGCGGTGAAGGTTGTTCCAGCTTCCATGAAGCCGACCACCGTTCCTGCCGACAATGAGTTGGAACCAGCGTCGAACATAGTCTACGGTAGTGCTCTGTTGCAACCTCCTACTACTAAGTAACCTTCACCCATGTGTGTTGTTGAGGATAAGAGGCCCGTTCTGCCTCCCGCTTAATTGGTTGCCGATGATAGGATTGTCCAGATGGTCGATGCCTCCTACTACCAGACACCTGGCGAAACTCCTGCAGTCGAGGTCAAGACCTCTCCCTTGCACTGCCTTGCCACAGGACCCTGACGTCGAGACCATCAACGCCTCCAACTACCCGGCCCTACAGCGAGATGCACCACTTGTAGTAGAGGTCGAGCACGGTGATCCGCAGCTCCGTTGCGCTATCACAGCAAGCGCTGCGACCGTTGACGCCTTCCACTAACTCAACTGGTGCTACTTCCGCCATGGAGGTCGAGAGTTCTCCCCCTACCACTGCCTCGTCGCGGGACCGGGACATCGAGACTGTCGATGCTTCAAATGACTCGGTCCGACGACGGGATGTGTCTGCAGGCAAGGTGGAAAGCGGACCCCTGCTGCAACTCCCTTCCCCTGCGCCAGCAGAGAAACGTCCTGCTCTACGGGTAGGACCCGTGCTGTCGGGGTGACAGTCTCCTGTGTCACTCCCCCGCACTGCCTTAATGTCCCGTGTAGCTGTGTCCTCGCCATCAGTTCCGGCAGAAGCAGACCCCACAACACCACATGCTGAACCACTGCGTCTGATGCCACTTCGTGCTGCCAAGGCAGACTCAACGCCTGGACGGTACCAAGAATCACAGTGGCGACCTACGTCGAGGTACAAGTGGCCGTACCCACTGCGTGCTACACTATGTCCCAGGGGAAGGCCAGCTAAACAAAAGCTCTACAAACACAAGTAAGTACAGTGCTCGATGAAGTTATTCGCACACGTATTTGTAAATCACTGTGATAAACATTCCTAAACTCATTATAGATCTGTAGCAAATAGTGACATTTAATCTAGCTGACCAGTCAAAAACAGTGGATATGCAAAGACACTTACTTTTAGGCTAGATTAAATATTGTGTATCCAGTAAAACGTCTACCCAGCTTTCATCAAGCGGTGTTTGGGTGGGAGGGGGGAGTGTAGGACCAGGTGAGGTAAAAGCAATAAACAGTTATTTAGACACTTGTCTATGTGCAAACTGAACTTGTAAATACAGCAGTCATTACGTTGTACGTTATTACAGCCAGTGAAAGCAGACGTTTTACACCTCGCAGACGAACAGGTTCCATAAGATAAGTGGCAGACAACCCACATAAAAAAGTAGTATTACTTACAGACGCTCACCACAGTGCCAGTGTTAGTTGAAGACAGAGACTTCTACGAAATACGTGTTAGACTTGGCCTACGATAAGCAAAGACTCCTGCAAAGGAATTAGTAGTTTGAGATTTTTGTATAATAATTTGATGTGTATGATGTGTATGTACACCTTTAAATATTACCTTGAGTTTTTTACAGTGTTTATGTGAAGATCACCTACAAGAAGAATGTCATTTTGTAGGAGGAAATTTTTATGTAATGCATTTGTATGCTTATATTTTTCTATTGTATGTGTTTTGTCTGCAATATCTTGTGTCAAACCAGTATCAAAACCAACTCAGTATCAAACCAAAAACTCTGAGCATCAAAGCTCCCATGAACTCACTACAGTGAAACCAGGTACAAGATATTTTTAGCTTCAAAAATATTGCAGTGTTATGTATGTAAATTTGAAGTGACCAACATGCGTTAATTGCCTGCATTTCATGAAAGTTTTCAAAGTGTACTCACATAGTTAGTTTAGCCGGTCAACCCAGGTGTTGAAGGGCCTGCGGTAGCCGAAATTTAACCCTATCACATGTAACTGTTTAGCTTGCTGTGCGACCCAAGGTTCCCTGAAAGATTTTCCTTTTCTTTTTAATCACCATAGCAAGCTGCAGGATAGTTAGTAGCATCTCCCCGCCTTACACAAGTAAGCCTTGAACATACTTATTTTATTCTCCTTTTTTGTATGCCGTCATTTTCAAGTGTTATTCATTTCTAGTTCATGTTGTATATTCTCTTGTAAATATCCACAGCACTATGCTGAGTGTTTGTCGACAGCTTGCAAAAATAAAGTAGGCCGGTGGGACACCTGATAAACCGCGGCACTCCTGACACAATAATCTCTGCAACGGGGGGAAAACACATTAGCAGTGTCAGCGAACGCCACACCGCCTGGGCGAGGAGCAGAGAAAATTGCCAATAATGATGTTTAAATCATTTGGGTAAACATGCATGTAGCAGCAAGTCATCCAACGTTCCCTGCAACTTGAAATGTTTGGAAGAAGCATCTTGATCCTCAGTAGGCCTAAATAAGAAATTCAAACTCAAACAAGAACGGAATCAACTGACCTCGACAAGTTTTTGGGAGAAGAAAAAGTATTTTAAGCCAGGTGATCCACGAGCTACACCCATTACACAGAATATAGCAAAAATTATATGTTTGGATAAGTGTCCTTATAGTATTGATAAGGATAGGGGATATAGGAATTTAATGACACATCTAGAACCCTGATACACACTACCGTCTAGAAATACCATTGCTGGAAATGTTACTCCAGAACTATATAGGAAGACAAGAGATAAAATTAAAGAACTTCTGAAATATGCAGAACATGCCAGTTTTACAACTCCTTTGTGGACACAAGACTTCAAAATATGTTTATCTTGGTCTCAGAGCACATTCTGCCAGTGATAACTTTGTTCTTTACTATGTTTTCATTGAGGTTGTACCTTTCCCTGAGGTTAGTCACACAGCATTGAATCTTTTTGAATTTGTAAAGAAAACGTTTACTCAATGGAATTTGCAAGAGAAGGTGGTTGCAGTCGTGAGGGACAATGGATGTAATATCGTTGCTACCTTAGAAATGTCAGGCTATCATCATCATCTTCCTTGCTTGGTCCATACTTTACAACTTGTTCTGAAGGATGCATTTTTCAGTTCAGTGCTGGTAAATACATTAATTACAAGTTGCCAAAAAAGTCTGACATTTCTCACACACTGCACATGCTTGCAAATTTTTACGTAAAGCTAAGGAGGCAGTAAACTTTAGCAAGCACAGGGTAATTCAAGATGAAGTGACAAGGTGGAAATCCACTTTGCACATGTGTCATGGATGTTTGAACAGAAGCATGCAATATCGATGGATGGACCAACCTGAATTTGCCTTATGAATTATTTGCACACAGCTGGAACCTTATGGAAACACCACCTGTTGACATGCTGAGAATTTTTGATCATGGAACACTTGGCGGTGAGTTCATCGAAAGTTGGTGTATCTGGGGTAATTCCAATTGTTAATAGTATCAAGAAGAACCTCGAGAAACTTGCACCAGTTGGATCTGCATGATATTCAGGGAATTCTGAATGATTTGAAAGCCTCTCTCCATCTGCGTTGTGGTGAGATGGAGCAGCAGACATTGTGTGCTATTTCCACACTTTTGGATTCTAGATTCAAGGGATTTGTTTTTTCTTCCCATGCATCACTAAATTCTGCATGAAAGAAACTGGTACTGGCAGTGGATTGTGTTTATGCATCTTCCAACTACTGATGATGAACAACTGGTTAGTAAAAATTACGGTAAAATATTTTGTTCCTAACTGCTGAAAATGTGTGGCACTGGTAACTCTAATTATAATAATTTTGCCAATAGGTTAATCATACAAACACTGTCCATAAAGTTGAATTCCAGAGGCTGAGGGCAGTTGCCAGGAAGTATCTGGGTATTCCGCCATCTACAGTTTTTTCAGAGACTTTTCTGCTCAACGGGGATTTATATGTGACCAAAAACGGAACAGGCTAGATCTTAAGATGCTAGTCTTACACAAAAATTTGTGAATGACAATACGTTAATAGTTTTTGTACTTTTGTTAAGTTTTGTTATTTTTTGTGTTTATTAATTTTTTTTACATGTTTTAGCAATGCTAAATGAAATGTTACTTCAGTAAAGTTGTTCTGATACCGATACTTGACATTTTTCTGATTATCGGTATCTGGCATGGTATCGGGCTGAGATATTAGTATCGGTTATAGACAATGAAATCGGTGTATTGCAGTTGAAACACGAATCATCGCACCAGCTTAAACCAAAAGTCCGTGTCCAACGAGCATTTTCTGTGGTCCAGACCAAATTCCTACGTTAATAATGCTAAAAAAAAAAGTGGTGGGTGCGGGTACTGTACCTGCTTCTGCCTCTTTAGTAGTTATGCATGCAACTAATGGCTAGGGTGTTTTATCAAATGTTCATTTTCATAAGTCTGTTCAAGCCGTGAATGGACTATATGTACACACAACTGCAAAATGTTTAATTTTATAATTCATACCAATGATTCAAAATGCTTATTTCGTCACATATAAAAGTTCATGTTCAATTGAAATAAAACTATAAAAATGAGCGTGTAAACTGTATCAATAAACCTGTAATACCACATATAAGATTTAGAAACTATGCACGACTCAATTCAGACACTTCACCGCCATATAGTTTGAGCCATCGAACCATTGCGAATTAATAGAAACACCTTTAGCTCGTTTCAGAATTTTGGAACAGATTGCACATAATATATCGCAGCTTGTTCCTTTGGCAAAAGTATCGAGTCACCACAGCTCAAAGGTTTCGAATCACTCTTTCGTGTTGGTGAGTCGACTCAGTGTTTCGGATCACTCACTCAGTGCCCACGTCTATTGTAAACATTGCAACATAATACAAGTTTTCTTTCACTAATGTTTTGTAGTGGAGAAATTAAGTTTGAATTTATTATGTTTGTACGGAATTGTAACTTAATATTTACACAAATACAAAAATTTAGCGTTCCTATACATAGAATATTAATTAACCCTAATTTTTCATCAAAAACTTCTGATGTTACATATATACGCCAAAATACGTATATCATAGACGCAAGTGGAGAATTTTGATCTCGCTGTGCTATTGATGGCGATATTGGGAAAATATCTTTTAATTTTAATTTCTGCACAGTAATGGTGAGCTGTAACAACAAACAAACGGGAGGGCATTGCTGTCGGGGTATTGGAAGTGGTATCGGGGAATCAATATCTGTATTGGAAAACATGGTATTGGAACAACTCTAGTTACTTGTATTGTTTCATCACTGAATAGCAACAATATTTGTGTGTACGTATTGGTTATTTCGAGCTTCATAAGTTGACGTAAAATATTGCGTTGAGAAGTTGTTTAACTTTATTTTTATAATACTTTGTCAAATATTCATTTAATAGATTTAGCAATAATACTTATTAAAATAATATTTTTTCATGTTCTTAATATATTACCTTGTTGGGAGTGATTAGATAAGACTGAATTTCACGTAAATATGGGAAATTAACTTCACTTAGCAGACCAGAAAGTGTGTCCTGTAAATGTTCAATAAAACAAAATTTCAAAAGGATGCAATGACTTTAGGCATATGTTGATAAACCCTATAGCCTAATTTATGGAATTGGAATTGAGGTGAAATAGAGTGAAAGGTTTTGCAATTGAAATCGACGGAATCGAGAAAAATTTATTTTTCACATCCCTAGTTTGAATATACGGTACTCTAAACCTCCTTTGTTTCCATCCCCTCAATTCATACTGTTTTGTTTTGTGTTTTCACACTTACTTTCTGTGTGTTCAAATAATACCGACACAACATAAATTTCCCCCTTTATACAATGCCCTACACTTTGCATTATTTTTTACTTTTCCCTTGAGATATAACAAAAGTGTTTCACTGCGATTCTTAAGTGACTTTTTTTTTGCTTTTGTTTTATTAGAAAACCTCGGGAACCCAAGAAGCAGAAGGAACCTAAACCACCTAAAGAGCCCAAGGCTCCTAAGGAACCGAAGCAACCTAAAGAACCCAAGGTTCCTAAAGTTCCTAAAGAAGCGAAGAAAAAGAAAGAACCAAAATCACCGGGTGAGCCTAAAACACCCACAAAGCCAAGGAAGTGAGTAAACATCACTTTTAATTTGCAATTATAAGCAGAATTTTTTGTAATGTTGAGCTGATGCAGGTTTTTACTGATAATAGTATGAATGGATACTTCTTTGCCTATACACCCAATATCGAATACTGATCCAATGGACATGTGAGTAGGGACCCCGGAAAATGATAAAATAGAATGCCTTATTACAGTGTAAAAGTAGTGAAAATCGGTGTTAAATTTTGGTGTTCAGTCCAATGCACACTTGCATTTTCCTCTTTCCTCGTGTTCCCTGTCATGGCAGGCACTGAAAGTCTGGCGTTAGGTAACTTCCATCCAGTAATTAATGTAGGATATTATAGCTAGGTTGTAATTCCAACCTGTTTTATTTTTTTAATTTGTAGGAGTTCTGTTTATTTTATTTTGAGGGAAAGAAGGAAACCGTTCGTGGAGTGGTTGGGGGGGGGGGGGGGGTGCTTTAGTTAGACATGTTTTGTGAGATGGCACTTTCTTGAGGTTCTTGTGGGTGTGTTGCCTTTTTGAGTTGCATATTGTTTTGATGGAACGGAGGAAAATATTGCTCATATGGAAATAACAATTAAAAGATTGTAACTTAGAAAATTTTAACTTCAATGAAAAAACAAAACGCGATATATGCGTCGCTGTTTCGTATTTGTACAGATGCAGCAATACACGCACACACACGCACAGAGAGAGATAGAGAGAGAGGCACGCACACACATGCACATTCTCTCACACACATTCTCTCTCTCACACACACACACTCACACAGTCACTCTCTCACACACTCACTCTCTCACACTCTTCACACACACACACTCACTCACACACACACATCCTCTTCTCTCTCTCTCTCTCTCTCTCTCTCTCTCTCTCTCTCTCTCTCTCTCTCTCTCTCTCTTCTCTCTCTCTCTCGCTCTCTCGCTCTCTCTCTCTCTCAGCTGAAGTAACCTTACACTCAAATTTATTGTATAGACAAATAAATATTATTCACACATTACTTAAGCGTTGAAATTACAGCTTTTTCAGGCCACGCATATTAAAATAATTATAGTAAAGGTTTACAAATACCGTATTTCATCATGTGTAGGCTGCACAGTTTTACAAAAAAAATGACTTCAGAAAGTTAGGTGCGGCTTATATATGAGATACTGGCATAAAAAATTTTTTGAAAATTTTTTTCCCCCAAAACAAGTTTAGAAATTTTTCAACGTAAAATGAATTTAATAGTTTTAACTCTTAAAGGAAGGAAGGGAAAGAAAGGAATTTAATATAAAAAAATTTTTACGCTCTTGCAGTTAATTGTTCACTCACGTTTATAAACAAAATAACTGTTATCCCACATGTGTAAAATGTAAACATGTTTGTGTTTGGCCATAGGTGTTGTACATGAGAAAATAATTTCTACTATAGTCCATTCCCCATTGGAAGCAACTTTCTCGGAGCCCTGCTAAATATCTGCTTGCAGGCCCGTTTCATATCCTTCCTCCAAATGTAAACAAACATTGCTATGTGACTGCCATGCAGCATCCGTCAAAATCAATGTTTACATTCCATTGTGTGTCTACGTGTCTTGGTATACTTTCACTACACCTAAAAATAAACATTGAAATGTGACTTCTACTTTTATACCTGTCAAATGTGTTGATTACTGTTTACAGCTTTTGAAAGAATTCTGTCTCAGGTCTATTTCAAAAACCACTTTGTACGAATATTCACAGTTTATGACTATATCATAATTTAGGTCAGCTTTATGATGTTGTAAAAATGCCTGAATTAATGATAGTTCTTACGGTTACATTACATTAACATATTTGTTTTCCATGACATAGCACATTACATGTAATGCACGTTAATATTTTGCCATGACTGTTACAACTGTGGTGTAATGCACTGTAGTATTTAACTTTTTGTTATTGATATGTGTAAGATTATTTCTTTAAAAGGACGGCCTCAGTTTGAATAACGGACTAGACAGTGCAATGAAAAAGCGACGTTAAAATTAGGCACGCAACGCAACTAGTGTCGCTCATTTTTTGTTATAGAAACTTAAAATATAGCGGTGAACATGCACTCAAATAAGCCTACCATAACTTTTATTCCACTCATATTTATATGTATTGCTACTTACTGTGTATTAGGTTTATTGAAATTTTTTGGGGCTGGGCTTGGTTATTTTATAGGGATTGGTGGTACATCACGTTACACGACTGTGTTTCATACACCCAGGGCAAAGGTACAACTTGTGATAAATAAACATATGTTGATAAAAACAGTCATAAAAACAGTTCACATCAAATATTTGAAATCACACACAGATCCAGCGTAACTATCACCGAACAGCCACGCCACGCTATTTCACACACACCACTAGAACAGTGGACTTTTAACTTCTCTGTCTCATATAAACATCCCCTTAACTAGTTAGCTTTGTATAGTATTATCAATTATCAGTCAGTTATATTTTCCAAATAGCCTAGGACCAGGTCACTTACACATGGACTGTGTAGGTTACTTCCAGCATCCGGTCTGCTTGGTAGGAGTTAGCACGAGTCACTGTGTTTTATCACGGAATTAATAAACACAGCTTTATTCTTCTAGCTGCAAGTCTAGCTGCAAGTTTTATTGAGTAATCTTGACTACACCTGCTAGGAATGATACAAATTGTGCACTGCCGACAGAAGAGACCGGGTGTTTTATTACGAACTAGCTACGACTGGGGACCCCATTCTGGAGTCCACCAGTCCTATACATACACCAGTAAATGGCCACCTGTTCTAGACCTCCGGTGATAGAACAGCAGATCCCCAGCCATTATAAACTCCTCCAACCAGGGAGAGACAGTACGCTTGGGTTGTATCCCTATCGGAGCACCTAGGTGCTGCCGGGGGTATTTGCTCGAGTGTTACGGCCTGGCCTTGGTTGCGATACCACACCCAGTAGGAGCAGGAAGGCGGTCCACACTGCATCTCGTGGTTTTTATTACTGTTTGTCGACGACCCACACATTTATTTTAGATTTCGATTCTAATGAATTTTGCGGTGTATAATTCTTTTCACATTTATTAAAGAATTATGTGCTGATAAACTGTTTCATCCAATTAATTGTTCTGTACTGTGTTGCAAAGCATACCAAGAAAATAACTCCGCCTTTGTACGTTTATAAGTGGTGCTCCCTTGCCTAGTACAATGCGAGATAACTGCGTTTCTGTGTGTTTACAGCTATCATATCTATCACTTTGTTGGATATTTATTATATTATCTGGTGTTTGTTAATTGTTCTGTACTGTATTGAAAAACTTGCGCAAGAAAATAACTCCGCCTTTGTGTGTTTATAAGTGGTGCGCTTGCGCCTAGTACAATGTGAAATAACTGCGTTTCTGTGTGTTTACAGCTGTCATATCTATCACTGTTGGATATTTATTATCTGTGTATTTACAGCTGTCATATCTATCACGTTGTTGGATATTTATTTCTGGTGTTTATTATCTGTTTATGCTGGTTGTTTCTATATGTACTGATATGCTTGCATGTACCTTTCTCTATTTGTGTAACGAACTCTTGAAATATTCTGAACTTATTTACGCAATGTATAATTTGTGTTAATCAGCACTTCATAGTTCATACAGTATTATTTGTGATGAGAAATTTCACAATATTTGAGAATTTTAAAAACATTTTGTGTCCTACTGTACTGTAAAGTAATCACGTTTGAAAATCCTTGTATTTTATTGTTGTTACCTTTTGCATATCTTTTCACATGCCTCAAGCCAATACAAACATTGCAACCCAAGTTTATTTAATGTCACAAGTGTTTGCTGTCTTTGCCCATTAATAAAAACGCAACACGTAATCACCGTATAAATGGACGTTTAGCCAAATGTTACGTAATCCGCCAGAAAATAAAATGCATTAATAGAGCAGTCGACGTGTGTGTTCTGTTACCAGGCGGAGGCAAAGTCGAGTCACGACCACGATTGCCGACCTAGCGGTATTGATAGTTCACGTAGACCGGAAGGGATAGCGAGCTAACCGCTCTACTCCCCTTCCCCTCTTCTTCATCCGGTCAGTGTGGCGTGCACACCGGTATTGCGCAACGCCACCTAAACTTTTTGATCGTTAAGAGCCTCATAGCAATGCAGACTTGCCAACTTGTACGGTTTACCCTCAAAGTGTACGGAAATTATGCAATTGTACAATTGTATGGTCACATCTAGAATCTTACTTTTTTTTTTTGGAAATATCTGGGTATTAAAAATATTTGCGCCTCATGTTTCAGTTTCTATTGTAGCATCAGTGTATCAAGATCATAGAGACAGGAATATGGTGGGTCTGTGCTATCCATTTCCTTACTGGTTATTATTAGCCAATAAGATACAATTTTTCAAGCTCAGTTTGAACTCATTGGGCTAGAGGTCTGTCGGGCAACCAATCAGTGTATTTCTTTATCGGTAGTTTGGAAAATGGTGTCTGTATTGAAGGAAGTTTGTATCTGTGTCTTAAGTGAATGAATTTTGTGAAGTAATGGAATAAATACTATACGCAAATCATTTTCTGTGCGTAATATTTGTGTTCATAGTTTCTAACCTCGCCAAGCATTGTGCTCATATTACAGTATTTAAATGTTTTCATAAAGCATGTTTCATGGCTTCAACGTGTTTACAACATGAGTGGGGAAAAAACAATACTATCAAGCCTTCAGAGATGTGTATATGCAAGAGTTTCCTTAAATTTTAAGGTTTGATAAAGGTAATACTTTTGCATTTTGTACAGTATATCACTGGGATGTAAACATTGGGCATGCCGGTAAAAACAATATAAAAAATTACGCAAAACTATCTAACATCAGCAATACAAAATGTGCTTAGGAAAACAAAAAAATTCTGAATTATTTTGTGAACACTGCAAATATCGACAATGCAATCATAAGGAGTGAGTGTTTGTTCACATCTTTTCTAGTGTGACATAACCTACCATTGAGTGTAGCTGATCACGCGGGGCCTCTATTTCGCAAAATGTTTCCCACGTGTGATGTAGCGAAAAAATACGGCTGTGGCAGAACAAAAACTTTCGCTATTGTCAAAGAGGTGGCTCTAAATGCTGTAAATGAAATTGTAACCCACTTGCAAACTGGCTCATCTTCTTTTTCTACCAACGGTAGTAATGACTCGGATTCAAAGCTCTACCCTCTAGTAGTGACTTTTTATAATGGAAATGCGAAAAGAATTGTCTCTGGCATTCTTTCATTGCCTAATTTGATATGTGATGCAACTGGCCTAAACGTAGGCAATTTGATGCTGGCCGAATTGGAACGACTCTAAGTCCCTGCCAAAAATATGACAATATGACTTTTTCTTCTGACAATGCTGCAGTAATGCTCGGCTGAAAAAATGGTTTAGTAGCTGTCCTAAAAACACACCCAAGAAAAACTCATTGTAATTGGATGTTCATGTTACTTGGTTGGGGATGGGTGGAATCTTTTATTTTTTATATAGTTATGAGCGATTAACATATACAGTGGAAGCATGAAATGCCGCGGCCTTAAATGCTGCGGATTCGGTTATACCGCGGGACTATTTATGTCCCCCGGTCTGAGAAATAAATAAAGGGAAAGTTGGCAGTCAGGTAAACCTGTGGTCTGTCGGCAGGTGGTCATGAGTCTGGAACGTTGATTTATGAGGCGGAGGGAGCGGTTGTGCGTTCTCCCTCCTTTCAGCGCTGAGATCTATGTTACTGATTCATTACAGCCAATAATATATGTTTTCTCGTATATGCAAATAAAATGTGTTCTTATATTACCATATCGGCGAGTAAGGCTGTGTGTGTGTGTAGGATACGTCACAAGTTTTTGATGAAAAATTCTGGATAATTAATATTTCAAGTATACCGCACTAAATTTGTATATTCTCGCAAACATTGCCGGTCCTCATCATGCCAGTCTAGAGGCCAACATGCCGCCTAAATGTCGTAGAAATTCACTACATTGACGTGAATTGCATCAATCAGCATGTGTTCCCAATACCGGGAAGCTGTTACGCATTGAACCGACTCTGTAATGATGGTAGTGGCGGCGTCTGTTTGGCCGCCACCTGCCAGAATAATTTTGTAGCGACCGACTGAGAGCTGCCCAGTGCTGACAATCTAGGCACGAGCGACAACTGCAAGCCACTCCGTCAATCTCGTACGGAGTATAGCTTTATGTAATCATTGTAATTATGATGTAGACACTTTGATTATAACGTATATATACCGGCTATGCAGTATGTCTTCCGATTTTCGAAAAAAAAATTCCGGCTGACGAGCTGTTGTGGACAAGTCTTAATGCAGAAAAACTGTCTTCTTTGTATGCCAAAAATAATTAGTTTCTTATTTTAGTTTTCCTTTGTAAAATGCAAATCAGACAAGCAAGCGACATGTCTCACAACATGTGAGGCACTGATAGATCCCATCTGTCACAATACTGGAATTCACAAAAAAAATCTGCGTTATATTTACGCTAAAGTATTGTATTTTTAAATGTTTATTGGATTGGAAATTTAAAAAGTTTGGGAGTCTTGCAATGTATGACCAACGAAACCTCTGTAATAGATCTTTAATAATAACTTTATATTTGAATAATACATAGTTTAATCTTTTCACACACTTTCAATGGCTATGTCATACTGTGTTTAGGACTTCTTTTTTACGACAAAGGGTTGTTCAATATGCCTTTCTTGGGTATGAAATTAATCAGGAGACGTCCAGCTATTTAGATATACATAATTATATTTAATTTAAAGAGTTTTTTTTTGTTCGCTAGAGACAATTGAACATGAACTTCATGCAAATAATGGCAAGTTTGGGGGCATAAGGGTTATGGGTAGATTAAATAAAATATTCCAAAAATTTTCCTAATTCTTTATTACGACCCTGCTCTCCCTCCTCCCTTCTACTACTACGACCCTATTCTTGGGAACCGTGAGGCTTCATAATTGATAGTTTCTACTGTACACAGGTAACAAACATCCCTTCCCACAGTAAATCTCATTAACCAGTTTTTTTTGTGCACAAGTGAATATCTCTGAAATTTCTTTAAATTTCGTGAATCCGTTTATTGGTATAAAAACCTGTAAATATGGACAAAATATGAATAATCTGCTGGCCTGCTTAGGACTAAGGTGGTTAATAATGGCCCTATAGTGTATTTCTAAGAGTTCTGGTTTTGCAATACACTTTCACCTTGTTGTTCCATGTCCGACCATTCACCACCCTGGGTGGACCACAAGTGTCGGATCTTTATATTGACTGCCAGTGACTCTTAGGTGAGTTTTTCACAGAGGGTAATAGGTAAAATAGTTCTCTCCTTCTAACCTGGCGTTTTCTGAGCCGGAAGAGTAGGAATCTAGCTGAAATACTGATTCCTTGAATGGAAAGGAGTACTTAGTGCATTTGGATGCTCCCGAAGATCTATCAGTGTGATATACTGTATTTCACCGGCAGATCTCAATTTGCCTCTTTAAGTGGGTGTGTGTCTGCCGTATGGCGGTAGTCATGTAGCTGGCTTTACCTTACATGAGCAAATCAAAATCCAATTACATAAAAATCCTTTAAGGGTCGACAAGGGGTGTTCATAAAAAGCTAAGAAAGGAAAACATTAATGTTGGCAGTAATAATATACGGTTATTGCATACGTATTTAAAAGAATTTGGTCACCAATGTAGTCACACTCTCCGAAGCAAAATAAAATATATTATAATTATTTTTAATTGGTTATGCGGATGTTATTACGTTAATGCCAGGCAAAGGCAACATGGATAAAATGAACCTTGTGGGGGGTGTGATACTGACAATGTGAACTAATTCAACAAGCAACAGCTCAATAATAATTTCCTAATTGAATGGGGTAGGTTTTTCCTGAAGGGACCTAAATGCATATTTGGCAAAGAGGGAGTTCTTCACCCAAGTGATAAAGACGTGGCTGGTCCAGGGCCTTAAGGGAAGTCCAGAGGAGACGTCTTCGCTGTGACCTACAATACATGGATGGTAGAGAGGAAGGAAGAAGTGGAGGAAGTGATGAGGGACGTCGTCTGCTGGGCCCTCTGGTAGCTGTTGACTCCGGGAGCTGCTCGTAGTGGTCAAACAGGTGGAAGGTCTCTGGATGATGGCTGTCCTCTGGATCTGGTTGAGGTGTTCAACGACTGTTGGTTCTTCCATGGTCACTGGTGCAGTTGAGGGGGTCTGTCCTGTGGTAACACCCTTGGTTTTCACAACCAAATGGGTGCAGCAGAATCACTCCTAAGGTCTGCTCTGGGATTTTTTTAATACTAAATTTCCCAGTTTATGGGTTCTCAGAAGGGTGCGGGGGAATTAACCCCACCTCTCTGAGGTGGAGCTTATGAGTTCACATATGGGTTTCTGGATCATTATATAGTGCAGCGTGAGGCGACAATATACTTGCCCTCATGCACTCGTGGAGGCCGTGACTTTCTACTGGACGGACCACTTCCGTTTAGCATGCAAAGTTAAAACCTTGCTGGCTTTCTTAACGTGAGCGGCAATGTGGAAATGGTCGCTTGTTCGGGGAGAGGCGTTGACGTAACTGCTTCTTGTAGACACTTGGTGAATAGTTAAAGCGTAGATCACATTGTTAATGGTTACGTTGAGGCTCTGTCAACTTTGGGTGGTCCACGTGTCCTGTCTCCATTACTGTTTTTATTTGGGTTGTCTTGCCCATCAGTTGACGTAGTCTGTCATCTAGATTGCATTTCCTCTAAGCGCATTATGCGTTAAAACACCTAATTCTAATATTCAGGTTGTGCTCACATTCAGTCCGAACTAGGGGTGGGACGTCATGTTTTCGATACTCGACACAGTTGTCAGCTCAATACCCTTGATACTTTCGATCATTGATAATCTTGAGTAAAAAAATTTAAATAATGCAATCAAATTTTCGTAAACTACATTTTCATTGTTTTCGACCAAATTTATGATAAAGTTTTAAATCAAAGAAAAATCATGCAAGATAATATTGCAGAAGATGGATATAAATTTGTAATTTTTATAACTTAGCATCTATGGTAGGCCTGTCAAGTCTTACAAAAAAAAATTCCAAAAAACACATCAGGCACGCCAATTTTCGAACTTAAAAAAAAAAAATTCTGTGTTAAGTCATAGAGGAAATGTAGGAATTGTTTATTGCTGGATAATAAACAATAGCAATTCTTCTGATACCGCAAGTAAGATAAATTTATTATTCTGTTTGTTTTGCATTGGTCATTTTCACAGATAGTGCACACACAAAGCACGTAAAATAAATATGAAATACCGGTTGTAGACACATGGCAAGTAAAAAATTGAAAATGTACTTGCATTCAGAATACCGAACATAAGATTACTAAATTTTGACAGTTATAGAAACGTAGCATGGATACAACATATCCTTGCGCTATAGCTGCTCTGTCTATGAATAAAAATAAAGTGTAAACAAATGCTATGTTTAATGTAGGTTACTATTCCAACCTCCTCAATTTTGTTATGGCAAAGTTGTACTGGTGGGACTCCACTAATTTTGTTACCAACGGATCGGTTGGGGTTGCAAGAGATTTTAGTTTAAAGTCTTTCATGAGATGGCATTGTTTTACACCTCTTATTACGAGACTGTATCATTTTTAATATATTGTTTCAATGGACGAGAGAAATTTGCTGGTATGAAGGAAATATTGAAATTATAACATAACGTGTCAAGTTTCAACCACACCAATAGAAAATTCTATAAATATGTAGATCATACCAATTTGAATATTAAACACATTCAGGGCATAAATATTTTTGACTGTTTGTTTTCCGTACAATAAACCGGTTATTTTTACACTGTAAAACAGAGTTGAAATTGTGGTTTTTTTAGGTCGTGTACATTTGAAACATTCTAATAACAGTTTCAAAATACTTTATTTACAATACACACTGACTTACTGTTCATAATTCCTATTTGTAACTCCTGAATACATGTTCTGTTGCAATCTTTAATACAAGTTTCTCTGCCATTGAATTAGCTGAACAATAAATACGACACTTCATGCGCTTTCTGAAACTAGTAAATGGCAGAACGAAACGCTTTCTGAAACTAGTAAATGGCAAAACGAAAATAAACTGTTCCGCTGTGTGACAATAGGGGAAAAAGTCTTGAGTAAAAGTACAGATCTGCCTACCGTTATGATTTTCCCATAATTTTTACGGAAAAGTTCGCACCTTACGATTTTTCCGGTACTCTCCATATCTTACGATTTTTCTCTCGACCGGATTTCAAATTTCATGCAATAGCGGCAGCTGGGCTCATGGCTGTTGGATTCTGTGAAAGTGTCACTTATATGTTAAATTTGCACAATAATTCAAGGTGTGGCCACTTCACGGGAAATCTATAAATATGGGGAAAAACCATGAATTTTCTAGTGCTGAGAATACCTTGAAAATGCAGGAATTTATCTGTGAGTTGGGAACGTGCACGTGCGAGAGATTCTTTCATGCGCGCACAGCTGTTAAGATTCACTCTTATGTAATGTTATTTTGTCTTGTTTTTAGTTAAATGAAATTTTTAGGTGGTTTTTATGCTCCTACGGTTCATTATTATGTTGACACTGGTGCCAGTAGCTGTCAAAAATGTATATAAGTTCATTCCGCAAAATAAGAGAATGGTTGCTGTTTCATTGAATGTTGTGTGCCTGTCTGCTCGCAGCACATCGATCAATGTCATACCCAGCATGCATCCAGTTATGATAACTGAATGCGGCACATGCTGACTGCGGCTAGACAAATGCCAATGTTGTTTGTTGTTCATAAACCACAATTACATTTCAGTGTTTGAAAATCATTAATATTGTCTCTTCACGCAAATAATTTGTGTTATCGAAAAAAATATTTTAAGTTCATTGTGTTTTTTTTTTTTATTAAGTGGCACGAAAAGTCCATTGATATGAAGCATTTTCTATATGTGATCATGAAAGGTCAGATGTTGATAATATTTTAACATAATGCGTATCATAATTTACATAGATAGTAGCAAGGTTGTGTAAACTTTGCTGATGTGTTTGTACATCAACTGCACATATTTATTTTGTGGTCTGGGTGTCGAGCATTTCATGCAATGTCGGTTTGGCGTGAAGACAACGTATTATAAAGTCTATGGGTGTTGATAACCTGATTTTTAAATTTTGCTGCGTTAAAGTATGGCAGTGAGCTTTCATTCAGGTGATCCAAAACAAAGTAAAAACAATTTTGGTAAGTCAATTTCACATCTTATTTCTAGGTTAGGTATGGCCAAGGCACCACGTTTCTTCAATGTGTATTTGTAAACTGTTTGCCTTAATGTTTCACCGCCTTGCTTGTCTAGCAAAAATAATAATATAATTTTTATGTGAAATTACTGCTTCCTGTACTTTAGTTGTCATATGTATCTGTTAGCAGTGGTAATTCAATAAATTAAAAATATCGACAAACACTCGTACGAAGTTGTACTGATATATTCATGCACCAGTAGTAACAAAACAACAGTGTGGGTGCCAACATGTTAAATAACACAGCGTGGAGTTTGTGAGTTTTGGATAAACGAGGCCTTTTAGGAGTATTTGAAGTGTGAAGAAATGTTTTTATGGTGATTTGCCTGAAATACATCGGCTTTAGTTTGTCTTAGTAGTCTGGTGCACATACATAATAGCTGTAAGATGTGTGAAAAATTTAAAACAATAGGTCCAAGTATTCATTTATGCATATTCTGAGAGGTTTCCATTCATTCTGAAATCGGAGAAAGGGGAAAAGTATGCGTCTTGTAGTGCATGTCAGTGTGACATAACGATTTGTTATGGTGAGAAAAGTGACATTACAAATCATGTTAAAAGTGCTTTTTTAAAAAGAAATTTTCGCGCGATTACCAGAATTTTTGTGATCATATGCTAGAGTTTGTAACTCACGCATTGTACGGAAACTGTCGGAATATTTGGTAAGTAGGCCTAGCTGAATTGAAAAAAAAAAAGTTATATGTCAGGCTACATATAATATTGTGTTCTCAGTTGATACATGAAGCTCAGAAGTGTGTAATGTTGCATCTAGGATTAATCATGTTGATTTATTATCAAAATGAAAATCAATTATTTCGCATTTTCATAACAATACTGGTAACAGCCGATGAACAAGAAAAAATTTATATAAAATGGTGTGACCCGATTACGCACTATTTTAAGCTTTTTTCAATCTTCTTGATTTTAATCTTTACAAGTTGGCATGTCTGAAAGTATCTATATGGGCATCACCATAATATATACGTTTGATACGGCCCAGTATCTGGGTATCGAAGTATCAAGTGTTCCATCTCTGGTCCTAATTTAGCTTACCTGGGGCAATTTTTGTTCATAATGATTGTAAATTAATAAATAAATTGATATCAAATTTAATGCTATGATTTACTGATTTGCATTACAAATTCAAAGCCAAAAAGTTATCAAAATACTAATAATTTGTGTTTTAAACATCTTTTGTATGTATAAAAATATAAGAGCATTAATATATGTAATGTTTCACTGCAATACTCATTAAATATGTTGGTTTTTATAGCTATAACAGTTTTTTTCACTCTGTAATTGTGCTATAAAGAACATACAGCATTTTTTCTTTACCTGGATGTGCATTTTTACTTCAAATAGGTAACATTCAAAGGAATTTGGTTCTCATACCTAAGAATTATCGTAATTCTACATTTTATCCAAATATTTTTTTAAAATTGTCACAGTCAGCAAATATGTTGTACATAAAGGCTATGGAAAGAGGTTATGTTTTTACAGTTAAGTTCGTGCTATTTTAATTTTTTTATTTGGGTCATGTATTTTTTTTAATTTTTAAAATTTTTATTGTTTTGTTAAAATTTTGAAAGAAATGTTATTTTGAATTAAAATATTCAGCGTATCTGGCACAATGAATTGGAAACATTACTAAAGCTTTAAACATTTTAAGCCACCATGTGTAATGACATTAAAGGTCAACTCAGTATGGGTGGTTAATGAGGTCTTGAATCTCAGTGCCCGACTATGTAGGGATGTCGCACAGACTCCCCAAAGTCTGGTGATGGGCAACCTGACACATTTAGCATCTGCTAAAGCTGCTGGGCCAGGTTAAAGATGTAGATTCTAAGGTTCACACTCAGCCCTGTAGGAGATAGATGGTTACAATTGCTGCCGCAGAGAAATAGAAGGGAATGACACAGCAAGGTGTCGTTCCATGAACATTAGTCGCTTGACTAATTCTAGGGAGGTGAGTAATGTTGTAGAGGTTGATCATAATCAACTCCGTTATGGAGGGAAAGGACCCTATGGTCTGGTATAGGGCCACTTGCTTGCGATGATACATCTAGTCTCATTGGGGACCAAGCATTGGTAATCTGGCTGGACTCCACCAACGGAAAAGGGGTTGTGATCACCACAAAAAAATTACGCTCTAATTTTATTGAGCGTAGTCAACAATTCGAATAACTCTAAACTGAACTCCAATACTTTGGATGTACAAAGGGGGGAGGGGGATGTCTCGGGTCCGCCCGGCACAACCGAGACTTGATGTTAGTTATTCAAGGGTGTGTCTGGCTAGTTCTAACCATCCTAGTCGATACTATCCACAGTTATGCTCCACGTTGGATGCCATTTTCATTTGAAGCATTTTAAGCCACCAAGTGTAATGACTTTAAATCAAATACACCTAAAGGGTTGGTCACAAGGCCAACTCATAATGGGCAGTTAATGAGGGCTTTAACTTCAGTGCCCGATTATGTAAGGATTTCGAACAGTATGAGCAAAATCAAAATTACATCCCTAATGTCAAGGGATGTTCACAAGCCCCTGGCTAGTTCATAGAGGGGTTCTACCCCACGTTGGTTTTTCTCTTTAAAGAATGTGTGGGTGGTGAGCGTCCTGGTTTGAAAGAACATCTTGGGGGTTGTAACCCCTACATATAATTTTACTTTTTAAATTCTGCTTAAGACAGTACGTGTACGGGTGAGTTGAGGTGGCTTCCAAATAGAATGTGATAGCCAGTATCGTGGGGACCATACCAACAAGGCACTACTCTCGTGGTGGCAGTATGCCGGTGTACAAAGTGGGACATGTAAGCTTGCGTGTAGTCACAAAGTTTGAAGTCACACACACTTTAATGGGTAGTCACTTTACCTGCTGTTCACGAGGCAGCGCCATCTTCCTCTTCTTTTCTTGTGTCGCTGGGGTGGCTGGCTGTGGAACAGCGGCCGACTCTGGTTGCGATGGAAGAGGGCACAGGTTGCTCGCAGGCTCTTGTGGTATGTGAGGAAAAATTATAATGTAAGGTTCTGGGAGGGGAATGGGGTCCTACCCCAATACTTTGTTGTTAAGGACTATCAATAAATGTTCTAGAGGTTCTCTACCTTCTTCTCTACTAGCTGATGTAAAGAAACATTCACCTTCTTGTTTCTCAGAAATTAAATTATTGGTCTCATTCTCTAACTTTGTTAATGACTGTTTGAGACATACCTTCTGCCCACACCTATGAGTTCGCGGCATACTGCCAAATTATAGAAATGTTATAAAAGTCATGTAAGACAAAGTTGGTTATGATAGCGGCCTTATCGTGTGCTCCTAAGAGGACAACTGGATTCAGTGTGATCTGCTGTATTGTTCCAGTCCGGCCATTCACTAGTCAGGACAGAACTATAGGGCTGGGATCGCACATGGATAGCCATATCCTTAAGTTTAGTATGTTCCTAGTTAAGGGCTCCCTCGATGATAGCCACTGCAATACAGTTTGTATTACCTTGGACAAACGTTCGGAATACTGCTAGATAGTTGTGTCTTTTTTGGCAAGATAAGTGTAGCTGGTGTTATTTTATGAGCAACACAAGTTAACTGAATTCAAATTCAACACTAAAAAGTGATAAAAGGTTTCTAATCTCTGAATAACAAGAACTATCAAATAGATTTGGAATATGTTTTACTACAGAACATGTTAATGAGAAAGTAATTGTTACAAACACGTGGCCTGCATTCTCCTAAGAAGATAAAAATTAAATATATTATATTCAACTTTACGGAAGCAAAACATGAAAGGCCAAGTGAAGGCAACCTAGTAAAAGATGTGAACGTGTTTGGTGAAAATTAAAATTGAATATTTTAATGCGTGTCATGTAACTGTCTCAAGTGTAATTTGGGATGACACTAGGTCAGTCGCCCACATGTTCTAGGTGACTTAGTTGAACCTTTTACTGGACACTAATATTGGCCGCGTTGGCTGTCTGCTTGGTACAAACTGGCTCCGCCCGTCTGGCTATACAGCGGACCAGAACACTGGCCCTCTTGGGCAACGTCGATTTACCAGGGTTCTGTGTGTTCAGTTTCTGCGGAGTAGCAAAGGTGCTGTATGGTGGTCGGTTGGTCTCTGTCATCTTCAGAGTCTCATGGTTGTGGAGCTGCGGTAGTGGTCGGTCAGGTGCTGGTGATTCCACTGGTTGCTTTCCCGTCTGCCGAAGTTGGAGTTTGCGATCCCGAGTCTGGTGTCACGTCCGGTGACTAGGGCCTGAACTACCGGATGGTAACCACGGCCTGTTCTAGTAGGGTTTGAAGAGTACACAAAGTTCCCAATGGGAGAAATTGATCTCCATGCGTGTCGAGCAGCTTGTGCTTGACCCCGTGGGGTCTCGGTACTTGGAGCAACGAGGTAGGTTGCACACACCTGCTTGGCAATACTCGGTGTTTGTACGGTCCTTAAGAAGTCCTAAGTCTTTAATTGCTGTACTAGTTTTTAAGGGCCATTAAGTCCTTATTTTCTTGCTTGTTTCTTAAAAGTCCTTATTTTTATAAGGCCTTTCAATAATCGCTATAACGATAGTTCAACAAACTTTCAGATTCTTGGCACTGCGAAAATTGTAAATATCAGCGTAATTTCTCATAAATAAACATAATATTTAACCATGTGCACTAGTGAAAAGCATTGTTTGGAGAAATTGATTGCAGTAGTTGCAGCTGAATCTGTTTTTGACATGCCAGATTCGAGAGTATCGAATGAGACGTCGAGCAAGAGTAGAGACTTTAAAACCATTTATTTTTTTTTCCCCACAATCCTTTTGCTAACGAATTGATTTAAAATGGAATTGTGGATTCTGATAGGTACCAAAATTCACAACCAAGACTTCAGTGTGACATAACATGTAATGTGCAAGATACGTTTTTTGAGATATGATACGCTATTTGCTATAAGCACAAACGGCTCGCAATAACCTTGCGTTTATGAACCACAGAGAATAACCCACAATCCTGCATAAATAGGAAATTTTCATTATCGGTGGCAAATAAGTGATATTGACGAGGATGAAAATGACGTGTCTTCATATCGAGATTTTATGTTGGCAAACACGATTGAATTCATTGAAGGTAGGCCTATTTAAAGAATTTGAAACTTCTGTCTTTTCGCACGTGTCAATTACCATCAAATTGTTTCAAATGTAGCCTATCTCGGTATAAAAATACACACTTAATTTTCCAAAGTCCGAGACAGTTGTCGAAAAGATTAGTGATTTAATTCCATTGTTCTGCTGGTTGGAGCCCCTAGAAAATAAAATGCAGCGGTTAATGAAGCCATTTGTATCAATTAAAAAATAATTAAGAATTTAAATGATAAAAAACCGCAACTGTAGTGATTGACACTAAACATTTTTCAGTTTCATTTACTTTTTTTCTAATGCTGTGAATTTGTATACAATATTGTTGGTAACATAATAGTGAGTATCGTCACTACTGAAAATGGAAGGAAACTACCGATTTTTAAACTAAATACTACTGATAGCTTTGGCAAATGGTTGGTACTTCTACAAATAAAATTTTTGTTTCTAACTTTTCTTTTGTACATAGGTAGTTTATTGACTATTGCATTAGAATTTTGTAAGCGGGGCCACAGCATATTTATACATACCAATTTCTTGGTTCAAATATTGGGCCTAGATTTCAGGATGTCACACCATATACCAAAATTTTTTTGTGCTTGTGTACATGATACCAAGATTATAGCATTATTAGCAGTACTGTGTAAAGTTTGTATGTCACTATAAAATTTCATGGAAGGTTGGGCGGGAGCTTCCACGAGACCTGCTACTCAAGTCTGCAAGCAAGCAGGTATGGAGGGTTCTATGGAATAACATGTGCAACTATACGTGCTGCCACAAAAGTGACAAGTATATTTTAAATCATTTTTTTCAACTTTTGCATAGAATCTAATCATTTTGTTGTGATAACTGAAATTTTATGTTAAAAAATAAATGTTTAGCATAATTTTCATGCAGTGGTATTACAGCACAAGTAAATATTTTTGCAGTTATGCCATTTATTATTCTGGTTTAATGGTTTTTGTGCAGTTTTTCTAAACAAAATAAATAAAATTATGACTATTGTCAATACCACATTTCACAGCACACACTGATTGGTAAAAATTGCACCTGACCAATTACGAAAACCTCAATGAAATGGCCCATGCAATACGCAGAAGCTAAACTTGAACTTAAAACAGGGCAGGTCTATTTCTTAGAAATTCTAATGTCAACTTACCACTGTATGTTTGACTTCCTTAAATAGTTCCCAATGTATGCAGTTGAGGGAAGCAATTTTTTTCAAATGTCTATTGCAAAAGTTCTTTGTGCAACTTTCCGTGTCCTATTGAAGTTTCAATATTTTCTTCTTAATGCGACTATTATATTGCATGCCATTTTTCAGCAAACGTCTGTGTTTAAAACCCTGTTAAAATATAGTGACCTGGAAAAGATACAGAAAAAAAATGGCTTGTCTCTTCTTGCGTGAATCAGAGCAGAGAGAGCTAATAGGTAGCAGCAAGTAGCTGCAGAGTGATTTATAGTGACCTGGAAAAGATACAGAAAAAAAAATGGCTTGTCTCTTCTTGCGTGAATCAGAGCAGAGAGAGCTAATAGGTAACAGCAAGTAGCTGCAGGGTGATTGTCTTTGTTCATGAAAATTATAACTGTAGTTTCGTCTGTAATAGGAATTTACATCTATGTGTGATTTTACCATGTGATATCTGTCTTTAAACGTGTCAGAAAAGTGCGTCTTTCACGTACTGTGCTCGAGAAAGAGTTGTACAAAAAATGGTTTTCTTGCGATACAGGCAAGCACAAGGCAAGACGTCAATCCTGCGAAAAAGCATTCGATATTGACAGTGCAAGAGAATCCGCAGTCTTTAGAAAAAATTTTAAAGAGTCCTTAGAAGTCCTAATTTTTTCTCCCCTGAGGAAGTACAAACCATGATACTGAACTCCACCTTCTTTACCGTTCTCTGAGCCCCATGCCTGGCGATGAATGGCATAAAAGTAGAACAACACTCAATACCCCCAAGTAGCGACAAGCAATTGACGAATGCCCTAGCTAGTGTGTATGCCGACAGTGGTAAGATGCCTACCTACCACTGCCGGGTGTAGTCCACAAAGAGAGGGCCTCCAGACCCAGGCAAATACCCGTGCCAGCAACTTAGCTAAGTCAGCGATACAACCTGAGGTGGCCTTCCTGCCTCGGTGGGGTGTGTACTTAGTGGTTGAGGCTCTACCGTTCTGTATACTAGTGTATACAGAATGGGTGGCCGTCGATTGATGAGGTTGTGTGTCTAGAGACTGGCAAGTTCCTGAACAGGGTCTGTTGTCCTACTCTATGTGAATAATATGCTCGGTCCCTTGCTTGCCCCTTCCGAAGTCAATAATCAATGATAGAAAGGTTTTACTCCTAGGATAAAAGTACTCGAGATATACGGTACAGAACTAGTATTTATTACTATGGCAATAAATACTGGGTGACTCGTATGAAAACTGAGCAAAGCGTTTAGGGAAGTAATGCTACGCAGGTTAATGGGTGGAGTTAACCTGTTCCTAAGAATACTTAAGATACAAGGGATAATTAAACTAGATACTTCGCAACTAAAGCTATCGGGTTGTGTAGAAGAGACAGTAGCTTACAGAGGCCACTACCTACAAGTAGTGGTGGTTGTTGACCCAGGAGGATCGGTAACGGAAGTGTTAAATAACTGGTCAATGTCTTCTGTAGAAGTCTTCTGGTTGCTTTGGAGAAACCAATAGATGTTGAAGCCTTTGGAAGGTTGTGGCCGTAGCCACTTGTAGTTGCTGAATAACTAGAAGCTCTTGGAGAGGACCATGTGGGCCTAAGTCAGTAGAGAGCCTCAGCACACAAAGTGTTGAGGCGAGCTACTGGATACGATAACTCCCGACCTCGGGAGTCCTTTTCCGGGGTCACATCTAGAAGACATTGTGGATTCGTTTCCTTAGGTTGGTGAAGCACGTTAGCACGAGTCGTAGTCATGATTGATGTATTCGTAAAAATGGCACGCGTCAATTTAAATGATTAAAAAAAAATTAACATAGCCGCAATTAAAATACTAACCTTAATTTGGCGGGGATGTCTGGAAGAGACCTAGGTTTGTATTCAAAGGGGGTGTTCCTCACCCAACTGGTGAGGAGGTGGTCTGGCTAGGGCCTTAATGGGTTGTCCGGAAGGGTCACTTCATCGTGACCTACAATACCTTATTCAGACAAGTAGGAAGAGGTATTGAGGGAGTGATTAGGATGACGTGATAGGAGCGTCTGGTGTCTGTTGACGACCCTGGAGCTGCTGACGGAGGCGGCTGAAAAGGTTGAAGACCTCAGGTTGGCGGCGGTTGTCCTGGATGGGCTGGAGGCTGCAGATGATGATGCCAGGATTGCCACGTGTCTGGGAAAACCTGGAAAACTGGGAAATGTCAGGGAATTTGAAAACTGTCAGGGAAGTGTTTTAGTAATGACTATGGACTAAGTGCTTAGGCATTTTTCTTTGCAATCTATGTGGCGAGCAATTGTAAGATTAGAGTAGTATTATGGTGCAAAAGTGTGTTATAATGTAAAGGCATCAATCCGTACAGAAAAAAAAATGTTAGAAAATGTCAGGAAGGATAGATTTCTTTTGTTTGGAAATCGGGGAAATCTTGGGGAATTTGCTGATGGAAAAAACATGGCAACCCTGGTTGATGACCTTCTGAGATCTGGTGGTCCTCCGGAGCTGTCGTCGTTCACTGGGCTACTCGCTGTCACCGGTATGGTGAGGGACTGTCAGTTCTCGCAGCTAGACTGTGCAGCAATCGCTCCTGAGGCATAGCCTGGAGTGTGTTTTATAGTCATTTTTCCAGCTTCTGGGCGCTTAGAGGGGTGCGGGGAATTAGCCCTGCCTCCCTGGGGTGGAGTTTGTGACATCACATGCATGAATCGTGGATCTTTACCATCGGTGGCACTCGGTGTTGTTACTTCCTACCCTTGTTCTTTCGTGGAGGCTGCGACTATCTAGCGGGCGGCTTACATCCCCACATCGGCGCATAATTTAAATAGTGCGATGTGTGTGTAGAGGTAGCAGCGAAGTAGTAGGGATGCTTCTTCGGAGAGGGGTCTTGACGTTGACGACTTCTGGTAGAGTTTTGGTGTGCTGTAAAAGCAAGGAACACGTGGTTGTTTGGTGAGTTGAGTCTTGTGTCAACTGAGGTTGGTCTATGTTTCCTGCCGCCACTACTGTTTGTGCTTTGGAGTGACTAGCCCTTTGGAGAGTAGCATCTGTGATGGGGCATAGTCATTTATTATTGGAGTGCTTCCTGTAAGTGCGAAATGTGTCATGCTTCAAGCTACAATAAAAGTTTTAGTAGACTGATGTTTTTGAATTTATAAATGTTTTTGTGGTGCTTAAATTTTTATGTATGTGTGTGGGAATTATACATTCATTTTGTCATGCTACTATGCTAAACATTTTGTATACACTAGTGTCTCGCTTAGCCATCATAAACGGGTTGGCAGAATGCCGGATAACCAAAAAAGCCGGATAATAGAAAGGTGTTAAAAAATCTCTTAAATGTCTAACAATGTTATAATTTTACAAATTATAATCATAATAACCATGTTTTAGGAGAAAACAAATGAAAAATATTACAGCTACTGAAAAAAATACTTTATAGTTAATGTATTGTCTGAAATTAAATACAGTACTTACATACTCAAGTTTAGTCCTGAAATGGTTTGAAGAAATTTTTGATAGAAGTCTGCTTCACTGACGAGTTCCGTTTCTTTGCTGCCAAGTCTCGCCATCTTTGCAGCATAATTATATTTACTCCCGTAGCTTCTTCTTGTTGCTCAACATATTTTATTGCAGTTTCTAGACCCTTAACTCCATCGTTATCTGAAACTCTGAGAGTCTCAACAGCTGGTGCTTGATCTTCAATTTCTTTGTCATCGCAATTGACAAGAGCGACAAATTCTACATCAATTATTTCATATTGATCATCATCCTTCATCCAACTTTCGATTTTTTGCAAAGATGCATCCTCATATCCAGGAATACGTTGCACGAAAGGTAGAAATGTTTCTTCAGTTTCATGTATGATTTGCGTTTCGCCTAGCAACTTCATCTATGATTTGGAAATTGTTGGAGCCCTTACGTCAGCCCAGGCCCTTGCGACCCAATAAGTGACATCCTTTACATTGATGCGTTTCAATTTTTCAATTATGTTATGTCCTTCAATTTCTTCTGTCGAGGACAGTAGCTTGCTGTGAGAGTTCCTTTTTAAAGTTCCAAAACGCCCTGTTCCATAGGTTGACGTGGTTACATTTGGGGGGGGGGGGGCAGAAACATTGCCTTAATGTCCTTAATGTCACCATCTTGAAGCTCCTCTGCATCAGGGTGCGTTGGAGCATTATCTTACAACAAAACTGCTTTTCTCGGTAGGTTATTTTCTTTCAAAAACTTCTCTGTTAAAGGAATAAATTGCTTAAAAAACCAGTCTTTGAAAATTCCCCTACACATCCATGAACTTTTCTGATTGTAGTATTTTATAGGAAGAGCGTTTTTTGAATCAATTTTAAAGGCTTTAGGATTTTTAGACTTTCCAGTCATTGCAAGGTCCATTTTGATGTTTGCTATAGCATTGCTACATGCTAAAATTGTCAGCCTTTCCTTATGCTTGAAACCAAGGGCTGCCGCTTCAGCTTTACTAATTTTTTCATAATCACATCTTTTATAGTTTTCCTTTCTTTTAATGCACCCTCCGTAACTTTGGATGCATACCATTTTTCTACTTCCAATCTTTTCTTCTTCCAGTCTCCTGCTGTTGCCTGTCCAATGCCTAAGTCATCAGCTACCTTCTGCAATCCCTCCCCCTTGTCCAGTCTCTTGATTGCTTCAAGTTTTTGTTCCATCGTTAGCAACTTTCCTTCTTTTCGTCACCATACTTGTGTAAGTTTTACCTTTCAAACTACACAACACACTTGTCAAGCTAAGACACAGACACATACACATGTAACGCAGTAACAGACGATAAAGCGGTCCGCACACAAAACTGCACTGTACTGAGTAGTTTGTTATGACAGTGATAGTGGTGAGTGGGGGTGGGGTGAATGCCGAACTCATGAGTCATAGGATCTAGTAAAGCCAGAAGCCCCACTGTACAGTCGGGGTAACTAGTTGTGTAGCTGCGGTACATTCTGATGCAACACAAAATAGACTACACTAACGTTCGCAACTTGTAGTCTTTTGCTGATCGATGGAAATACATATTAGTATTGTGTTTTTTGGTGGGATGCTGAATAATAGAATGCCAGATACGCGAAGGACGGATAAGCGACACACTACTGTATTTGCTATCTCCTTGTATGTAGAAATGTATTCACTAGTATTTGGTGCCAACTTTCTGTGGTGCAATCAGTTGGTGTGGTGCCGGTCATGGGTTTGAATCCCAGGTAAGGCATGGGTGTTAGTTTATGGTAAGTAATTAGTTAGTTTGTAAGCTGTCCCTTGATAAGCTTTCAGGCATAACAGTAGGGAACGTAAATAAGTCCTATACAATACAATTCTAGTACAGGCAAAACTCAATTCATTGATCCTGTTTGAACCAAAAGTCTGTGCCCAACGAGCATTTTCTGTGGTCCTGACCAAATTGCTATGTTAATAATTCTAAAAAAGTCAGTTTTTGCCGAATTCAAAATTTAATTTAATCCGCATTGATCGAACAAAAATTTCTGTAGCATCACCGAAAATTACATGTTCCAATCATTAAATAAGGGAGTATTAACAAAAAAATATAAGTCAACTATACTCAAAGCATACGAAGTTGGTACATAGTACATTATGTAAACATGGACAAGTAATACTAGTAGAAATCATAAGTGAAATAAGTTTTCTACACACATCGTTTCGCTTACATCTCGCTGCCCTGCATTTGATCCTATTTATGTAATTTACCACTTTCAAAATAACCTATTGTCGATTCACAATATCAAACTTATCTTGTACTTTGTAACAAAAAATAGTAAATAATAACAGACATATCAGACAACACATGTATTTAGAGAGCACGAAATACAATAAAATTTAAAAAAAATGTGGGAACACGGTACATATGAATAGGAAAAGATGTACTGCAGGATTTTATTAGATTATCAAAATACAACTGCGATGTTTACGGTGGCACCCATGTTGGTAACAATGAACACAGATAATAGCGGTGCCATAGTTTCAAGGTATCGAGTCATGATGCGACGTTGCCAACACTCGTAAATATCGTTTTCACGTGAATATTTATTCATGAAAATTACGAATGCCTTATGTATAAAAATGTAACAATTAAATACACCGGGAAAGTAAGAACAAGGCAACTCAAAATAAAGGACACCCCATTCACTGCACTCTATCAATAATAATATTGAAGTACGTACATGAGAAAATAATTTTGCTGCTGTACAAGAGAAAGATATCTTGCGTAGTTTGCACGTCCGCCGCTGCAGCGCCACAAGTACACATTGATATACGCTACTTTGTGCAACATTTTGCAGTGGTTTTGCTTTCTCAGGTCACACTATTATCTGTAGAATAGTATTGTGCGATGTTTAATTCTAAACATTGCAACATAATGCAAGTTCTCTGTAAAAAATGTTTTGTACTGGAGAAATTAAGTTGGAATTTATTACGTTTGTTCCGAATCGTAACTTAACAATATTTACAGGTATACAAAAATTCAATGCAGCCTATAAATGGCAAAATATAGATTTCTGAAGAAGTCATTTTAAAAGAGGTGTTTAAATACGGGGTTTGTTAGTTATGAGAGTGAGTGTAACGGAAAATTTTCTTTAATATTCACATTTGCATTGTTTTATTTTAATTGAACTTGAGAAATACCTAACGTAGGCTGATCAATATGTTCAACATCAAGTTTAAAATGTCAAGTTTTTTTTTTGGGCGACTAATCGGTGGAGTGAATAACACTAGTGTCTACTGTAGTAGAGACTACTAGGTAGTGTTAGTATCAACCCTAAACGGTGTGAATAAGCAGATGCTAAAACTAGGTAGCAAGAACTATTTTGTAAGTAGTTCTATTGAGAAAGTCTGTAGATACAACCACCACTAGTTGTAACTAGGGGGTAGCAGTAACATGGACGTGAGTCATCACTGTTGCCCCTTAGTGTCCCCCTCCCCACACAGACGTACCCCCGGCAGTTGTGTGTAGACCTTGCAAGGTACACGTGTTCGGTTGAATAGGTGGTCATCAATGCCGTATTGACATCTGATAACACTACTCACATGACACAGGCTATGTGGGTAATCATGTCTTTTAGTGAATCGATGGATGACGATGTAGACAGCAAAAATTTAGCTGACAGAGCTTTGTTTGTTACAGAAATCCAGAGTACTACGCGAAATAATGAACGAGAAAAAGCTTGGGATGATGTAATGGAATACAGTGATGCTACCAGAATGAGTTGTTCATGCTCAAATGAGTAAAACAGTTAAGAACATGAAAAATCACTTGAAAACAAAAACGGATACAAAGACCACGGGATATAAAAAGATGAAGTTGAAGGAGTGGCAGAAGCAGTTGTTACTTTTGGGGGCCACAGACAATCCGTTATTTACCAAAGTGCAGGGTAGTGTTGCGTTAGGTGGACCACCTGCACAGGACCATTGGATGTCAGCAACGGATCCCCTTCAACTTCACATAACAGGAACGTGAAAACCAACACACAGCAGAGTTATGTGCGACCGGGTGGGAATAAGGTGGCGTGTTATGAGAATGACAAAACAAAAGAGATGTCCACACCGCAACTGTAGAGAGTTGTACTTATGCAGAAGTTAAAACTGCAAAAATTACAAATAGAAAAAGAAGAGAAACATTTGGACATATTTAACAAAATGTACTGTGATAAAGAAGTGCAAACAGATGATCTAATTGTAATATATATTATTGAACAAATATTGTCCTCTAACTATTTCCTTCCAAAAAAAATGATGAAGTACAAAAACCAATATATATATATATATATATATATATATATATATTATATATATATATATCGCTGGACAGTGTTGCTGGGTACAGCTGTGACAACTGCGAAGCTCATGGTGCGAATTGCTCAGCAGTTGTGGCCGTGCGACACCAAGGTAACTGGTGGCGGTGCGGCGTCGCAGTAACAACGGCCAGACTGTTCTATGCAACAGTACCGCAGCCATCTCCAGTCGCCTCTGCTGTACAGTTCTTGCAAGACACATCACGCCAGCAAGCATGCACTTGACCACACCCCTAGGGCCTATTTGTTGAGTATTCACACATAGGTACAGTAGGCTTATACATAGATAGACTTTACCACTTTGTCATCTCCCACATGTATAAACAGATCCTACCTGGCTGCGTTTGTACTGCGTTTATGTATATAATGCTTTACTTGTTTTGTTCATTGTTTGGTTTTTCTTTTAGTACGAAGGGTGCGTTAATTTGTTCAGTTACACAAATGACGTTCCCATGCATGTATTGACTTCATTAACTTACAATTGTTACTACATAAAATACATCATGTCCTGGTGCTTTCGTTCTCCTTGCAGCTTTGTTTGAGGACGCTCGTTTATTCCTGGTCCAACGTCACCACATACATCTCCGTTTTCATATCCTTAAAGCCCGTCATCCTCGAACTGGTCGTTCAGATTTTTGGCCATGTTGTGAAGCTTGGCACAGTTGGCTATTACTTTGGGTACTCTCTGTAATGGAACTCTTACAAAGTTAGCCAATATAGGGAAACACTTTTTTATCTGACCGAATACTCTTTCTATAACTACTCTCTCACTTGCATGTGTTATGTTGAATCGATGTTGGATGTCGTTTGCTGCTGGGGTGAATGGTGTAATAAGCCACGTAGATATGCCGTAACCCAAGCAAGCTGAACCATCATATTGTGATATTATGCCCCTAATATCGCTTCTTCACCATATTCTTGCATCATGTACAGAGCCCGGCCACTCAGCACATACACTAGTGAACTTTTCTTGCGCATACAGGTGGCCTGCACATTGTTACTTGGATAAACCTCCCGGTTGATATACTCGTCACTGTGTTGCTGGTTTCTTAATTTCATTGTGCATCCAATCCAATGCACCTATGACAGTTGGTAAATTATAACGTGTTTGCCACAACTACTTTGCATAGTTAATTTCTTGTACAGAGTTAGGAAAGCGAATCCAGTTGTGAGCCTTGGCAAGTATATGATCCATGACCGTGTTATACGTCTTACTCACTGTTGTCCGTTCAACACCAAAGTCTTCTGCCACATTGCTCTGGAATCTTGGATCTGCAACGTAACACAAGAATATTTCCATCCGGTTTATTGGGCTTAGTGCTTTACCTCTTGTTTCATCACTTTCCGGCAAAAATTCAGTCCTTAAGACGCCTACCTCTCGTCTTTCACTATAACGTTTTATTTTCCTCACCTGCATAAACATGGCCATGGCTACGACAACGTACTGGTTAACAATAACCTATAGTCCATTCCCGATTGGAAGTGACTTACGAAAATGAACCTTTGAAAAAACACTTTACGCATAACATGTCAAATTGTTTTTTCAATAACCTGTATTCCACAAATATATAACACTGTGGTTAACTTTAAAGTACTGTATTATTGATTAAATGAAACTTTTCCTTAATATCTTCTATAACTTGTAATATTTATTTCTTTTTTAATATGAATCAACAACAGCGAGAGCAGCAACGTGTTGGCAACGACCGGTGAGAAATAGTTCACAGTAAAAATATTATTTTAACCTAATTTTTTAGAATACTATTTGTAAATTAACGGGTGCCTATTGAAATATTGAAATATTTAGGTAGCCCGGATGGCAACATATATCATTTTTACAGTTTAAAATAACAGCGGAAAATATAGTGAGTAGACTGTAACGGTAGGGTGTTGTTTTATCGAGTGAGAAAGCATGTGAAAAACTGTCTGCTGGGCTAGGCTTGTCGCTTTCTCTCTCTTTTTTCGTCACTTTCAAACTCGGGAAATTTCACTTTGCTAGTATGCAGAAAATTATAAATTTTTTTTCAATTGTAGTATATTTCAAACTTATTGCAGCCAAAATAATTATTTTTGAATGTGTAATTTACAATGGAAAAGAGATTTTAATGTTTGAATACTTAATTTAGTATATTTAGGTATGATGGCGGGGCAGTTACCATGGGAAGTTGGCAGACGTGGCGAGCCATGACATGGCGTGTTGCTTTTTGCCAAACGAAACGTAAATTATTCTTACTCCGAAAAACACTTCTAATTACCACATCACGTTTGTAGACGTTGGGTTTTTTAAACCTACCTAGGCAAGTTACGGTGTGATAAATCTGTGTTTCCACTGCAGTAATAAATATACTGTGACGTGTGGTTCGTTGATTATCGCATCTGTGAAATGGCGTGCCTTTGTCCATCGTGGTCAATACGCTTGCCCTGAGTGTGCGTGATTTCAAATATTTGATTAGCACTACTTATATGTTTTAACTGTGAACTGTTTTTATGACTAAGTTAATCATTTACATCCACATCTGTATATTTATCACAACGTTGTACCTTTGCCCTAAGGGGTTTGAAACACAGTAGTGTAACGTGATTTGTCACAATCCCAGAAGAAAATACAAAGTTCAGCCCCATAAATTTCAATAAATCTAATAAACAGTAAGTAACAATACATAGAAATATGAGCGGAATAAAAGTTATCGTAGACTTACTTGTGTGCATGTTCAGCCCTATCTTTTAAAGTTTGTATGACAAAAATGAGAAACATGAGTTGCGTGCTTGAATTCATTGTGCCTTTTTCATTTGGTTGTTCCTTCGTTTTAATATTTATTCCTACTGAGGCCGTTCTTTTAAAGAAATGACCCTCACATGTAAATAACAAAAGGGTTATTAGTACAACCCTTTAACTCACAGTTACATGTATTGAGCTATGTTGTGGAAAACAAATATGTTAATGTTAAATAACCATAAGAACTGTCGTCAATTGAGGTATTTTTAAAACGTCATAAAGCTGACCTAAATAATGTTAGAACCCTAAACTGTGAATATTCATACGGAATGGTTTTTGGAATATAGCAGAATTCTTTGAGAAGCTGTAAACAGTAAACAACACATTTGATAGGTATAAAAGTAGAAGTCACATTTCATTGTTTATTTTTATGTGTGGCGAAAGTATACGAACATATGTACACACACAATGGAATGTAAACATTAATTTTGACAGATGCTACGTGGCAGTCACGTGGCAATGTTTGTTTATATTTGGCGGAAGGATACGAAACGGGCCTGCAACTAGATATTTAGCAGGGTTCCGAGAAGGGGAATGGACTATAGTGTGGTCCGTCTCGCACTCGGAAATAAGTTAGTGACAACTAATCCACCTACCGAGTGTTTGCCTATCATTCACGGGTTAGCACTAGGTATTTGGAACTTCCAAGTAAGAACTAGAGGGCTAGTGGTGTCTCTTTTTTATTCTCTCAGAATGTAGTTACAACTTGAAGATATTCTAGTGTTAGCTTTAACTACTTTTTATTCACTCCACTCAATATGTCAAGTCCACATCTATAGAATTTTTATGTCTGTCCTCTGAAATTCGGTTGATAGTTTCTACTGTATACTGTACTAGGTGTTATGTTAGACCTACTGCTTGTGTTAAGTGTGCAAACTATGGGGCCTCACAAAAGTGGCAGCAATCCCAAGCTGACTTTCACTGCTTCAGATTAACATTAAAAATTTAGGAATGCTCAAGTACTTTGTGCAACAAAAAATCTGTTTTCTAGTTGGCTACTGTGATTCACAATTTATATTTTGACTAACAGTATGCTCCTTTGGTTATAATATTGTGATGCATCTTGGTTTTCATAAGCAGACAAAAAATTAAGCATAGCATGAATAGATTAGGCTTATTTAATATATAGTCTGTGTACATATCAATTGCCAGTAAATTAAAAAGACATGGTCTTCACATTATATCTTCTGTAAATGTATTATTTTCGTATGATTCCAGACAGCTCATTTATTCATAGTTTCTACAAGTACGTGTTTTGAAAAGTAGAGATACAAAGTAGAATATATACAACAATTCAATATATTTATTCATCCAGTTCAATAAACTGGGGTTCGGTAGCTTTTCAAGTGGGATTTTTGATTTAACGAACTCGTCAGTGGTTTCCGAGGCAAAGCGATCAGTTTCAGTTTTCCTTTTTTTTTTTCTACCTGGGCACAGCTACTAATTGTCTGCTGAAGTCTTACAGTAGTTGTGGAGGAAACTAGGGATTCTTTATGATTTTGACTGATGATATGTTTTAAAATCAAGTCTCTATGGTCCCAGGTGACTCTGCAATTACAGTATTTACAAAATAAAACATATTTGTCTGTTGAATATAGACAATCAGCATTGAGGCGCTACACATAATCTCTGTTTGAATGTACAATGTTTTGTTCACTGACTCGTCATTTTAATAAACCAGCTAATATTATAAACTCTAGACATTCTGTGAGTAATAACAATTTGAAATATAATGCAGTTGTTTATGTTTACCAAAATATGGCTATTTGTGACATGACTTGTTTTGTTTCATCTGAGCATGCGCAGTAACGTAAACTGTTCATGTCAAATGTAGATGACGGCAACTTGGAAATCCTGGTACACATATCGGAAAACTGGTACTTCATGCCGGGTTCACCTACAGAACGAGCCAAACTTTTTTTTTTTTAGCTGCATGTTCTATTGAGGGAGATGAAACACTAATCTAAGTTGCATTTTGAAGATTTTTATCATTCAATTACAAGTATTAAAGTCTTGGTATTTTTGCATAAAAGGGCAAAATGATGTTGATACGTAAGTAATATCTTGAGACCTGAAAAATGGTACGTGTACCAAGAAATTGTCACGTTTAACATCGCTGCTTCGTGTGCGCTCAATATAACCTAAAATATTTTGGGAGTGGATGATTTAAGTTTTTAAAAATAATTAAATATCATAGTTAAGTGATTTAGGTGTTTTTGTAGTTAAACCAAGGTAAAAGCTACGAATCACCTTAGATTTTCGAACACTTACAACACAATAGATTTCTCTTTCATGTAAGCACTTGCGTATGTGCGGCATTGTTATTGTTTTTTTGTATGAATGTGTTTTCAACTCTAATTAACACAGAAAGTGATTTATCTAACTCTGCAGTGTGCATTATAAAGCAACTGCTAAATAAAACCAGTGATGCATTAACTGTTATCTGTCTAGACAGTGTTCATACAATCGTGACGTGATTTGTTGTTGTAAATAGCAAAATGAGATAAGGTACAGTGTACAAAGTGAGTGTGTAGAATAGGTAGAGAGATTTTTTTTTTGTTGTTTTTCTCATATTTATTATTTTATTTCTTAACATGAGGCTGTTAAAATATTGGATGTTTCTTATATATTGGATAGTATGTAATCATTAACAATTCACAACCAAAACTTGAAGATTTTCCAAATTTGCAGTTTAAAAAAAATCTAGCAGACCTTGCAAAATAATGGTGTTTCGAGATAGCGAAAAGTTCATGTCCCTAAGGATGGTTATCTATGTACTGGAAAAGAAGTACGTAGCATCATTTGAAAGGAGATGTTTTGTTTGTGAACAATTGTTTTCACCAGTACCATTCTTAGGATTTTTGATGTCTTACATGGGTTGTGCTTTAGGATGATGTTTACATCCATGGTATGAATGGCTTTTAGAGTAGGGCCAGTAGGCACTATCTTGAAGGGGTGTTGTGAACTAAGGTCCTGCGATATAGCAGTGGCAGAATACAGGGGTGGGAGTTGCCAGATTCTCAGGGTGTGATAAAGCTTACTCCACAAGTTAGCTAACTTGCTGGACAAACTCTTTGAGACACTAATAATACACATTTTGATCAAACAAATAAAAAAAAATGGGGTTTAAATCCAGTGTACAATTTTTGCTAGCTGCATTTGCTGATGTAATGATAGAAGGTGGATAAATATTTGAAATGGTTCGTATGCTATTGGCTGCTAATAGCTGCTGGCTTAATTAAATGTTCAGTGGCCTTGGCTACTCTTCTTTATTCTGAAACATTCTTTTTAATATTGTGCATGTTTTGATGGAGAGATGCTATTCCATGTTGTGTGATACAGATTTCTGTATTTTGCAAGTCACCATTTTTGAGTGATTTCGTGTATGTTAAGAAATCCTGAAAGATAATTGTATTAAAGAAAGGTTCCTTGTAGATGTAAAGATATAATGAAATCTTGATAATGATAATACAATATACAGAGATTCTATAGTCTCTCTTGTGTAAGGTTTCCTGATTTTGACATTGTATGATAGTAGTATGTTGTAAACAAACTGAATACGTATCCTTCTGCTACCATGTGCTTTCCATGTGACTGTCAAAACATGTCAACATCATTTGAATTTTTCTTGACATTTCAAACATGTCAACATCATGTGAATTTTTCTTGACATTTCAAACATGTCAACTATAATTGAGGAAAAATTATGTGATTACACATACCTTTTTTTTATTTCTGATGGTAACATCTACATTGTGTTATCAAAATACTATCAATAAAATATATTAATATTCTCACAATTAATTAAACTGATATTATTAATTACTATAAAATCAATAATCATAAACACAAAAAAAAAAAAATTTAAAATAAGAAATTTCATTGGAATAGTAAGTTTGCAACTCTCACAACAAGAAGTTATTTGAGGCAAGATAGAAAGACATTAACGTTGGTTTAATTAACACTGTAATCAAAATTAAATCACACATGTAAAACAATTTAACGGAGAATACAAAACTTACCTGGCACGAAGTATGATCAGAATTGCCTTCTTTGTATTCCTCCTTGAAAATCTAATGAATTCATTAAAAAAAGAATGTGAATCAAATCACACATAGTTAACTAATGTGAGCATGTCACCAGTAGGCCTACCTTAAAAAATTACTTTTAAGCAGTGAATAAACACAATAAGAGTTAGGCTTGTCAAATCATTCACAGAAATAGTTAATTAGAACTCTAAAAGTCTTCTACAATCAATAATTATGGAACCTATTTGTAGCAATATCCCACAATAAAATAAGTTTGTACAAAAAACATTCCTCACAAATGGTGAAAGACTGGTAGGCTTGTGACCATTAATAATGAAACCTAGTGGCAATTACATCAAACACATGGCCGTATGTACTATTACAATAACGTGGATAAAGTTCATTTCATATAAGTGGTCTCAAATTTGACAGTTCTAGAAAAGTAGTGCCAATGACATCTGGTTGCCTATGTATCTTTCGACCACAGCTGAACTCTCATTGAAGGTGATTGTTTGCAAACAAACACCATGTGACTGCCAGTATTTGTAAACAATCAACATATGACTGCCTTTTTTGTAATCAAAAAGCATGTGCCTCCTCCCAAATTACTTTTAGAAGCTGTGAAGGGCTGTTCAAACAGTTTGCGTATTAAGTATATAAATTGATAACTTTTTTACCTTACAAGAAATTTGTAACCAGGATGCACGGACATGAAATTGTATTTTGACTGTTAAATGAGAAAAATATATGTTACTGTTTTTGAATACATTCTAAATAAATATATTAATGACAACTAATCTTGTCACACTTACCTGAAGTAAGCTCTTGTAAACATAAAAACTTAGCATGATTTCCACGAACAACAAATACCAAGATCACCCCCCCCCCCCCACCCCCTCAGACCAGGAATGCACAAATACCGAAATACCGCCCCTTCCCATCCCACATATTCTTTTCAAAGACAGTATACATTATTACATACAGACTATGCCTACTGTCGCATTAAAAGTACACATAATTCAGCTTTGTGGTATGATATAACAAACGCTATACAGCCTGATACTTTTATTGTGGTTAAAAGCCTCAGGATGTTAAAAGTATGTAGGTAGCCAAAATAATATTTAAGCAAATGTTACTTAATTTCAGTAATTTTAATAATTCTCATTTAGTAACTCAAATGTTAAGTATTGCAGGTCTACATACAAAATACTGGAATAACTTTTCTCAAATACCTGTGTGTTCAGATTGTCATGCTGTGAATAAAAACTTATTTCTGACTAACTCAGTGTTGATATTTACACTGAAGTTCAGATGCACAACCTCCCTCCTCAAAATTGTGAATACAGCCCTATGCTTGTTCTCGGGTACCTAATGAAAAACTGCATTTCAGTTCAGAGATGTTACAAAGCGCTCTAGAGAAGCAGATGTGACCTACAGCAACAATATATCAAACGAACATGTTACTTGCACACTAAACAGATTGACATCATAAAGTTCATTTTCCTTAGCAATAAATTTTGGAATGTTGCAGTTCCTGCTGATGCATGAGACACTTCTTTATGATGTTGGAGCACCTTCGTTGGGTGCTTAAATTGTAAGAATGTTGTTTGATAAGCATGTTGTAACTTACTTGATATCGAAAAGTTGTCACATGTTTGTATGGCCAGTAAGCTTTACATTTTGAAACCCTCCAGAACCAGTGTGTTAGAGTTTCAATCCATGATAACACAGAGAAGTGTAGGCCCAATTAGGGTATCATCTTTATTTTATTTCGAGAGAAAAAGGGAAAAGTGAGCAGAGTGGGGAGGGCTTTAGTTTATCGTCTTTCATGAGACGGGTTTATTTTGATGCTCTTACGATGCCTGAATCACATAGTCCCAATGCGCACGACTCGACGGCCAACAGCCAATGAAATACAAGGTAGGTCGCTGTAAGCCTGACCGATTCTGTCGTCCAACCAGCAATTTTGGATTAGAAATGATCTCTATTCGTCGTGTCATGTGGCACAATGCACATAATGAACAACGTTGCAAAATGAAATTGTATTGCAAGCTTTCCCTACAATAGTAAATACGCAGCTTAAAAGAAAAAAATTAATTGAAAACTACTGTATCTAACCCTTAAAAATAATAATTTTGCTTTTGTGTGCATTAGCGATACCAATTTGTCATCATTATGTATTACCATTTCCTCTTGTTAATTGCCTTTGAGAATAACGTAGCCTATCAGCGCATTCTAAATAGTTAGATTAAATGCCGAGAGTGTGGTGTCGGTCGTGCTGTAAATTCAAGTAGTCACATTGAAATGTGTTGTGGTGGCGTTTTTGGTCGTGTCTTATGTGATTCTGGCATGAGTGTGTGGCATTTTGAGTAGCGTATTGTTTTGATGGAGCAGTGGAACATTTTGCTCCTATGGAAATAACATTTTAATTATCTAACTTCGAAAATTACTTTAGTAAAAATACAAAGTGCGATACATCCTCGTTGCTGTTCGTATTCGTACAGATGCAGCAATATATACACACACGCACTTTGACCGAAGTTAACCTTACACTCGAATTTACAATGTAGATAAACAAATATTATTCACTCACTACGAAAGTGTGGAAAGTGTGGCATTTTTCAGGCCACATTCATATCAATAATTATATTAACGGTTTACAAATACATTTACAAAACACGAAAACTTACTGTTGTAACCTCTTGAACATGTGTTTTCTATGGCAATCCTTGCGAGTTTATTTCACTAAAATCATGCTTGTTCGTCACTAGCATTAAATAATTTATTTGCAAAATCATTTAGTAAAATCAACACTGCGCACGTTCCCTGATACAAACAAATTTAAACTTATATACGAAAACTATTCATTGTAGAAGGCGGTTAGGAAAATGGTGGAAAGAGCAGTTTTAAACGTGCCAATTATTACATTTCACTCAACAAAACGCACTACAACGGCACCTACAACCAATTATATTTGGAAAAAGCAAATAAAATTAATTAACTACTGATTAAATATTCCGACAACACCATTAAGAAATTTGTTTAATAAACACAATTAAAAAAAACTCATGCACAACTGCCTTCACCGGGCTGGGAACATAAACATGGCTAACCTTTGGCTGGAAACGTTTACTGTTCGTATGTGTCGACATAATCATAAATGCTGAACATGTTTTTTAAGTCCTGTTACTAATAGCCAAGAAAATTTAATATTGCTTTAGAAACATAATTTGAACCATAAATGGTGTAAGTATAATTAAAATTTTAAATTATGACTTAGTTCCGAGTACTATTTTCTTCCAAAACCGTCGTCAAAATAGCCTACCTAGCAACACGGATCTTGCAACTTTTCATTAGCTGATACAATACTCGAGGAGCAAGAGCATTTACTTTTTACATACTGGATAGGTTGGTCACATTGTCTGTCAAATTTGAGACCACTTATATGAAATGGACAATATTTAATATACATGCCAATCATCACCCAAAAAAATATTTCAGTACAATTTGTTGCCCTATACAATTAGTATGTATAACCATAGCTAAAAAATTTACCGCAGTAAGAAAATGTACTTTACATAGTCTTTCTGGACAAACAAAGCACTACATATCTCAGTTTTAGCATAATTATGCCTAAATAATTAGTATTTAGTTACAACTGCATTCGTGGTTTTGGTCTACACAGACAGGCGAGCAATGTAACCTCAATGTTTTGGTGAAGTCGATACTATTTGTTGTTTATTGACCAAACAAAAATAAATTAATCTATAACATTAACATACTTTCTAAGAAATGAAATTAATTCTGAACATTTAACTGTCCGCTAAAAATCCGCACACAAACTTAACATGTTTACCTTAGTTATAAAATAACTAACAAACGTTTGCCTAAGATATTTACATTCCTTCATCAAAGTACATCACACTCCAAATATTCACGTACATAATTTATCACTGTTTACTTTGCAACTTTTTTTGATGAAATTCCAAGCAATCGGCCAGTCGTTTCTAGCACAGAACGACTTTAGATTTCTCCCATCAGTATCATGTTTTAGACTCTTTTGACAACACGTACAATGTTTTGCTGTCATTGGTAATTGCATGAAGGATTTTTAAGTCGCTGCATTTTAAATAACTATTCACACATCATTCATTAATTCTCTTCGGAACTTATTAAACTGATATGCTCACACACAAAAATTGCATCTCTCAATAACAACATGGCATCCAGTCGTTGGTTGGTGAAGATAAACAGCTCTCGTTTTTCATAATTTCTGTTATGCAATTTAACAAATTTGAAACTAGCGTTTAATAACCTTATACAGAATATGATAACGTAATATTATTTCCTTTTATTTCGAAATGCTTACTTTTCTTTTATTTGTCCACGATGTAAGAAAGAATACATAAGAAAGAATACATGTTGTTCAGGGATACCACCATTGCTTCACACAGCTGACATTCGTTATTTTAAATACAATGCTACTGTTTTACACTTTAAATACGTGTTGGCAGCAGTAGCTGTCAAATTCTGGAAACTTTAAATGAGACACTACCTTTCTACAATTGTAGTGAAATGGGACAAAGATGAAGTTATGTTTCTTGCTACCAATTTGGTGTTATGCTGCAGATAATTCCTGGTAATTTCAGAATATGGGCAGAAAAGTTGGGATGAAGTAGTTGCCTAATCATGTTTTTTAATAGTTTTGAGGGCTGTACCTATATTATTTATACTTAACCATTGTGGAACAATTTGCACAGTCACTAAATTTGTACGCGAGATATTTATATTTGCTGCACAGTTGGTTTTGCATGGTACAGAAGTTAAAATTTCTTTATATAAAAATATACAAATTCATTTAACAAAAATGTATTGTCAGTCTTGCTACATTGGTGCGCAGAAAATGTTTTCAGTATGTATTAATATTATTAGACATTTAAATGTAGAATGTTTTCTTTTTATTTTATGTAATGCTGGTGAGCATTGTTTTGTATGTGATAGACGATAATTATACTTCTGTTGGAGTACAACATATTATATGACTGTTTAGGAAACCTGCTAAGAAAAAGAAGGATGAAAATGCAAGTGAGGGTACTGAGCCACAGCCAGATGCCACAACAGAAGACCCACATATGGTAGATACATCTGCAGCTGTAGAAACAGATGGTGAGTTAGGCTTGGAAAATGAGGTGCTTGATGCCAGTCAGGCTGTGGATACTGGAAATGAGGAAGCCACTGAAGATAGGGAGGAGCCTGGAAGTCCAAGTAAAAGTTCATCGGAGGTTTCAACAAAGGCGTCTCCAACACCTAAAAAGTCTTCATCGAAGAAGAAACCAAAAGTAAAAGCTGTCTTTCCAGGGAAGAAATTATCTAAGTATGTGTTCTTATTGCTATTTTTCTTTGTTTCATGTCCCTATTTAATTTAACAATTTTGCTTTTGAATATAGGTAGATAGACTTTTATATGCTGGTGTGTGTGTGCATTAATACCCAACAGACAGACATGAACAACAAAACATTTGAATGAAGTAGCAGAGTAGCTTCCTGTAGTGTTTTGTTATTACAAATGGTAAATGGAAATCATTGAATAATAAATTATCAAAATCATATGCTTGTCTGTACTTTTACAGTTATAGACCCAAAAATGTTGCGAATTAATTTAAGTGTAATTAAGCCTTAGACACATGTACATCTGATTTTTGTTCAATTGGATCACAGGTTTGTAAGACACAATCTTCATGAATTTGAGTAAATTACACTAATCTGCATTTAAAATGACTGAATCCTGTGGTACGTAGCGGGGGATAAAATTAGAGCATTGGCAAGTGATTAAATAAAAAATTTGTGGGTTAGTTATAAAATTGGGTGATCAATTATAATTTACATTTTTTGAGTTATGGGGAATATTTTTTTGACCATTACAACAAAAAAATTCTTCAGTATATATATTTTTTAGTTTGTTACATAACAGTACAAGGTAGCTGATAAAATACGATTTACAGTGCAATCTCGTTGCTGGGATCCCGTATATTGCGTTTTCCCAAAAGTTTTTTGGATTGTTCTGACAACTATTATATAAATACAAAGTTAAAAAAAAACCGCATTCTACCAATCTTAAAACATAAATTTACCACATTGAATAATAAGATATTCTGCCCTAAAGGCATAATATACTGTATTTTGGCATGTGTAGGCCGCGTGCGTGTACAGGCGGCACCATAAATTTTTTATTGCTGTAAATGTTGTTAAATCACGATTGCATACAAACTTAATCAATTCCGACATAATTTCTGCCCTACAAAACATTTGTGACAGAAAATGTGTATTATGTTGCAATGTTTACAAATGTACATAGTTCAATTACTATTCCACAGATGACTTGAGAAAGCAAAACCACTTCAACATTTTACACAAAATGGTGTCTATCATTCTGCACTTGCGGCAATGCTACTCCGTGCTAACTATATAAACATGCCAATTTTTACGGTTTGCCCGTAAAATGTACAGAATTTATAGTGTGTTTACAGGTTTACGGAAAAAGGCCGAAGTTTTACGGTATTTTTGTTGATCATAACATTTTTATTTTTTTTGTTTACTTGTTTTTCTTATGAACACCATAGATAGCGTGATAGACACACGTCACTGTAACAAAGAATCTGGTAGCTAATCGCGGAATGTTATCTTTGTATCACATAGCGTGCTTGTGTTTACTGGTAAGCCATGTTCGTGTTGTAAGTGCGTATTTTTTACGTCGTGTACCATAGTAATTGGCAATATGAGTGGAAAATGTAAGAAAACCTATTTTCTGATTATTTTTGAAAGAGTACACTGAAGAATTTCCATATATATTAAAGTCTAACAAAGGAGAGAAGTTCCTGGTTTGCTGTGTTTGTAGGCGCAATGTAAACATTCCAAAAGGCGGCAGAAAATATGTTTTCAACGACGTGAATTGCGGAAAACACCTTTAAAATATGAAAGGCAGTTTTAGTAATTTGAAATTGGACAGTTCTTTGTGAAAATTTCCGATGTGGACAACGTTACAGGAGCGGAATGCTATTTCACGTCTTTTCTAGTTGAACAGAATTTTCCAATAAGTGTAGCATATCATGCTGGGTCTATGTTCAAAAAACATTTTCGTTTCCTGATTCGGAAATATCAAAAAAGTATATGATGGCCAGTCAACAGTATTAACTAGGATTAAAATTTGGACTGTTGTTTTAAGTTTGGTTGTTTTAAATAATATGTGAGACAGTGTGTTGTAAATAACATGCAACACAACAGCTGCAGTGTTTAATGTGAACTGTAAATAACTGGAGTTGATTGAAAGGAAAGTTGTTGTGAAGGTAAGGCTTATAATGCGTTAATGTTTACTGTTGGTATTACTTCTCATTGTACACTAAGCTACAAAGTTTTTTTTTTAATTAAAAGAAAACAATTATTAATAAGTAGGTCAATTTTGTGAACAATTTGATAATTTTTCACTCTTTGAACTTCAGGTTGACATACGCCCATTCTCACAGAGTTAATGTACAGTTGTGAAAACTGCATTTTCTACAAGTTTAAAGAAGTCTTGACCATAAGAATTTTTAACTTCTACTTCGTATTTATTTTTTAATTTAGGGTTAAAATGATGAATTAGCATGTAAGAAAATTGGCCTCTGTGGAGGAAATTTTCTTTAAACGGCAGGTTTTTGGAAACATGCTGCATTCAGTTTACATTTAAATTTACATTTTTGAAATGTGTTACTGTTTGAGGATTTGATAAGTTGGCAGTTATGACATAGGTAAGACCAGGTCCTTAATCCCTCTTTGGGGTCCGGCAGGTACATAGTGTGGGCCGTGGCGGTTGTCTAGTTGAGACAAAATCTGAGGTTACATAACCGTACTTCTTGGCAGACATTGTACAAATTATGGGAGGAGGGATACTCGCCCTCATTAGCTGATTCATGTGGGGGTTAGAAATTGAACAGCAGCTGGCTCTGGCAGAGGTGTAGTGGTTGTAACAGGTTACTGTCCTGTTCTCTTGTTCTCTGTAAACACCAACGGACTAGCTCAGCGTGAGTTGGATGACTACATAACAATGAAACTTTGTTGATACAAGGATTGCCAATAAATAAAAGGAAGTTAATGTCTGGAGATTTATTGTCGTTTCGGCAAAACAAACAATTGACACTCACAGCTGACAAAAAGAAAGACAGAATGGCAGCCTTTAAAAATCAAAACTTCTCACTTCGAGAGTTACGAAGACGAGAGAGAATCGTTACTTTTCTCTCCCGGCGTCCTATTGACTCCTCGCTTCGACGGAAATTATTTTTAGTAGATATTTGAATTGAAATGTCCGAAATACAAAAGAAGGTCAAAGTCACGGGCGCGGGTCGGTGCGAGTAATGTGATCACTCATTGCAGGCTGTCCAACTGACAGCTGAACAAACAATTGTGCTGCGACGAACTGTTGTGATAACCGAGAAAGGTCGCGCTTCCCTATATATTGGTAGAAAGTTTCCTCATTGAAAACAATTGTTTTTGAGCATTCGGTCATGTCAGCTAAAGGTGACCTCGGTTATTTTCCTTGTTTCACCGTGTTGTGTTTTGCAGTGGTAATGTTTTTAATTTACTAACCCAGTGAAAATGAAAAGATGCGCTATCGTCCTACGTCTGTTGTTGACATCTGTAACTACTGATGAAATGAGGAAAGAAAAATAACAAATTTGGAAAAACGAAAATATAGGTAATACAAACAAGTTGTCATTGCCATGTCCTTTCACATATTACATGAATTACTATCATTGACTAAAATCTAGGCAATTGAAATACTTCCTGAATTTACCAATTTTTATATATATATATCTATCTGCAATGTTACATGGTGCACATGTCCGCATTGACTATGGCAATAGGTTGCAGGTGATTTGGCAGGTGGTCTGTAACTGGTGTCTGTCAATGCAGAAGAGTCTCTCCTTCCTGCAGGAGTGCCTCTATGGCTGGATGTTCCCTACCGAGTAGTTTGACTAGGGGCGGAAATATTGGCACCGTGAAATGTGTGGGGAAAGGAGTATCAATATTACTTAAGGCAGTTTTTGAAGGGAGTAAGTTAATGATCTCGTCTACTATGGTTCTTATTGCCATCTTTAATCTCTTTTGTGCCTCTTCCTGACAAGAGTAAGGCATGAGGAATAGAAAATGCAAACAGCACTCTGAAACTAACCTGAAATACAGGTTTCTGATAGAGTACTGCTGATACCCAGACTTGCGATATATCACACTCTTTTGTTCTTTATCCGGCCTTTGTAAGCGATGGACAGATCTTTGGAAATCACATGTCTCTTTATTGCGAAGGTATTTAGGTGTGGTATCCACATTGGGTTGTGCGGACTATATCAATTTGTTTCCCTATCTGACCTTTGCAAGCGATGGCAGAGTAGGAACTGCTTAGTTCTCTAGATTCCACTGGTGGAGGATTACCTTATGTTTTGGGTGCTACCGAAGATCTATTAAGGTTGGCAGAACCCTGTTTGCCTCTTAATGGTATGTGTGTGTACCTGAGTGGTCTATGCATATACCTGCTTTTTTTCGAAGGCGTAAATTACATTATGTTTACCAAAGTAGAGAATAACTAAGGGTATAGGCTGTTCAAGTTAAAATGAGTATTTTTGAGGCCCTCCCAACAGGTATTAACCACTAATAAGTATATCTTATTGCAGCCTCAGGCATTCAATTTTGAGGTTGGTGGTATGTATCCACTGTGTTTATTGGTCACATTGAAATGTTTATATTAAAAAGCATCAAGATGATGGAAATTTGATGAAAGGAAAAAAAAAATTTAGAAGGACCTTAAAAAGTGCTCACTACCGTGAACAGCCTATAATTGAATTATGTTATAATAGGAATGAAGCACTCAAGAAATACCGTAAAATATGTATTTTATTATATGTATCTGGGAAATATGGTGATGCCACACTAACTCTTATTGAACTCACATAAGTTTTGGAAATCTGATTATATAATTAAATCCAGGTGAAGGCAACCTTGGCAACAGCTAGACGTAACGTGAATAAAACTGTAAAATCAATCAGAGTCCAAAAGTTAACACGTTTAAGTAAAACCTAATTATTGGGGAGTGTTATCGTAAGGAACCTAAGAAATGCACATATCAGAGAGTTAGTTGACGTCACACTGTCCGGTGGGCTGAAGAGGTCCAGAAGGGACGTAGACGCGACCGGCTACCCAAGGGCTTCTGGCGGTTACCAGAAGGTGTTAGGCAAGGAGCGACATCTTTGGGAGCCTCTGGTCTTGTGGAGTCCCCCAGAAGCTTGGGATCTGCTGTGTTTTCAGAAGCGGTTCAGCGGCTGTTGAAGTTTTGGGCTTGTGGTCGGTTGGTGTCTTCTGACTGGTAGAGATCCCGGCCCTTTGAAACGGTGGGATCTCTGAAGTATTAGTGGTCGCGCACACCAATGGCTCCTCCGGCCCTTGTAAGCGGTGGAGGAGCACAGATGGCAGAGGTAAGGGATGCTCCCTCTTTTATTCTCATTTCTGGAGCTTGTAGGGGTTCAAAGGTGCGGGGAGAGTAGTAACTAGCCTCGTTCTTGGGTTTTGAAAATTCTTCCGGCTGAAAGGGTGCCTTCATTTCTTATCTCCTCTGCTGGAGGCGTGATCCCTTCTTATTATCTGTGTGAGAGGAGTGGAGGCTGGAGCTGTTGGAGTAGACCGGGTGCTTCCCTCCATTGGCGAACTGTGGCACTAACTTGGCCTTCCTGGAGGGTGCCGGTGTCTCAGCCAACAGTACAATTCTATGTCGGGGGTTGGGGGATGGCTTGACGGCTTCTTGGAGTTTCCTTGGCGAACAGTGCAATCTGGGTGAACGTGTGTAGTCTCTTAATGTGCGCCAACATAACGTGTAGGTACGTGTCCGTAGTACTGTTATGGAGTAATGACTTGCCCCTGTATGATTGGCGTGCTTGAAGATGGGCTGAAGTTGGCGAGTAAAGTGTGCATTGCACATGCGCAGAAATGCATCACACATCAGTATTGAATTATCTATGGCCTTGTTGTTGTAAATTGAATTTGGAATGAGGTTAGAGCCATGGCAATAGTTGACGGGCGTGATCATTATCTGAAACTATCGGATGCATGTTTGGTTAGAATTGTAAAGGTTTTGAAAAAGACTTGGCAAGTAATTAGGCTAAAATTATCTAAATAAATCAGTTGTGTAAGTTTAACCTAAGGATTGAGCATGGCTAGGCCGACAAACGAACACTGAACGAAAATATTAATATAAATAAAAATTAAATTTTTCTCTTTTTCAAAATTTGATGTTTTGAATTTAATGTGAATATTTAATTAAAGATCGACTTGAATAAGTTGTTTGAATGATATACTTAGGCTGTTGGCTTACACAAAAATGCATTTTGATATGTACAATATTTCTTAGGTCTAAAATCCAAGTCTGCATCCATCGTTTTCCTGCATTGTTAGTTTTTCATGTTGGTCCACTCAAAAGTGAATAATCTAGAATCCACTGTAATTAAAGTTGGACCTTTTTAATACAAACCTGTGGGGACATAAAAATTATGCACTTTGTAATGAGGTTTGTATTAAACTGAAGCGTAATGTCCTGTGGATATTGAGGCATGTCACATCTAGTCCTTCTGGTGGGTGTTAAGGGAGACACTGAGGGAAAATTTGGACTCTATTGCTTACGTGGTACTGGAGTGCGTTTGAAGTATAAAACTGACAGTGTGTCCTTTGTGCAGAGCACGCAATCTGGTGTGGTCATGACAATTATGCATTTTGGTAGGATCCCATTGACTAGTATACCTGGACGATGCTTGATCGGTTCAGCTTGCAAGGTTTCTGTCCGTGCCACGCTGATGTCATCTTCGGTGTCAGGTGTGTTACTGTGCAAGGGCTTGTAGGTGCTCTTGGCCGCATGTGTTGTCTGATGGTACGGCTTTCCCCAAAACCACAGATGGCTGAGTGACCTATCCTGCGCAGTCATGTATGTTGTGTTCACTGGGTGTTTGTCAGTATTGGGTGTGTGTCGCCGGCAAGCAGGATGGGTGGATCGAAGAGACATAGCTTGTAGTCAGGCGTGGTCAGTCTCTGGCAAGGTGTTTCCACTTGTTCCCATGGACTGTGGTGCTTGATTCTGGTGAAGATTGGGCTAGGTTCTGCTGGTATTTAGAGATCGTTTCAGCCCGCTTTACCTTCCTATGTATACCACTATGGTAGGAGTATGTACGCATGAGGCCTGAAATATAGAACACTACTATCGAACCTTATGGAAGTGGAGCAAGTGACGCTGTAGTCTTACTTGGGTGTCGAACCACGTACTGCCTTCACGCCTCGAATTCGGTCCCTATCCCTGTATGTGGCACCAGAAGCGCTGTGGATACGGAAAGTCAGGTTACACTGGCTGATGGTCATGATATGTGGGTGAGCCTCTCTTGAGGACCAGCCCTCCCAACTCAGGGAATGCCCATTTCAGATCCAGAAGCCTGGTGGAGAGAGCAAGCATCAAGCAGACAAGTTGACCCCAAGGGAGAGAGTACCTAATGTCTGTGTTCTACCGTTCATAAACATCAGCCCCATCACTCTGATGGGGCTGATGTTTATGGGGAAAGGTACTACAGTTGAACCTTGTTAGTAAACGTTTGGTAAATGCAATGAATTCATTATTGCAAAGTGATTTTCCGTTGTACCTGTGGTATGCGATTCCAAGGTGTAATAGTTGTTTAAAACAAAATATGATTAATACATATACCATATTTACTTGTGTATAGTGTGCACCATGATTTTTACAAGTTGTGGGGATTTTTTTTTTAAATATAAAATTGCATGAAAAATTTGTGGTGCCCTGTTAGTAAGTATGGAACAAATAATTCTTTTTTGCATTAATGTGTGGTGATTGTGAAATGTTTGGAAAATACGTTAATTAAATAACTTAATTGCAAAAAGCCAAAATAAAGAAAAATTCCAGAGACCTAATGCTCCTACTACTCAACATTTCCAGCTTCGGTTTTCTTTTTACTCCTTTCTCCTTTTAGCAGTGACTGGCTCTCTTTTTTGCCGTGCTACGTCACACTACCCTTTTCTAAATAAAAAAAGGTTCTTACATCTACTCCCCCACCCCTCCCCTTCCACGAACATGCCTCGTCGTTAGCCTCTGCCATGGAAACAAAGTGTGTTGGAGGAATTATCGACCAGCAACATCTGGGTGTTAATACAAGGGGCTGGGGGGCCGTAAAGATGTGGCAGCTCTGGTTTTGTGGCGTGACAGGATGCCATTAGTTGTGGGCTGGGGGGGTTCGACCTACACATAACTGAAGGGTCGCTGAGATGGAGAGGAGTGATCTAAGAGCAAGAGATGAGACAACAAACATTCACTTCCCTCAACATCCTCGGACAATTTATGGCTACTACTCCCCCTTTCTCTTTTTTTCTGTGTATAGCGCGCACCCCAGAAATTTTTCCTTTATTTTCGGAAAAAAGGGCACACTATACATGAGTAAATACGTTGACTGATGCGTGTTGCCCTGTAAAACGACCACACACATTCAATGTGGTTTTAGATGCACTAGGTCGGGTGTGCTTGGTACAGCACACAAGTTAGGTGTTTGAACTAGGTTTCTGGCTTGCTACTTGTGCTGGGTGTGTTATTGATGACTTGGTACAAAGTTAATCACTGTTGAAAAAGTAATAGGTATGATTAGGACATTTGTTCTCTTAGTTGTACCTGTCTTACCAGGGGTTTCTTCGGTCACTGCAGTAGGAGCTGTTGCTTGCTAATCGGAACTGGCACTCTTGAAGAAGGGTGGTGTGCACTGGTACTGCACTGACCAACACAATACAGTCTGTTGCACCCCGCTGCTTCTTTGCTCCAGAACCAGGGGTTGGCTGCCCCGTATCTATTCGTGGTACCCTCGAGCAGATCACGTACCACGGAGTGGTAGTCTGGGGCTAGGCCATTGTGTGCGGGGAAGTATATTAATGTGAACACTGGATAGGAAGGCCTCTCCAGTTGATGGCCTGTCTGAGCTCTGTACTGTTCTGTATGTCTGCTAAGTGTACAAGGGTCTGATATGCACACTCATTTCACGGCGGTATAGGCCACCTTTTGCTCCTTCTGTGAGTTGTGCCTTTTCCCAAAAGACACAACAGCCTGGTTGTCACTTAAGTACACTTTCCGATCTTCGTGAACTAGATACAGATCTCTTATCTAAGTACAATAGAGGCGGCTGCTGAACGAGGAGGAACAGCAGCGGAACAGTGCATAATAGTAGACAAATAATGTTTAGATTCCTATAGTTGTGGTGTCAGCCAGTTACAGTATCAGCATCAGCCCATCCCTAATTTTTTATGCCCTACGTAATTATTAGTCTCAAATACAGTATGTTTAATACAAATACATTAAAGCTACACATTAACCAACTTCGGTTCTCTTAACAGTTCAGTACAATATGTTTAAAAATGTAACTAATACATATGCCCGTAAAGTAAGAAAAAGACAACTCAAAATTAAGGAAACCATTCACTGCATGCTTATCAATAACAATATTGAAGTTGTACATGAGAAAATAATTTTGTTACTGTACACATTGATAGACGCCATTTTGTGGAACATTTTTGCGTGGTTTTGCTTTCTTGAGTCACACTACCACCTGTGGAATAGTAATTGTGCGACAATTAATTGTAAACATGGCAACATAATAAAGGTTTTCTGTCACAAATGTTTTGTAATGGAGAAATTAAGTTGGAATTATTATGTTGGTATGTAATCGTAACTTAACAATATTTACAGGAATTCAAAAATTCAGTGAGGCCTATGCACTCCCTAATATTGATTTCTGAGCAAGTGATTTTAAAAGAGGTGTTTAAATACGAGATTTATTAAGTTTGAGTGTGAGTGTAACAGAAAAATTTTCTTTAATATTCCCATTTGCATTGTTTTATTTTAATTAAACTTGACAAATACGTAACATAGGCCAATCAATATGTTCAACATAAAGTTTAATGATGTTGGTTTTATTTTGGGATACTAATATGCCAAGTCCACATCTACAGAATGTCAACATCTATAGAATTTTCATGTCAGTCTCCTGAAATTCGGTGGATAGAATTTCCACTGTAATTTGTACGGTTACCTGCTTCATCTACGGTGGCTCAGCTCTTGGTTCCCACGGGCCCGACCCCTCGTTTAGCATTCATCATAGATACAATGGGAGTGCTGCACCGTGTTACACGTTAGATACTTCTGCTGTGTGCGAGACTGTGATCACAACTGTATGTGCTCATTTACAATGTTACCAACTTGTGGGCACTGATATTGATAGTGTTTGGCTCTCTTGTGACGGTACTCTTTGTGCATACATGGATGAAAACATCTGATGTAAACCTGTGAAAACATTCTGTTTGTGTGCATAGAAAACATTTATGTTATGCAGACATGAATTTTAAGTTTATATAAAGTAATTAGTCTTGCATTTCTGTGTTGTTTTTCAGGATTTGATCAATTGTATTCCATTGTCAAGTGTTTCTATAGAGTAAAGACGATCAAACCAAAATAGAAGGTTTCTTAAAATGAAAGTCTTAGTAAGTAATGACTACGGAAAATGTGTAAAAGTAAAAAATCTTTTTGCGAAAATTTTTTTTATTCTTTATGTACTGGAAGGGTTGATTGTATTGAAGAAATAATCAGTAAGATATTTAATAATGCTTTAAGAAAACTCTTTCATGAGTAAAGTTAAATAAGTGTGACTTCTTTTCTTAATAAAGCTGAATTTTATACAGTGCATAAATTCCAAATTTTTGGGATTTTAGGCTTCTACCAACATAAAAAAAGTCTGCAGTTTCGACTGAACAAACCTCATTATTACAAACCTCGTTACAAAGTAGCCAGATATTGGTCACTTCAAGTTTGTATTAACGAGTTTCCACTGTATTGGTACTGGGTGGATACTTTTAAGTGGATAGAACTTGTTTGTTCCAATGAGGTAGCAACAGTGGTGGTGATGTGGTAGAACAATGGATGTCTTAGGCACCAGGAGTAAAGGTAGTGGAATAATCTTTGGCATCAGAAGCGCGATGAAGACCAGGAGATGAGTCAGTTGTTTCGGTGGGACCTTCGGCACTAAAGAGCGTGGTGAAGGCTTCGGATAGACTGACTTCTCAGGTTGCTGGTTCCGGTATTTATACTCCTGCTGGTACACCCTTGCTCGTGGCGGAGAGGGGTTAGACAGATCCTCTTGGCGTGACGTCAGTAGCCGGCACTGGATCCAGGTTCATGTCTTGGCAATCGTACTGCATGCTAAAATACTTGGATGATCTTTGAAGCAAAGTCTCTGTGGCTTGGCCGGTGAATAGTACAATCTGGCCTGGAGCGTCTGTCTTTATACTTGGGTAGACAGTAAAATTTCTGAGGTCTTGCGATGTGTGGCAACAATCAAAATCCATAGGATTGAATGGTGAAGGCATGTGCACTGATGAGGCAAAGTCGTTTAATCTGTTTTTTGACGCACTCTCTCACTATATCTATCGCCCTCCTTTGCTAGCTGCCTCACTAGTATCGGAAGGGGCGAGGGTGGAATTGAGCTGTTGTAGCTTGCTTCCTTCTCCTCTGGGCTTAGACCATTGCAGTAGTAACTTATGGGTAGGATTGGTCGTGGTATGTGCATGGTGATCTTGGGTGCGGTCGGTGGTGGCGTGCTATCCTGAGGGGTATCAGTATCTGGAAGGGTAGCTGATTGTTCTAGTTTGCGTTGCAGTGCACTTCGGGCCTTATATGACGCAGTCTACTGGGAAGGTCACCACCCTTCCTTGTCATTTGAATCTGCTATTCATGAACTATTATAATGGATAACCACGACTAAAGTTGGTATGTGTCCGCGGAGATGCGTGGGAGTCCTGGGCTTGCCAGATGTCAGAGTATATCCTCAAGGACCGTCTGACTCTAGAAACTCGATCCGCTCACACTTATCCAACAGAGAAGATTTAGAATGATATTTGAGCCGAAATATGCTACAAAGTAACAAACTTAATTTTATATGAACTGTGAGCAAAGAAAAAATATTGATCACACAGTTAATTACGATTTAGATTTAAGTATTTTTATTTACGTTTTTGGAAGTACTGGGGAAAGCAGATTAATACAGACTTCTAAGTGAATGTTTTTCCTTTTAAATTGAGCTAGGTGAAGGCGAACCTGGGAAACTTCTATCTTAAAAGTTCAACTTCAAAAAATTTATGTGACACTTTACAGCGAAGGCTTCTGAGGGTACCTAGGACGTTGCAACGGTCTGCTACCTCTGAGTCAGGGATGACTGTGGCAGGGGGTGCAGGGTGTGGACGTAGAGGTTACCTCTGGAGCGTGAGCTTGGTCGAGCTGCAGGAGCCAGTGTTGAAAGTTGAACCTTGGTAGCCTGCTGGCTTCTTCTAGCTGTTGGTTGTGAGAGAAGTCCTTCTGGACCCAAGAGAGCTTGCTGACCAATGTAGTCGGTGAGCCGACAAACTTTGGCAAGGGCGGTTTGAAGCCTCCTTATATAGTCTTCCGCTTCGTGGTTCTCGAAGGGGTGCAGTGGTTACAAGTCTCTCGACACGGTTGGTTATCTCTGGTAGCGGGCAATGTACCATATTTTCTTATCGCCATTAATTGAGTCTGATAACAGTTTTACCTCTTTGGCCCGAGACTCAACATCTGTGACGTCATTGGGTGCATGGGTACTGCTATCTTGGAGGTATCTTTCCAACTGCTTTATCTAAGCTGCCAGGTTCGCAGCTCGTCGGGTGAAACAATCTTGGGTTGAGGGGGTGGCGACCGCATGTTGGAATTCCGGCGGGCAGTATAATTTTATAATTCATCTTTTAACTATAGGCATGCCTTTGGTTGCCCAGGCTTGTGGATTCAACTCTGTCAGCACGTGAAATTTGTTTGCCACTATTATGACTTGCTCCGAGTTCTCTATCGCTCGTTCATGGGGCGAAGTCGCCCGTAGAGTACGTAGGGCACTGCACAGCATGCGCCAGTTGAAAGGGCATCATGCGTCAAAACAAACAAGACAAAAAATGAAAAAACGACATAAAGATCATTTAATAGGCTAACATGGGTTTTAGTACGTGGCAAAGTAAATTTTTGGCACATAATTACACATACATGCCAACTTCTTTGATGTTTCCCTAAAAGTATAGAAATCATACCCTTTTTACGATTTGATGAAAAATGCTGTAGTTTTTTCCGAATCCCAATATTGGGAAAAATTTTACAGTAAACATTTACTGGAGATGGACATTCGAATCTTTGATACCTTGATATTGCTTGATACTGCGATTTATTGACTATCGTGATGTGCATATTGATACATTTGCAGACCTGCCAATCCTTATGATTTTCCCATAATTCATATGGAAAAGATCGCACATTACAATTTTACGGGAACTCTCCATTTCTTACGATTTTTCTGTCTGCCGGATTCCAAAATTCATACAATAGTAGTGGCCGGGCTCTTGGCTGTTGTTCTCTGTGAAAGTGTCACTTGTCATATTTTTGCGGTAATTCAAGGTGTGGCCACTTAACCAGGAAATCGGGAAATATGGTGAAAAGCCATGAATTTTCTCGGTGCCGGGAAAACCTTGACAATGCCATGAATTTTTCTGCAAGTCGGGAACGTGTTCATGCGAGAGATTTTTTCATGCGCACGCTGCAGCTGATAAGATTCACCATTATGTAGTCTTATTTTGTCTTGATTTAACTAAATAAGATTTTTAGGTGGTTTTTATGCTCCTACAATGCATTATTATGGTGACACTGGTGCCAGTAACTGTCAAAAACGTACATAAGGTTATTCCGCAAAAAAAGAAAAATGGTTGCCTTGTGTCTGCGCAGCACATCAATCAATATCTTACCCAGCATACACCCAGTCATATGATAACTGAACGACGGCACACACTTACTGCGGCTAGACAACAGTGCCAATGTTTGTGTTTTTAAACTATACATTTGAATGTTTGAAAGTCATTAATGTTGTCTGTTCACGTGAGTAACTTGTGTTAAATATTGAAAAATATTGGAAGTTCATACTACAGTATTTGTGGGTTTTTAAAAATTACGTGGTACAAAAGTTCATTTATGTGAAGTGTATTTTATTCGTTGTCATGAAGAGTTAGATGTTGAAAATATTTTAACGTAATACTTACCATAATTTACATATTAGCAAGGTTATGTAAACTTTGCCGGTGTGTTTGTTCATCAACTGCACACATTTATTTTGAGGTCTGGGAGCATTTAATTTGATGACGTCGGATTGGCGCATATACGTATTATAGAGTTGATGGGTGTTGATCTCGATTTTTAAATTTTGCTACGGTAAATTATGAGTGTGAGCTTAAATTCAGGTGATGCCAAACAAAGGAAAAACAATTTTGTTAAATAAATTTGTCACATCTTATTTCCAGGTTACGTATGGAATACAACACGTTTCTCCAGTTTGTGTTTGTAAACTGTTTGCCTTGATGTTTCACCAGCTTGCTTTTCTAGCAAAAGAAATGATATAATTTTTGTGTGAAATCACCACTTCCTGTATTTTAGGTGTCATAGGTATCTCTTAGCAGTGGTAATACAATAAATAAAAAATATCTGCAAACTCTCGCATGATGATGTACCATTATGTTCATGCACCCATGTAGTAACAAAAGAACAGTTTACGTTTTTGCATGACTCGTCAAATAACACGCCGTGGAGCTTGCGAGTTGTTGATAAACGAGCGTCTTTTAGGAGTATTTAAAGTGTGAGGAAACTTTTTATAATGATTTGCCTGACATACGTCAGCTTTAGTTTGTCTTCATAGTCTGGTGCACATACATAGTAGCTGTAAGATGTGTGAAAAACATTAAACAATACGCCCAAGTATTCAGGTCTGCATATTCTGAGCAGTTTCCGTTCATTCTGAAATCGGAGAAAGGAGAAAAGTATGCGTTTTGTAGCGTGGGTCGCTGTGACGTAACTATTTGTCATGGTGGAAAAAATGACATTACAAATCATGCTAAAAGTGCATGTTTTTGTTTGGAAATTTTTTTGAATGATTACCAGAATATTCTGTTTTCATATGCTTGATTTTGTTACTCAAGTAATGTGCGGATAGTGTCGGAATACTTGGTAAGTAGCGTGATTTTGCTCTAAAAAAAGGCTATATGTAATAATATTTGTTCTCAGTTGATACATGCAGCTCAGACGTATGTATTGTTGCATCTAGAAGTAATTACTATGTTTATTTTTATCAAAATTTACACAAATAATTTCGCATTTTAATAATACCGGTAACAGCCAATGAACAAGAAAAAATTTATATAAAATGCCGCGACCCGATTATGCACTATTTAAATTAAGCATTCTTTGATCTTCTTGATTTCAAACTTTACAAGTTGACAGGTCTGCATTTGTTCTGTGTGTGGCCTGGTCCGCCATTTTCACAATTGTCATGAAGCAGAGCTGTTGCTACGTTTGGAGTTTAACATCTCGGCGATAACAAGTGAGCACAGCACACAATTAAAAACACACACATTCCGAACCAAAAACAAATACAATTTGTTGCCGTGTTACAAATAGTTTTAACCACACCCATATTAAAAAGCACCATTTTAGATCTTAGTCAAATAGTTAAACCTTTGGAGTCAAGTTAAACATTCATTGTGCATTAGCTGAATTTTACTGGAATGTTCAGGTTATGTATATCAAAACTCGCATACCACATCAACCAGCAATCGATACTTGCAATGTATCGATGTTACTTGCATATAAGACGAATGCAGTGTACACGGTTCACCGTAATTTAATAATAGTGCAAGTTTACAGCAAGTTTTACTTAATTTTTGCAATAGACACATAGTTTTAACATTACATAATATATGACCTACAAAATTTGAGATGTGTGAATAAGCGGGGAAAAATAAATTTTCTTTACAAGATTTGAGTCATCAAATCATAATCGTGTACGTGAGAGTCAATATAAAGCTTATCGTATGAAATCCGACTTATATTTAGTTGGGGAACAACCTACAAACCTGAATATAAATTTTTCCCAAAAATATCTGGAAAAAATTATATCCCGCCTGATGAGAAAATAGTTATGTATTCCCGAAGTTCGGGATCCCGCACACCATTAGGAATTACGAACAGTAATTTAGTGTGTATCGTAAATAACGTATTTTGAAACTGTTATAAAACATTTGTTGGAATGTAGGTGGCCTAGAAAACCATTTCAACTCTCGTTTATTGTATGGAAAACTAACTTCGCCAAAAATATTTACATCCTAAGAGTTTTTATTATGTGTATTGGTATTACCTACCTATTTATCGAGTTTTCTTTCGGTAAGGTTAAAACTTGACATGTTATATAATAATTTCAATGTTTCTTTCATACAAGATAATTTTATAGTCTTCCATTAAAACAGTGTATAATAAAAAATGGTAGTCTCGTAAGAAGTGAGTGTGACTGCTCTTAACCTTGAGAAGCCGATTATCCTAAGAAGAGGTACAAAACAATGCTCGCTCATGAAAGATGTTGACGGATGCCAGCATAGTGCATAGTAAGAAAGCCCGCTCTACGGATGACTTCACTCCATCTACGTGCCACATGCACTCAGGGGCGGAATATATAAGCGGCAAACCCAAATATATGCATTGCGCTAATAAAGGCCCAAGCCTGGGTAGCCGATTACATCATTGTAAATTACGTGCGTAATTACAATACCCATTGCCGACCCATATTTACGCATGCAGAAGGCCCCTGCAATTTTGAATAAATATTGTTGAGAATTCTACTACTCGTGGCTAGCTCTGAAAGAAGTTCCTACAATCACGAGAGATGGCAGCACCCGCGTGACTTTGTGATGTCACGACCCAACCGCCTCAGAGACAGGGGTTTTAATTTGGCGTCTCCTCCACGCGGGGTGATAAAAATGTGCAGTGCTCCTGCACCTCTGATAAACACGCCCCCATGGTGAAAGGTTACGCTACCCCTTGCACCCCGAAGAACTGCTGATAAGTGGAAATTCAGTATAAATATAACCCCAGCAGCTAGCCCCGGCAGATGCGCTGGGCTCTGCGACGTAAGAGAACGTGAGCCCACCACCAGTCTGCAAAGATTTGAGTTTACTGAAAACTCTCTGCCTACCCTGAGTCCGCGAAGACTCCTCTTAACCTCCTCAGTCTGCAAGGACTTACCTATCCTTGAGCCTGCGAGGACTCTTCTCCTCATCTCCATAGTTCGTTTACCCAGTCTCAGAAGACTTTCCTTTCTGCCTGACCAAGGGCACGCTACCTCCTACCTTAACGTGCACCTTAAGGCCTTCTTCAGTCTGCGAAGACTCTCTCTCAAGACCTGCACGTTACCAATACCTGCAAGTGAGACGACTCCAGCTACAGGTATACCTTGCCTTAAACCGGTAATCCTGACCCCAGTCAAATTCCTTTGACTCCGCGATAACGAGCAGTCGCATTTCGTATTGCGTACCTGATTAGCCGCTGTAAAAATTGCGTTTGCTATATACTTTCGAATCTTAGTCTCTGTTAATTTGCGCGTTATAGCTTGCTCCATCTCGGGCTCGCCTTCACCTGACCCCGTTGCTCATGTTTTTTACGTACTATATTTTCTCTCCAGTGTTCCAGTGTTTTGCCAAGACAATTTTAATTCTACTAATTATATTTTGCTGGTTCTCTCCATGGATTAATCCCCTTAATAACTTGCCTCTTTGTGTTCTGTTAATTGTAGTTAACGAATCCCTTTTCTCTTTACTGTGGTACTTTGTAAACTTGTCTTATACTAGTAAACAGATGTACAGTAGAATAGGTGGTGTCCCTGGCAAACGACGTAGGGGACGTGGTGCCCTAGCAAGTGCTACAGTCAGCTCCACTTCTGGGGATGAACCCCAAATTGTCACGATCAAGCTCTGCGACCCACTTCCCCATTTATTCCCCTGGACATTTCCACGTCATTAGATCACCTGCACTCTGGCCAGTGGCCAGGATACCCAATGGCAGAATACAAAGAGTGACATCTCTGCTAGGCAAATCCAGAAGACCACGAGTAACATTAATCTGCAGTCTGGATGCTTGATTAGAGTACAACATCCAGAGGGCATAGTCCTCCCTAAATTCTGCTCTATCAAACTTGCATCGGGAAAAATTGTCCGGGTTGACTCCTGGTCCAGCCAGACAACTGGCCCCGTGCATATCACTCCCAACTACAGATTTCGTCCCATCACGCCAACCTACTCGACCGGCAAAGATATCCTCTGCCAGTTTCTCACCCCCACCACCACGTCAGATTAAACCTCACTTCATTTCATCCATTTGGGATCGCTGGCATCCCGTATATTGGCGACCCTGATAATGAGGAGGATCGAGCTCCCTGGATGGGCAGCCATTTCCTTCCGCTTCATCTGGGGTTTGACTTTCCTCCAGCTCGTAGCAAACCTGCCCCCAAGTGGCCTAATACTACACTTAACTCCCTGATGCCTCACTGGCCTAATAGAACGGTTAGTATTCACCATGGTTGGCCGAGCTAGGCTTAGTAGGATACTCAACGTCACCGCACTACTATATCAGGTAGTTGTTACACCTCATAGCACACCTGTCTACGTTAAACTAAATTCTCTCACAACCCTATCCAATCCACTCCAACCCCATTCAATCCACTGGCAATAAAAATAATGGAGCCCCAGCAGTATGACTTTGCCATAACAAACCAAAGTATTTTGGAATGGTAACCTCCATTGATAATAGTATTTGTTTACATTTATTGTTTTCTTCATAGACAGAGCAGCTGTTCCACAATGATACCTTGCTGCCGTGCTATGTTTTTAGAACTGTCAAAATTTAATGAACTTATGTTCGGTATTCTGAATGCAAGTGCATATTTTTATTTTACTTGTCTTGTGTTTACAACCGGTATTTAATATTTATTTTACGGGTTTTTTGTGTGTGTGTACAATCTGAAAACAACTAACGCAAAACAACAAATAGAATAATAAATTTTTCTTACTTCAGGTAGCAGAAAAATTGCTATTGTTTTTCATCTGGCGATAAACAATTCCTATATTTCCTCTATCTGACTTAATCCAGAAAAATGTAATGCTTGTTTTTCTAAAGAAAAATTTGTAAACTTTCTTAGATTGAAAATTGACAGGTGAGTATTGTACATTTTTGATATCCAAGTTATAAATTTTATAATTTTTAAATTTAAATTGTTTGCAGAATAGGGATTTTGTGTATTATAAAGTGAATTTTTAATACTTTTATGGTAAGCACATTAATTGTGTAAATGTGAATAAAATGGAACGTAATTAATGTATATTTCTGCCAAGGCAAGGAATACGGATATTTTTGCTTTGCATGTCATACTACGCAAACACATTTTCATCATGTTTAAGTCTTCTGTAGAGGAAATCATAGATTCTGGTCTGGAACACTGAATAAATGTTAGGTTATATTAAATTGTCAGTTTGAAATTATTGAAAATTTATTACTTGAGATTATGTGTGAACATTAAGAAAATTAGTGTATGTGAAATTGCCGCATTCAGTTTATGCGTATTTTAGTAGTGTTTATCCATTTTAACTGATTGAAAACTTTAAAAGTTGGCAAGTCTGATCACATTATTACAGCTTTGCTGGTTTTATGGATTTAATCCGGTTTGACTTATTTTTATATCAAACGGATAAACTGATTTTAAGGTAAAATTACATATAATTTTTTGTATGATTGTATACACCTTGTTTACAAACGAAAGGCTGGAGTCATAGATTCGTACGCAATATGAATGCCAGCATGGGAATTTCCTATGTACAATAGGCACCCAAGCGGTAGTAATTTGAACTACATTACAATCGAGCTCTGTCAACTTCATGCAGTTGGTAACATGCATACAGACAAAGAACCCGAGTACACAGTCGGCAAAATGAACCAAAAACGACCGGATTCAATTATTTTTTTTCTGTTCCAGATTATTGAATATTACTTATTTAAAATATTTTGTTTTTATATGTCAATAGAAGTACAATATTCTTCCACGCAGCAAAAAAAAAGAATAGTAATTAATAAAGTGGACGTGTATTGAAACTTCTGCTTAAATAAAATGTATGCAATATCTATCCACACGTGGGTTATCGTGTCTGTGGAGTATCAATTAGCTGACTAGCTTTGATACATATTGTATGTATGTTTCCTTTTTTTTGTTGATGCGTGTTGCTTAACTGTGTTAGTACAAGTGTTTCTTGGTTGGTGCTAGATCATTCGCGCACTACACTGTTCCTAGGTTACTTAACTGGACCTCATACTGGAAACTAGCACTGGCTGCATTGGCTGTCTGCTAGGCACAAAGTCTGGTGGTTCAACAGATTTGGCAATATGGGGAACACACACTAGTTCTCTTGGGCAATGCTGACGTACCAATGTTCTGAGTGGTCTGTTTCTGCAGAGCAGAGGTGCCGTAAGAGGGCCGGTTGAACTGTCACCTTCCTTGTCTCGGTGGTAGTGGAGCTGCTTTAGTGTTGGGCAGGTGCTGACGATTTCACTGGGTGCTTTCCCAGCTGCTGAAATCAGGGTTGGCAATTCTTATCCTGGTGTTACTCCCATTAACCAGAGCCCGAATCATTCCATTCTGTACACCGAGGTATACAGAATGGGTGGCCATAGAAAGATGAGGTTGTGTGTGTGGTAATGGACATGCTCTTGAAGGGGGTCTGTCATCCTACTCTGAATTCGCAATAATAAACAGCCCGGTCCCTTGTGTGCCGCTCCTGAAATCAGAATTCAATGAGAAGAAGAGTTTTACCTCTAGGACAAAGTACTCTTGGATAAGGTAACAGAACTAGTACGTATTTATTTTGATTATAAATACTGAGTGACTCATACTATAACCAAGCAGAGCGTATATGGAAGTGAGCGAGAGAGTGAAGAGATTTGGGCAGCTCTAAACTGCGAGCTCTGGAGAGCCGATGAGGGTGATTGAAGTGAATATGGAGTGGTGCCAGAATTAACGGACAGGGGAAACTGGAGATCTCAGAGAAAACCCTCCAACCAGCAGTATCGTCAGGCACAATTCTTTGCGAAAATCTGGAGACCCAGCCGTGTAGTATACAAAAGTAATGCTATGAAAATAATGGGGTAAGGTGACATGCTCATAAAGCTATCTAAGATACAAAGGACATTAAAACTAAATACTATGCAACTAAACCTATCTGGTTGTCTAAAAGAGACACTAACTTACGGGGGCCACTACCAGCAAGTAGTGGTGGCTTTCGACCCAGGAGGATCGGCAGCGGTAGTGTTAAGTATGGTCTTTGTCTTCTGTTAGACGAAGAGCTTTGGGTCGCTGGTGATTGCAGAAAGTGTTGAAGTCTCTGGAAGGTGGTGGCTGCAGCCATTTGTGGTATTCAAAGATATGGAAGTTCTTGGAGACAACCGTGATGGCCTAGATCAGTAGAGAGCCCTAGCACACTGTGTTTTAAGGCGAGCTACTGGTTACAATAACTCCCGACGGTTGCACACTGCCATATATTTGGCTCAATGACAAGTGTTCGCCGGGCTAGGGTGACGTGCCTCTGTGACGTCTGTCTGGAGTGAGCAGGGTGGGAGAAATATCCTTGTGTGCTTGGCAAATGGCCTTGGGCGCTTGGCAGTTGCTCTGCCATCTTCAGCAGGTGTAGCGACACTGTCTGCCGGGTGCTTCTGTCGGGCTGATGTAATACGCGGCCACTTGGAATGCTATTGGTTTCACGTGCAGGAATCGTCCACTTGGGTTGAAATGCTCCTCTGTGCACTCTTGAAACAACATGCTGGGTTTGACCCTTCCTCTGGTTTTCATACTACATAGTAGAGAGAGAAGGCGGGTCAGGAACAATCCGTATGTTAAGCAGCATCAATGTCACTCCATGGGATCACATATTGCAGACATCTTGAGAGTTGTTTCCTTGGGTTGACAATACACGTTTGGATGAGTCTTAGTCCAATAAGCGGTACGTGTGTGTTTGCACTGCCTATTTATTATAGAAATACTGCATAAAGTCTACATACATAAACGCAAATAGCTAACTACACCTAAAGGGTTGGTCACAAGGCATTTCATAATGGGCAGTTAATGAGGGTTTCAACTTCAGTGCCCGATTAAGTAGGGATTTCACACAGTACAAGCAAAAATCCAAATTACAATCCTAATGTCATCAAGGGGCTTTCACAAGCCCCTGGCTAGCTCATAGAGGGGTTCTACCCTTTTTTTGCATGTAATGATCCTGGTGTAATAGTTTAGTGATCTTTGTTTTTATTTAGCCTTGATTATGGATGTTTGTTGACTGTTTTCAGGGGCACAATCTGTTCAAGTAAGAAGAAAAAGAAACTTGGTAATGGAGAACAATCTGATGCTGAAGATATTACTGCAACGCCTCCTCCTTCACCTGACGATGATTCAGAAACTGCTAAAAATGTAATTACTTTCCATTGAAACTGAAATTTTGGCTATAGTTTGATTTTCACGTGTTAGTTACCAGAATGGGAATTTCAATATTACGGTACAGTCAGTTAACTCTCAATTGTAAGACTTTCATGGTTCCCAGGAAAAAGGTTGTTATTTTGGAGTCATTATTGGAAATACCTTTTCAAATAATTATTTTCCATGGTTTTACAAATACGGGTCACCACCTGTATGTTTTAGACACCTTGTTCGTATGGACGTATTTCTGGGAACCGTGAGAAATAAAAAACAACGTAGTCAGAAATTTTCGAAAACAAAAAAAAATCATCAAAATTTGTAACACATTTGGAAGCTTCAACATTAAAAAATGAGAGCTGTATCACTACCATTGCACAATGCATCACATTGTGAAAATTATGAGAAAATGGCAGTAATTCATTAAAATATAGTTACACAGTGTGCAAGTAAAGGTCATTGACCTGATAGTCCTACAGCGCCACCTCTATTGGTGCAGTCCTTTTCTGCACTGTACTTGTCTGCTGAGATATATATGCACAGCACAGCACATTCCATACTCTGCCCCGAGGCAGTAGAGCAAGCAAATATTGACACAGATGCACATGGCAAGTAGCAAAAAAAAAAATCAGAACCCTGTTTTTGCCCTCCTTTTGTTTTATCGGCTCGCCCGTTCAACCCATCTTGGTCCTTAATATTATCCCTGAGAAGTTTGCTTGTTACCTAAATTTTTGTCTCTCTTAGTGTTGTAATAAGTATGATTTTTAGCTTTTCTTCACTAGTGATTTGGTTTTATATTTTTGACATTTTTAAATTTATTTTGGTACAGTTGACCTCTACTTTTTGGACATGTTTTTTATTTTGTGACTAATAACTGGAAGCAAGGGGCAGGCTATTATACTCGTGAAAAATATGAAACTACACAGGAGATGGATGCAGGCATTTACTCGCAATGTTTTTATTAATGTGATCTCCCTCCTTTATGTACGTCGTTAAAAGGAAAATTATTTAATGCCACTGCCGTGTGTTGCAAAGTTAGTGGAGAAACCTATTCCAGTTCCCAAGTGTTTCCAAGCAGCATATTCTGTTTTTTAAGGGTTTATTAACTACACAACATAAACTCTTGAGTATTTGATTGGCTATGTAGTATTTATTTGTTTATTAAGTTTAAAGGTTGACGCATGTTGCTTTCGGAAGGCTGAACCGATGGTTTTGGTTGCACTAGGTCAGGCGTGCTATATCAATGTTACAGGTTACTGTCTGAATACTGGGGCCTTGGATTATGCGGAGTAGGTCGAGTTGGCATTCTGCTTGCTACAAAGTCTGGGACTGCAAGCACACCTCACTTTGTCAGGCTTCCTTTCCTTGCCATCCTGACTCTCAACCTGTTTCTCTAATGGCAGTGGTGGTTGGGTACAACTGGTGCTGGCCCCAAGCCCTGGTGTCTTACTGCTGGTGTCGAGCTGGAATGCTGGGTTCTGCACTAGGCAGGCTGGTTGCTTCTCGACATGTATTGCGAGTGGGAAAGACACCTTTTGAATAAAAACACATGGGCAGGGAACAATACGTATTTATTACGTAGTAATAAACACAGCACGTACTATTTCCTATCAAGCAAAACGTGGCCGGAAGTAACCTTCAATGAAACAGGTGGAGGTGACCTCCTAAACTAACTTGGTATAGAATGATGTTGATGGCTTAAAAACAACTCAGTCACAGCTGAACTCGGGATGTGTAGCAGACACTTCAAGAAAAAAAGGTGCCACTATTAATGGCACTGGGTGTAGTTGCTACTACCGGAAAGTAGTGGCGTTTGTCGAACCAGGAGGAACGACATTGGAGAGTGTGGTATTGGTGTCTGCAGCTTTAGTGTTGAAGAGCTGGTGGTAGATGCTGCAGAATCTTTGGAGCTGGTGGTAGCCATTGAAGGCAACTTCTGGGACTGCTGCTGGCTAGTAGTAGGAGCCACTGGAGCTCCTGGTATCTGTTGAGATAAGCCTCTGGTTGTTGGCAGTGGCAGCCTCTGGAGCTGCTGATGGGCTTGGTTGAGGGCCGTGAAGGTCTAATGTTCAGTAGAGAGCCCCAGCACACAAAAAAGAGAGACGAGCTACCCGTCTTCGCCTGCGCATGGCTTATATACTTCGCTCTGTCCATACATGGGCTGGAGTGAGCTTGACTTCCCTCTGTGACATCTGCCTGGAGCGAGCGGGGTGGGAGAATCTACCCTTGTGTTGGGCGATATGCCCTTGCGTGCTCAGCCTTCTTCTGTAAGCCATGCTGGAGTGGTAACACTCAGTCTGTCAGGTGCGTCAGGGAGGCTGACATGTTACTGCAGCTGCTTGGAAACTTTGCTTATTTCATGTGCTAGAACCGCCCACTAGGGTGGGAGCAGTTCTTTTGCACTCGTGAAGGTGTTGGGTTCGACCCTCCCTCTGGATACGTAGTATTTTGTAAGTAGTGTGAGAAAGTTTGGTCTGGAACATCAGGAAATACCACATGTCTTTAACCGTCCTTCCAGGGGAAATAATGCGGTAGTCATCTTTGGTTGTGGTTCCTGGTATAGTATAACACATTAGGATGCGTTGCAGTCGTTTTGGTATAACTGATATAAGCGGCACACATCAAGGTTTTCGTCTGCTACAGCCTAAAGAAGACTTTGGTGTAATTTTTGCAGCTGACTAGTCAGTTACACTCGCTCAAACAATTATTAACAAATATTTAAATATAAAACTTTACGATACCTGCGAATGCACTTTCTTAATGACATTTGATGCTTGATTTTTTTGCTTTTTGTTATAAGAACATGCAATAGTTAGACTTTTGAATGGTATGATGGGAGTGATGTTTTCACAGACTATAATATTTTTTAGGACTTTTTAATATAAGTATGCATTCATTTTTTACAAAATACACTTTAAATGTTCTTTTTCTAGGATGCTGGGAATTTAATTCTCAATAGTTTAACATAGGTGTATTATGCTACATGTACTAGACTCTATAATTTGTATTTCATCACTAGTTTCAATGCAGTTTTCTGATGCAGGACGTCTTTATTGATGTTAATAAAACAACTCCGTCTCATCAGTGTGTACCTACCTCTCTGTCGCTTCTGGTGGGGTTAGAACTGAAGTATAATCTACCAGAGTGCCTACAGTATATGCCCCTTGTTGCTTGTGCTAATACTTTTCACCCTGCAGTCAGTACGCACACACACACACACACACCCCCATCCCAACCCTGAAGTATGAGTGAGTGAGCTTTTGACGAAGTATGAGTGAGTGAGCTTTTGACGGAGCTGCCAAAACTGCATTCCGACGCCAGGTAGTTATATAGCGCACAGTTTGGTGATTGCACCCCAAGGTTGCCACAGGTCTGGAAAACCTTCAAAACAGGGAAATGTCATGGAATTTGAAAACATTCAGGGTAATCAGGGAAATGTCAGGGAGTTTTTCAATGGGAAAAAGGTGGCAACCCTGCACCCCCTATCTGGCTTTGCCCACAGCAGATCCACCAGCAGATGACGCCCTTGCAAATTATACCTGTCTCTGCCTACGAGCGGATGTCTCAGCGCCAATCACTCTCCAGCTTGGGCGTGGGCGAGCCGGCAGAGTATATATACCTGTGTGCTTCTCAGAAACAAGAGTATATACCCATTAGCTTGGTCCATCACTACGTGTGCTGGGGTTCTCTACTACTAGCCAGGTCATCACGATTCACTACGAGCTCTTCAGCAACTTTGCCAACAGCTCCATAGTTGCCACTCCTATGGAAAACAGGAAAATGTCAGGGAATTCGAAAACTACCAGGGAAGGCAGGGAAATTACAGGGAATTTCTAATAAGTTAGCTTAATGTCATAGAATTCTGAGATATGCATGCTATATATGGCAGTTCTAACATCAGTTGTGCACCGCCACTAGAATTGTATGGTGATTGTGGACAAAATGCCTTGATATTTTTCTTTGCAATTTATGTAGGGAGAAATTTTGTAAGATAAGAGAAGTATTTTGGTGTAAAAGTGTGTTATAATGAAAAGAAGTCGATCCTTACAGAAAAAAAGTGTCAGCAATAGGTCAGGGGAAAAAAATATTTTTGTCTGGAAATCGGGGAAATGTCAATGAATTTTCCAATGGAAAAAAAGGTGGCAACCCTGAGCTCTCAGATCTCCAAGAGGTTCTTCAACATATGCACCAGACTCTCCACACCCTTCACCCCAAATAAAGTGGCAACCCTGAGCTCCCAGATCTCCAAGAGGTTCTTCAACAGCTGCACCAGAGACTCCACACCCATCACCCCGAAGACATCTTTGACCCCTTATTTAGTTGCCCACCCTTCCGGTAATGGCAACAACCACTGCCCCTCTGGTAGTGGCCCCTGCAATTCCCTTCTGGACAACGGTCCTAGTACAGTTAGAAAGAATACTGTATTACCAGCCTTTGTAGTAATAGCTTTTAGACCAAAACAAAACAAAATGAAAGCAGAATGTAACTCTTTCAGCAGCTAATACTTTAACAACCCAAGCTTTATCAACATTGTAACTAACAGGTAAAATATTATGGTATACCTTAGTAGGATAATAACCTCGAAACACTTATGTCTACGAAGCTTTATTATGAGTCTACAGTAACGTCACACTGCAAAATGATGCACATGTAAGACCTCTCCTGTGACAGTTGACAGTGAGATTACAGTTCGTGAATGGAACTCACTAGAAAGAACACTCCCTTGTGGCATATTGTCGTAATTTCATTAGATTTTTGCTCGGGGATAATCAGGAGACTGCAGAATAATACTCAACCCATTTGCGAACCATTGTGTAAGACTGTGGGTTACCTCTCAGGGATGCACGTACGTCGAGACATACACATTTGACGGTCACCTGTTCTGTGCACCCCGGTGTACAGAAAGGTAAAGCCACTACCAGTGATTCCTGACAATGATACTGCCCTCTGTCAGTAAAGGACATCGCATGTAAAGTTTTTCTGGCCCCCTAAAGTGGGACAGAGCATCTTCGCTATTATGCTAGTAAAACCAGAGACCCAGTAAACTAGCCGGGAGTCAATAGACAGCTAAACAGATTTTGGGGGGTTTAGAAACACCACGTTTTGCTCAAACGAACTAGTCAAAATGACGGACACTGATGAGAGCTAATACAAAGACCAAGATGCCACTATGACCAAAACCATATTCGAACTCTGCTATTTAGCCACCCGACCTGGCACAGGAGTATTCTCTGTAGTATATGCCCATTGCCAATACCTGTTCCACTACACATGCCTAGAGTAGACAGACTAACAGTGTTACACTGACTGGCTGGAATTTGATGTGATGAGTGCAGCGCGTGCCAGACTGTGTGTTGAAGCTGGTTGACATGTACTGGGCAGGGAATCAGTACAGTCCACTGTACCATCACCCCAACCCTACCATCACCAATGTATAGGATGGCCTGAACACAAGTGACTAGATCGGCCCTTGTATACCGCTGCGAATTATGCCGGCATGCATCTGAATACCACCCTAGCAACCCGGGGTATAGAAATAGCCAGTTAGCACCTGAACTAGGGGGGAGCCACAACTACCGGAATTCGCAGGGCGACCACATGATGACTTACTCACGTTCAAGTTTAAATGTGACAGAACTCGGGGAGAATGATGTACCGACCAAGCAATGGGTACAGTTACTGGCAGTTACCTAGGCACGTCTCGGTGTGCGGAAACGGGGTCGTCAGAGAAAGGGTGCAAAAGTGGAGAAATAGGGATATGCGTACAGCCTACTGCCATTTATTGGCTGTATGTATAAACACCGCCATTTTTACTTATTTTGTGTTTTTTGGGGCCAGGTTCAAGACAAATACGGCTTTTGCAACTATTGTGCGAGCTTGGTGATTGTAGCCGTCTGCTTACGTCATGAAACGGATTAAGAATGCTGCATATAATAACAGTAAAACCTCATTAATCCAAAGTGCTCGGGACCTAATTTTTTGACTTAAAAATACATATTTTCGAGTGATCAAATGAAAAAAAAAAAATTTAATGTGTATTAAAAAAATGCACATTTTCACTGTCCAAACTGAACATAACTACGGCCCCAGGAATAACTACCCTCTCGAAGTTACACCCTGTTTTGGGGAACCATATAATTTCTGGTTTAAAAAAGTCAGAAATTTGAAGGAAATAGCCGAAAAAATAAGTTTGTTGCATTCATCTCGGTCATTAATTATATGTTCACGTGCAGTACATGATAGGTGTTGTAATTGTTGATTTTAATTGCTATGCCAAAATTTGAAGGAAAAAAAAGTTAAGTTTGGTTTAAAACTGCAGCCGTGGTAGCCAGAATCCACGTGCTCACTCTACTATAATGCACTTCAGGCGAATGTTGATACAATCCCCACACTGCCTGGCCGGCCAGCCGGGTGCTAGAGCCAAGTGCCGTGTGGTTTTTGTGTCACGCAGTACCCATTGTTAAAGGTCGCTCCCTCCCTTTTTTTCAATCCCCCTCCCAATCTCCTACTGTCTGTCATCCTTCCCTTGGCCACACCACCCACACCGCTTCACTTCCTTCCCCTTTTCATCCTCCAGCCATGCCCACACCGCTACGCTTCTTTTCCCTCTACATCATCAAGCAATGCCCACACCGCACCAAGCTTCCTTCCTCCCTCCCTCCCTCCAAGTGTCACAACAGGCAGCCTGGAATTTTCTTTGCCCTACTCTTCCTAACTTGAGGCAGTGCATGGCACTTTCACATATTTTCACCTCTTCAGCGGGCAGAAGAGGCGACGAAAACCAGTAAACAGACGTGAAAACTCTGGCACTATCAATGGCATCACTGTGGTGGGGGCGGCAGTGGCTCTCTCAGCTGATTACAGAGCTGCCACCCATTGCTGGTTTATGTGCGTGCACATGCGACAGTGTAAACGATGCATGTGTATCATAATTATTTATAGCTTGGATTAATTAATTTGAACTTTACATACATTTTTGGATGATATCCAACTTCTAATTACATAAATGGTGAATTTTGAACTAACCTAACTCAAAAGTTTATAAAAGCCTATACTTCCATTTGGGGGTGAATGCACACTTAGAATTGTATATGATTTTGAGTTAATCGACTTCAAATTAATGTGGTTTTACTACTGTATTAGATTGTGTCCAGGAGCATGTTTTCTGCACGACGTCTTTCAATACATATTGATTAATGACTGGTACTCATTAGTGCAAGCTTGTCACTAGCAGTTGAGTCGCCGCCATCGCCTTCAAGATTGTTGTCTACTGGTCTGGAACTGACATTCCAATAATGGAATTTATTTTCCCCCGATGAGCCACCGGTAAGACGTAAGAGGCTCTGGCGAGTACAGCAGTGTCCGCGGGATGCCGTCATAAGTATGATGCCTAGATCCCACAAATCTCCACTACGCTGCTCGCATCAAGGATCTAGGCGCTGGGCTTGCACCTGCTAACCGTTTCTCCAAATGCCCTATGCCAGTGAAGTAAGGGATGATTGGGGAGTATAAAAGGTAATGCAACCCGGCCTCTGGATCATCAGTTAGTTCTCGATCAAGTCTTTTGACTCCTCTCCTGGGCTCTCACCGCACAAGCAATTAGTGCTGATGCCCGCACCTCTCCAGTTTACTTCACCGCTTCCTCGCGGGGCCGAAGATTCTCTCAGACTCTCATCTAAGGAAGTACCAGCAGCATCAGCAGAACAGCACACTGATACATGTTTGGTCTGTTATGGACACCAGAGAGTAGAGTTTGCCCTGCACTAGTAACTGCCTACTCCTATAGCTTTGCACAGGGCACTCTCCCCTGTTAGGGTGTTTACTTTTTGCCAATCCCCGTGTGGTAGGAGTTAGTAATTCCACCATCTTTGTTTATATCCTTCTCTGTTAATAATCATTTATCTTGAGTATCACTCCCGACCTCCTACCCCTTGTCATCGTCGGATCGGACGGAGACAGCAGGAGACTGGGTTTACTCATTCCGAAGCTACACCATCAAACCAAAACATCCTTGGAAGGCTGCTCATTCTCTGGCCTGTGCAGTGATTGGTAGAGCGATGACACTAGGATACCTTCCCTTAGAAGGTGGCTTTCCAGTTTGAAGTCGCGTCTGCCTCACCACTCATTTAGTGTTGCAGAGAGGAACTTCTTCGAACCTGGGGGACCAGTTACCCTGGGACACTCACCTCACCAATATTGGAAGGCCACCCATTCCTTGCACCCAGGTGGGAGTAACGGTAGTGCCAGAACACGAGGTACGCTCCCTGTTGGAATTGGTTTGCCGGCTGGGGTCGACTTCTCTTACCGCACACATGGTGGTGCCGAGAGGGTTTACACTGGTGCAGGGGAGACCAAACCTATTGGGACAACACCGTGCGGTTCCTGCAATTAACACTTTGCAACTCGAGTCTTCCTCACCTGTGGTGGGGAAGTCAAGAGTGCAGTGTAGGGTAGGTGGTAACAATTGGCACCTACACCTGAACTCTTGACACGTTGATTGCCTACCTCCTTAAGAACCGATATTAGGTTATAGTGTAATGCCTTACACCCATAGGGGCAGTGTTCAAAGGAAGGTTAAGAAGGCCAGGGCTATCTCTAAAAATCCACAAGGGTTTAACATCCTTCCCAGTGTGTTTGGGCTACTGAGTCCATGTGAACAGGCTGCTTTGCTGTGACTGCTCACTGTTCCAGTACCAACTGTCATGTCTACCACATTGTTTGTGCTGCCCACCGTGTTGCCGAAGGATACCCTCCAGTGGTGCAAGAGATCCTGTCCAGCAAAGGGTTCATCTACGCTCTTAACTGTACCTTGTAACTCCACGCCAATAACGAACCCTAGCTCCTCACCCCTACACCCCATCCTCTAGTCAAGTGGTGCAACTAGAGCTGAGGGAACAGCGCTAGTAAAGAAATCTGCTGGACAGACATGGGACATTAACTCCGTACCACCACCTAAGCCTGCACCAAGTTGAGTAAAACTGCTACAACCAGGCTTTGCACCAAGCCGGCGGCCTGCAGGCCAATATTGTACTCCAGTCAGGCTCCAGTACCCAGAGACGAAGAGCCACGCAAAGATGCGACTTGCCTAGCATCAAACAAGTTACGTAGAGACGCGGGCAGCCTATCAGCCGGGACTGTCACACGTCAAGGGAGGGTACTTTTAGACATCCAACGTGGGACATCCGCCGTAATTTTCAAAAGAGTTAGGTTGAACCAGGCCATTAAAATCCCAAGGCGAGAGAACTGGCTAGGGTGCACTTACTCAAACCAAATTTCGGGGAATCTGTAAACACCCCATGGTGCTCAATACCCCAAATATGTTGGACACCAATGAGGGTTAGAATGAGGATGCTGAAGAAACAGTGGATTCTTCTATAAGCAACCACTGTGCTAAAGCAGAATGCCCCGTAGGAGGAGTTCATTGTATCTAGTCTGTACATTGCCAGCGCCAGTTCCATTATGCCAGTCTAGACTGGGATTATATAGTTCGCCACACAGATGGTCTAGAGTATCTATGCGAGGACTGCCAATAAAACAGCCTATTGTAGCTGGGTGACGTGCCAAGGGCAAATGCAATGCAGAGTGCGATGTATTGTCTGTGCCAAAAGTTTCATCACCTATGCATCAGATGGCCAGATGAGCGGATACCATGACCGGGAATGGTATACAGGTGCAAAGTCTTTCAGTGGGCCACCGAATACCAACCACACGACCCCGGACAGTCTGAAAACCGAATTCAACTGTTCGACGGAGGAACCACAGATTCCTGACTTTGCGGGCCGTCTGCATGAGGACCCGCTTGTTTTCCTCGCAGACTGCGAAAGAGAATTCAATGAGCAGGGTGTACCTCCAAAACAGTCAATTAAACTAACCCAAGGATGCCTTAGAGGCAAAGCACTCGAATGGTGGGGAAAATACTGGGAGTTCATCAGCAAATGGATGCAATTCCATATCAGGCTTGCTACGGAATTCACTAGAGAAGGGGTGTTATCCTACCTCACCACAGAATTTTATAGCTGTACCCAGAACCTCGGAGAAGAAATGGAAATTTTCATTCGCCACAAAGTGCAAATATTCCGGCGGATCTTCCCGGACAAAACAGAGGAGAGCTGTGTATGCCATATAACATGCATGTTGCTGCTACAACTAAGAAACCACTTGATTTTACCCAAGTTGCAAGACTTATAAGAGTTGGTGGACCGGACGCGAGAGATTGAGTGAAATGTGCAGGCGCAAGCCCGTTCAGAATGCCTGAAAACGAGCAAGTTTGCAGAAGCAGAGAAACGCTGAGAAAAGAAGGTCAAGGCAGAGTCACTTATACCGCCAGCGCGAAATCTCCTTAAGTGTTGGTTCTGCCCCCACTATCACTTTCTTAAAGATTGCCCAACACGCGCTCGCACGGAAGAAAGGGGCCCACCACTGGTGGTCTGCGACCGACTCCTAATCAGCTGAAGGGATCCTGTGTCGGAAAAGGCAGACGACCTTGCCGGAACCAAAGGGCCTGTAATTCAATTAATAGATGAAGAAACCAAACCTTCGAAGTGACCACACGTTGAAGTCATTATAAACACCCAAAGTGTGGTAGCAATACTAGATTCTACCGCCACTCTAAACTTCGTGCAAAGTGACCTTGCAGCGGAAAACATTTGGTAACTAACCAGAACGGACAAATTTATTGTGGCCCCCGGTCTCCAGGAAATGGTCATCCTCGGATACCCGTGGCTCTGCCAACGTGTAATGGAAGACAGCTAGCACAATGTCTACCTAAGCCACAAACACAGTCTCTCTGTCAACTGGGAGCATAGCCCACAAGCCGTAACCGCCCCATCGCAGCTAGCAACCGAAATCAACCATGACGTGGATGACTATAAATTCTAACAATTGAAGCAAGTTTTAGACAATCACGTGGGGACATTCGGATAGAAAGGAACGCTACTCCAGACAAGGATCATCTCACACAAGATTTGGCCCACAACAAAAGAGCCAATATACAACCATCCACATAGGGTGACAGCATGTTTGCCAACTGATTATGGATCAAATACAGGATATGGAACAAGGCGTCATCGAACAGTCAGATACACCGTACAATTCACATATTGTTCTGGTTCCAAAAAAAATGGACAGCTGTGGTCCTGTGTAGATTACAAGGCATTGAATGACGTCATCCATTCCATCGCTCCACCAGCCATCAATTTGGTCCATACTGTACGAGATATTGGAGAGGCTTAAATCTTCAGTACCCTCAACCTGCAGTCGGGGTACTGGCAAATAGCTGTATACCTGGATAGCCGATGTTACGTTAAGCTGCTTTCACTAGCCCAGAAGAGGAAACTGTACACTTTCAAGTTATGCCCTTCAGGTAGAAAAAAGCACAGACAACTTTCCATAGGCTCATATGATCAGAAGTCCTAACCAGATACATTGGGCAGCTTTTGCATATGTTGATGATGTCATTATCTACCCCAGGTCCTGGGAGTAACACCTCGCACACCTTCAATGAGTTCTCGATTGCCTCAAGATCCACGGAATGACCGCCAAGCTATCCAAGAGCCAATTAGCGAAAACGTTGTTAGACTATCTCAGACACGTGGTTTTGCCAGCTGGCAACTTCCCACAGGGAAACCCCATATGAACAATCTAGGAAGCCAACGAGCTGACCACTAAGAAGCAACTTCGGCGGTTCCTGGGGCTTTGCAATATTGGCTTTGTGACTTTGTATGGGGTATTGCCAGTATTATGGCACCCTTGCACCCCTACTGGAGAAAGAAGCATGATAGGGATGGGAACCAGAACACAGTGCAGCATTGCAAGCCAACTTTCAGAATATTAAGCAGCTTCAACTACCCCAATGGGAGGGACCTCAAATTCTCCAGACTAAGGCCTGCCAAAATGGCTGCGGTGCCGTACATTATCAAGAGGATAAAAGGGATCATCTGTGGGTAATAGCATATGCCAGCACCTGCCTAAACACACGAGAACAACGCTACCATATCAACGGACAAGATTGCCTTGCCGTAATATGGGCGGTGCAGAAGTACGGGTATTACTTGGGAGCAACTCACTTTATTCTGTGCATCGACAGTAAGGCGCTACAATGGCTGTGGGAGTCTAAAGCTGCTAAGGCAAAGCTTGGCAGGTGCGACATGTTCCTGACAAGAGTTCGACTTTGAGGTACACTGTTGTTCCGTGAAATTGAACAATTTAACCGATGCCCTGTCCTGCCAACCGGATTTGGACATCGCCGAGAAAGCAGACGAAGACTAGGGTCGCATAGTACCACCCCCAGCCACGGAAGCCAGTCCGAATGAGCAGATCCGTTTGCTACAGCTGCAAATCAACCGGGACCAGATTGCCGCCCACCAACAAAGAGACCTGAAAATACAGGGGCTACTCAAGATGCACCCTAAGCATATCGAGGTCCGGAATGTTGTAGTGTGGTCCCGCAACGGTGAACCTGGGGCAAAGTGGAAGTTATGTGTACCTAAAGCCCTCGGCGCCGATATCCGTCATTACTATCACGATCACCCAGAGGTAGGAGTGGTCGGGTACCCAAAATTTTGGGCAGTATTTCAGGTAATGGAAACGCCTGAAATACCAGACGAGTATTGTGTCTTCCCGAAAATATCGGTCCAACATTCCTTCCAATATTCATCCATAGACACACACCTGTTTTTTGCGGCATGTGAAATCGACAAATATGTGCAAAATACACAGTTTCTCGCGAAAAATTACATCCCTCGCTAAAACAACAAAAAACACAAAAAAATATGGTAAAAAACTTAATTTCTGTTGTGAATCGTCATTTTTACGATGCTAATTAGATTATTTGTTTCAATATGTAGTCGGGATCGCAAAGTCGACACAATTGATGTATCAAATTTATACCGCCGAAACAATGTTGCCAACAAGCATCTGTTCCTACGGGATACCCCTATGTTTTGGAAATAAACTGATCTCGGCGACTTTCTGAAATGACCTATTTTCGTTTGCATTTCGTCCTTTTCTACTTTTCATTGGATTATTAATGTAATTTCGTTTGGTAGTATACAAATGTGATGAATGGAAAAATGACTGAATGCTTATCTCGAAAATGGTAACAAAATTTTCCGTTGCCACTATGTACTGACTTAACATTTGCTCTGTGAAGGCACACAGTACGCTCCTAGATTCGTATATCTATGGTTGCCAAATTTTTTTTTTTGTGTTACAATTTATCTAAACATGCTTTTAAGATTATCAAGGTGATGTGAGGATGACTTGAATGTGGTGCCATTTTATGGTTTTTTTTTGACCAAATAATGATTAGGTAAGGTTCTGTTTATTTTATTGGTGGGACAGATAACTTTAGTTTATCAGATTCATCATTTTTTGTGAGACGAGATTGTTTTACGTAGGTTCTTACGTGAAAGTAGCAATTACAACAGCCCATTGTTTTGATGATGCAGTGGAAAGTTTTGCTTGTATGGAAATAAAATTCAAATTACTATTATTCATAAGTTGTAACTTCACTGAAAGAACAAAAAGTGATAAATGTGTCATTATTAGTACTGATGCGAAAATTACACAATAATTTTCAGTAAAGTTGAAAATTGTTGGGGATCTTTATGAACTACATTAAAATCAGTGAAATCAGTATGGATGTCAGTCAGTAATGTAAGACGCACTGAAAAGAGTTTCTCAATATCTGGAATATAATGACTGACAAGAGAACAAACCAAAAGCCAAGTAATATGGTAGTAATTAATGACAGTTGTTTGAATATTCTGGTAAGTATATACTACTTCATTTTTGTGCTATCACTAAAGTAACCAAACATGGTTGCAATACCACTTACTTATTGCTTGTATGAGTATTGGAAATTAACTGTGAATCGTTTTATACTAATTTGATGTAGGCCTAAATTAAATTTTCCCTAAATGGGTGTAGGGGTAGTGTTGCATCAAACATCTTGATGGACTGTAGTATACGAAAGTTTGTTGATATGAGAACTGTCAGGTACTACCAAATACCAAACACCATTTCTCCCGAACCAATTACGAACAACTGACTGTCTAAATATACTAGTTCCTAGAAGCACTAAGATTGTGCCACTGATGGCAAATTCAAAACTGTATACAGTAATATTTACAAAGACATCCATGCAGACAGTACCAAAGATCACCGCCCACCTTGAAATATTCATTACAACCTTTAAAGGGCAGTGGGCACAGTTTATAGGCAGGGTTATAGCTGCTGAGGGTGAAGAGGTTGATTTTCTTCCTGCCACTTTGGATGCTGCTGTAAGGTGTGAAGATATTCCTGATGCCAGTGTTTCCAGAAATCTTGCTGAAGCTTCTCCACGAGCTGCCAGCGCTGTAAACGTTTCAGCTGGATGTCTTCCAGGTTTGGCTCTGGAACTGTAACAAGTGGCTTAAGAGTCAGAAAATTACCAGGAGTAAGCGCGGACAAGTCATTCGGTTCCGAGCTCAGTGGACAAATAGGCCTGGAGTTGACGATGGACTTCAATCTGCTCTAGAACAGTATTCAGTTCCTCGTAAGTGAGAATTTGCTCTCCAATAAAACGCCTCATATGGGACTTGACCGACTTAACTCCGGCTTCCCATAATCCACGAAAGTGAGGTGCTGCGGGGGGATTAAAATGCCAAGTTACCCCAGGGTGGCCAAGGAGCTTGCCATGGTCTGTTAGTGGTTGGGAGAAGCAAGCAGCTGTCGCAGTTGATTCAGATAGTTATTTGCACCTACAAAATTGGTTCCACAGTCACTATATAGGTCAGATGACCTGCCACGATGGCAAGAAAGTGTTTGTATGCACCTAGAAATACATTGGTAGAAAGGTCAGATGCCAACTCAAGGTGCACTGCTTTTGTTACACAACAAACAAATATGCAAAAATAAGCTTTTAAAAACACTGGGCGACGAACTCTGGCGAGCTTAATAGTGAACGGACCAGCATAGTCCACCCCGGTCTTTGCAAAGGGTTTCACCTGCTGAATTCTCATGGCAGGAAGGTCTCTCATTAATGGTACCGAAAAGGCAGGGCTTGTCTTAAAGCACTTGAGTCAGTAATGAAGACAGCGACGAATGGCACACCTGTCTGCAAGTATCCCAAATTGTGTCCTGAGAATACTCTGAAGAGTTGGATGCTGATTGACTTTATGATAATGACCTGATTACTAAGTCTGTAAAACAGTGCAATTTGGGAAGTAAAGTCGGGTGCTTTGGCTCATATTGTAAGTTTGACTGAGGTAGCCTACCGCTCACCCTGACTACTCCACAGGGGTGAATAAATAGAACCAATTTCCGGATCTGAGGTGATACACGCTGCTGCTTCAAAGCATGAAGCTTGGACATACCTCAGCCAAATGTTCAAGCCTTTGTCCAATTCATGGGGTAGTAAGGCATCAGTAGCCTTGTTTTGTGGCACTCAACAACTGTGAATAAAACGTACAACATATGCTGTTATGCGGATAAGCTTATTCAACTTGCTGCACCTTTCATGCAATAACTCCAAGGGGCTGGTGTCTACAAAGTTTCCGATTGAGAGAGTTTTATGTTCAGGAATGATGGCGGCTGATGCCGAGGTCTCTTCTGTGGACATATAGCAAGGCCAATGATCACTGGTTTCCTTCAACCACCGTGGTCCAGTCCACCACAAATGATGTTGCTGAAGCTGTGTGGGCATCATACCCTGTGAGGTGCAGTCAGCAGGATTTTCCTCCTATTGAACATGATGCCACTATTCAGTTAATGTGTAATCTTTAATTTCACTGACTGTTGGCCACAAAGGTCTCCCAGATGTGAGGTGGTGATGTAGTAATCCAAAATAAAACTACCATAGAATCTGTCCAGGTGTAAGTGGCCTCATTGTGCCGCCTCGAATCATAGTTGTGGATGACGAGACGGAGAATCTGAACTAGCAAAAGAGCCGCACAGAGTTCTAGGTAAGGTAGCGACACCTTCACAGGCGCTACCTTAGATTTGGCAACCAACAGGTGAACTATTGCTGGACCCTGCCAAGGTTTCACACGAAGGTATACAACAGTACCACAACCAATTTCGGAACTGTCGGCAAAGTAGTAAATTTGATATGTGCACCCTTGCAGATTCACTAGTGGACGAGCCACAGCTATGGATGACAATGACAGTCCAGATCTAACATGGTCCCTCTTTTCACGCACTTCCTGGGGTTGTTCAGTATCCCAGTCCACACCTTTCAGCCACATGATCTGAACCAAGTGTTTGCCAAACAAAGTTAAGGGAGCTAACCAACCAATCGGGTCAAACACTCTAGCCAAGTCTGACAGGATGATGCGTTTTGTAGGCGGATTGGATTTGGGATGGATTACATACGAAAATGAGTCAGTGGAAGGGTTCCATTGCAGGTCTAGGACTTTAATAACCAAGTCATGGTTAAGATCAAACGAGTGAGATGATGGTGCATGAATGTCCTCTGGTGGGAGCTAATCCAACAAGGCTGCATGGCTGCTCATAAACTTTCTCAATTGAAATCCACCCACCTTCAGTAATGCTATGATCTCCTGCTGTAGATTGTGTGCAGCCTCAACACTGCAAGTTCCAGTGGCTAAATCATCTACATACATGTCTGACGATAAAATCTTCGGTGCAACAGGAAATCTGCTCTTCTCATCCTCTGCGAGTTGATAGAGAGTGCGTATGGCGAGATATGGTGCAGATGACACCCCATAAGTAACTGTGTTCAGTCTGTATTCCGCGATAGGTTCATCATCTGAGGACCTCCACTCAATCCTCTGATAATCTCTGTTGCTGGGATGACTGGATATCTGCCGATACATTTGTTTGATATCTGCAGTGAACACAATAGGGTACATACGAAACTGAAGCAACACATCAACAATGCTGCTTTGGAGTTTTGGCCCTATAAGAAGTATGTCATTGAGCGATTGGCCATTTGTGGTTCTTGCCGATGCGTCGAACGCCACTCGCAACTTAGTGGTGGTGCTATCAGGCTTTACTACAAAGTTGTGAGGAATGTAATAGGACTCACTTACAGAGATTTCTCCCTCTGGAATCCTTTCCATGTGTCCATATGACCGGTAGTCTTCCATAAAATCTGCCAGTTTGAGTTGCCTCTTGAGACGATGGAGCTTATGTATTGCTTGGTTCTTAGATTCCTCTAACTGTGGTCTTGGTTGACAAAAGGGCAAAGCAACATTGTTGCGCCTTGCTTGGTCTCTTGTATGAGCTCTTCACATAGTGCTTCCTGAGGAGAGCGATGTGTTTTCTAAGGAAGTTCTTCTAATTCCCAGGACCTTTTGACAACATATTCAAGGGATGGGGGGACAATGTAAACAATGAAATACAACATGATGTTATTGGTTGCGATGGAACAGCAGTTTTAACCCTTCCCATAAGGAACCATCCAAACAGTGTCTCCAATGCGGTGGGCATTTCCTTGCTTCCATCCCTTTTGCGGCCAGTCATCAAGTGCGGAAACAATTCTGCACTTATCAGCAAGTCGACTGGGTCTGGACAGGCAAAGGTAGTATCTGCAAGTTTCAGGTGCGTTACAGCATTACAAATGCTAGAGGGCAGCTGAGTGTTAGGGAGATCAATTGAAATGCACGATAGAACAAAGGCATCGAATCCAGACTTAATGATGGTGAGGTTTGTCCTAAAGGACTGATTAGGCAAGTCGTGATTGACTTGGAAACACTGACTGGCACATTGAATAATCCATGGATTGGGAGCTGAATCTTTTGTCGGGGTGGTCCCAATCGCTGTAGGCATGCCTCTGTTATGAAATTAGCCTGGTTAGCAGAGTCTAGAAGAGCATGTACTTGTTGGGGATCTTCAAATGCATCCTGGATTTCTACTAAAGCAGTAGACAGCAAAACAGTGATGGTAGCTGTCTGGTGGTATGAGCTGTAAGTGTGGAAACAATTTTAGTTTGGCCGTCTCCTGTATTTTCTTCTATTGTGATATCCTAGGGGTCATCTATTTGAGGGGTCGATGCATCCTGTGATTCAGCAAAGTGTAGCAATGTGTAATGCCTTGCACCACAGTGTCGACATATGAATTTGGAGTTACAGTTTCTAGCTCTATGTGATTATCTGAGGCAGTTCAAACACAAATTCAACCTTTTCGTAAGAGCGTAACATTCCTTTGGGCCTATACTCAGCAACTGGGAGCTCTGAGAAGGAATGTGTAGCTGTTTGTGTCATGTTCACCATGGAAGTAGTTGGACTGTACGAATTATATTTGCTGCATATGGACATAATTGAAGTCTTTGACTTAGAAGTCTTGATATGGTACAAACCGACTGCTTTGGCTGATTGACACTGCTTTTCTAAGAACTCTATAAATTCTGTCATCTTTGGCAGTGATGAATCACTTACTGTCAGCTCCCACTGGCGGTGCAGGTAAGGGTGCAGTTCCTTCTCCAGCAAGTGAAGGAACAAGTCCCAGTGATCCACAGGAATTTTCAGTGCTCGCAGAGCACCCATATTTTCGGCTAGCGCAGTTAGCACTTGAAGTAACGCTTCAATGTGGTTTGAGGTTATGAATCTTTTATTGTCATATCTCACTAAAATCTCCGATGCAATAGTGTAATTTTCTTCCGAGAGTGGTAGGGACTGGATTAACGACAATGGCTCTGCAGTTACACGTCTTCAGGTATGTGAAACGATCCACCTAAGCTATATTTGGTGGCTACCATGGACTGAAACACGTTTGCAAAGTTCGACCATGACTTCGGGTCACCATTGAAACTGGGAAGCTGTATAGTGGGTAGCTTGGCTGAATAGTGGGTAGCTTGACATGTGGTGTGTTTGAATGTGACTGGGTGGGTTCTTTGTCATTCCTACCATTGCTCACTATGACACGGTCATTGATGAGTATTACAGCATAATACTCATCATTAAACTTGATAAGTCGTTGGGCATGGGACTGGGTGTCAAACTCACTACTGCCTTTGAACGCACCTTCCAGTGCGATGTGGTCATCATCAAAACCATTCCAAATTTGAGCTAAGTCCCGGCAAGTAGGAAGGAAGAGGCATGCATCAATACTGTCACCTTGCACAGAAGCTGACAATGTAAATGCACGGTGTATTAGGTTTTCCCCTCTTTTGAGACGTCTCTGAAGTGCCAGGTTTTTATCAGTCATGTTCTACACTATTCCGCACTATTAAGGCCAAAAGCAACAGGCACGTGGAGCTTGCGTACGCTGATAATCTTGTTCGTTATAGTGATTAACTAACCATGATCAGTGACAGTGATTTTAGCACACTGGTACAAATTAACAGTGATATATAATTGTTATAACTGTGATTTTATCATAGTTTATGGAACTAAGTAGCTGTGATTTCTTAACTGTTCCAATGTTCATTAACCTTATTCTTAGTGCGTGTAGATCACTGTGAATACGAACAGATACACACAACTAAATGCAATTAAGCCTGTTTTGGCAAAGTACTTATATACACACACTCTCTCTCTCTCTCTCAACGTGCTGGGATAAAATTCCACCAATACTTCTGAAAACTCGTGACGAAATACGAGTCACGACCAAGGTAACAAGAGTCACGAACGAGGTAGCACGAGTCACGACTGAAATAGCACCGCGCGAACAAATGCACAAAACCGATGCGGTAGATAAACAACTACGTCGGAACAATATCCGGCGCGGTTGGACCAATAATTGTTGCATCGAACATCTTAATGGA